>OW121742.1:53487976-53555476 GCA_933228675.1 Stomorhina lunata
CGAAATATTTCCTATAAATAGTCAATTTTTATAAAGTCAATTTAAGAAAAATTTCCTATAAATAGTCAATTTTCGAAAGATTTAATATAAATAGTAAATTTTCGAAAGATTTTTCATAAATATTAAATTTTCTAAATTTTTCCTATAAATAGTCAATTTTCGAAAGATTTCCTATAAATAGTAAATTTTCGAAAGATTTTTCATAAATATTAAATTTTCCAAATTTTTCCTATAAATAGTCAATTTTCGAAAGATTTCCTATAAATAGTAAATTTTTGAAAGATTTTTCATAAATATTAAATTTTCTTAATTTTTCCTATAAATAGTCAATTTTCGAAATATTTCCTATAAATAGTCAATTTTTGAAAAATTTTCCATAAATATTAAATTTTCTAAATTAATAATATAAATTACTAATTTTCGAAAAATTTGCTATAAGTAGTCAATTTTCGAAAAATTTCCTATATATAGTCAATTTTCGAAAAATTTCCTATAAATAGTCAATTTTCGAAAAATTTCCTATAAATAGTCAATTTTCGAAAAATTTCCTATAAATAGTCAATTTTCGAAAAATTTCCTATAAATAGTCAATTTTCGAAAAATTTCCTATAAATAGTCAATTTTCGAAAAATTTCCTATAAATAGTCAATTTTCGAAAAATTTCCTATAAATAGTCAATTTTCGAAAAATTTTCGAAATTTTCGAAAAATTTCCTATAAATAGCCAATTTTCGAAAAATTTCCTATAAATAGTCAATTTTCGAAAAATTTCCTATAAATAGTCAATTTTCGAAAAATTTTCTATAAAAAAGTCAATTTTCGAAAAATTTCCTATAAATAGTCAATTTTCGAAAAATTTCCTATAAATCGTCAATTTTCGAAAAATTTCCTATAAATAGTCAATTTTCGAAAAATTTCCTATAAATAGAAAATTTTCGAAAAATTTTCTATAAAAAAATTTCCTATAAATAGTCAATTTTCGAAAAATTTTCTATAAAAAAGTCAATTTTCGAAAAATTTCCTATAAATAGTCAATTTTCGAAAAATTTCCTATAAATAGTCAATTTTCGAAAAATTTCCTATAAATCGTCAATTTTCGAAAAATTTCCTATAAATAGTCAATTTTCGAAAAATTTCCTATAAATAGTCAATTTTCGAAAAATTTCCTATAAATAGTCAATTTTTGAAAAATTTCTTATGAAAAGTCAATTTTCGAAATATTTCTTATAAATAGTCAATTATCGAAAAATTTCCTATAAATAGTCAATTTTCGAAAAATTTCCTATAAATAGTCAATTTTCGAAAAATTTCCTATAAATAGTCAATTATTGAAAAATTTCATATAATTAGTCAATTTTGGAAAAATTTTCTATAAAAAGTCAATTTTCTAAAAATTTCTTATAAATAGTCAATTTTCGAAAAATTTCCTATAGTCAATTTTCGAAAAATTTCCTATAAATAGTCAATTTTCGAAAAATTTCCTATAAATAGTCAATTTTCGAAAAATTTCCTATAAATAGTCAATTTTTGAAAAATTTCCTATAAATAGTAAATTTTCGAAAAATTTCCTGTAAATAGTAATTTTTCGAAAAATTTCCTATAAATAGTCAATTATCGAAAAATTTCCTATAAATAGTCAATTTTCGAAAAATTTCCTATAAATAGTCAATTTTCGAAAAATTTCCTATAAATAGTCAATTATCGAAAAATTTCATATAATTAGTCAATTTTGGAAAAATTTCCTATAAATAGTCAATTTTCGAAAAATTTCTTATAAATAGTCAATTTTCGAAAAATTTCCTATAAATAGTCAATTTTCGAAAAATTTCCTATAAATAGTCAATTATTGAAAAATTTCATATAATTAGTCAATTTTGGAAAAATTTTCTATAAAAAGTCAATTTTCTAAAAATTTCTTATAAATAGTCAATTTTCGAAAAATTTCCTATAGTCAATTTTCGAAAAATTTCCTATAAATAGTCAATTTTCGAAAAATTTCCTATAAATAGTCAATTTTCGAAAAATTTCCTATAAATAGTCAATTTTCGAAAAATTTCCTATAAATAGTAAATTTTCGAAAAATTTCCTGTAAATAGTAATTTTTCGAAAAATTTCCTATAAATAGTCAATTATCGAAAAATTTCCTATAAATAGTCAATTTTCGAAAAATTTCCTATAAATAGTCAATTTTCGAAAAATTTCCTATAAATAGTCAATTATCGAAAAATTTCATATAATTAGTCAATTTTGGAAAAATTTCCTATAAATAGTCAATTTTCGAAAAATTTCTTATAAATAGTCAATTTTCGAAAAATTTCCTATAAATAGTCAATTTTCGAAAAATTTCCTATAAATAGTCAATTTTCGAAAAATTTCCTATAAATAGTCAATTTTCGAAAAATTTCCTATAAAAATTCAATTTTCGAAAAGTTTCCTACAAATAGTAAATTTTCGGAAATTTTCCTATAAATAGTCAATTTTTGAAACTTTTCCTTTAAATAGTCAATTTTCGAAAAACTTCCTTTAAATAGTCAATTTTCGAAAATTTTCCTATAAATAGTAAATTTTCAAAAAATTTCCTATAAATAGTTAATTTGCGAAAAATTTCCTAAAAATAGTAAATTTTTGAAAAATTTCCTATAAATTGCAATTTTCGAAATTTTTTCTATATATAGTCAATTTTCGAAAAATTTCCTATAAATAGTCAATTTTCGAAAAATTTGCTATAAATACTCAATTTTCGAAAAATTTCCTATAAATAGTCAATTTTCGAAAAATTTCCTATAATTGAAAATTTTCGAAAAATTTCCCTTAAACTGTCAGTTTTCTATATCTGTCTAAATTTTTTATGTAGTTCTTTTTCTAGCTAGTTAATGTATGAATGTATTTCCTCTGTATTCGTAAAGCTTTCGCCTACAATTTCTCTATATTCTTACATATGTAGATACAATTGATATTTGTTTGCTGGTTTTATAACATCATCAATAACATACTTACGTGTACTTCACTTCACTTGTATTTCTATAGAATAAGCTTATTATGTACGCACACATAAATCAGCTCTAATTTAACATTCTTTAACGTAATTCATTTCACATTAATCCTATTTAATAAAATCACTACCTTATTCTAGTAGGAAAGACAGCGTTAGACAGATACCTTTTGCTGTTGATGGTGAATCTTGCTTAACAATTTGAAATGTCTATTTTGTAAATATGTGGCTTAAATTGTTAACATTTTTCTTCAGAAAAATGTTAAGACGAAATATAAATTTAAATTATTTAATAGATAAATAGTGGTTGAATAGGTATTTGTGGTTGTGAAGTGGTTGAGATATTTGAGTAATAGATAAAATGTATAGCAAATAGCTTTTATTAATGATATATTGTGGTTAATTGCTAATGGTTATAATATTAGTACTGACACTCCCTTTCTCATTTCTTATATTTTTTCAAAATTCAAAAACATTTTCATAGGCCGAAGTACAAAAATGGCACTTTTTCTTTTTTCTGCAATTGAAAAAATAGTATCGGAGTTAACTATAAAAGCTAATATGACCAATAAAACATGACTTATTATTGAACTATGGATAACTTAAGCCTAAAATGGTAAATGTCTATTTTATTCCTCACTTTAGAAATACATCCAATCTGAACATTTAGAAATTGTGTTGCCTTGAATAAATTTCAAAAACTTGTAAGTTTCTATTCATTTTTGATTGGATTCAACAACTTTTTCTTTATCCGGTTGCGTATACTTGATATTTTGTTAATTTTATAAAATATTAAGCATACGCCCAGTATTACTTTTTAATAAAGAATTTCGCAGTAAAAAACAACTCAACATTAATTAAAATTACTTTCCATTTTTTTCCCTGTAACACTTTAATAACATTTTCATTTTTTGTTTGCAATTACTTCTAACAAAAACCGAGAATAAAACTGATATTTTATTTTACGAGATTTCTAACCTTGACACTTTATATCAAGTAAAAATACTTTGAGAACGCACATATTCTATTACCAGAGACTAAAGTTTCAAATAAAAAAATATGTTTCATTCATTCATATTTTTTACAGCTTTAGATTTTTTTTCTTCACTATATTTCAGTTACATATTTTATTTACCATGTCCGTTATTGTTTTGGTAGAATACAAGAAAAAAAAGTAACTTGATCCTTTTGAAAATCCTGCCACAGTAGTTGTTGCATGTTGTTTGTTAATTTTATTTTATTTCATTTCAGTTTTATAAAATTTTTCTTTTTTTTCAATTTTTGTTATTTCAGTTGTTGGTTCTTATGTCTACAGCTCATCATCGTCCTCCTCATCAACATCATCATCATCATGAACATTTTACCAAATGGAATTTAATTAAAAAAATACCAACCGGGTTAAGCGGATAGAGAAAGTTACATTTCAAATAAATAATAACAAAACAAAATAATAAAAGCAAGCAAAGAAAAAAAACGAAAGCAAACAGTGTGAGAAAAGTAGAGAATTAGAGAAACAAAACATCAAATACCAAAACAGCTTGAGTGCTTTCCTCTTTAGTCTTTTGTTGTTATACCCTTCACCAATAGGTGAAAGGGTATTATAAGTTTGTGATTCCGTTTGTAATTTTTTTATTAGTGATCGTAGACCCCATAAAAATTATACCGATCGACTCAGAATCGGGAGGAGAATCGATTAAGCGATGTCCGTCTGTCTGTCTGTCTGTCTGTCTGTCCGTCCGTCTGTCTGTCTGTCTGTTGAAATCAAGTTTCTGAAGCCCCTGGAGGATGGACTTAAATAAATTATATATCAGATTTTAGGAAATTCTCCCGCAATGAACGCTATTAAATTTCATTAAAATCGATTTATAAACACCGAAAATATCGAAAAAATACCAAAAATTAGACGAAAATTTTAAAATTTTTGATTGAAACACACTTTTAAATAACAAGATAAAAATGATACTCCTGGTGTACATGTGATAATATGTTATATATCAGATTGTAGGAAATAGTTTCCCAAAGCACTCTGTAAAATTTTATCAAAATCGGTCCATAAACAACTGAGATATCGCCAAAACACTGAATTAAATGTATCGCAAATTGCCCAAAGTTCGCATTAGAGAATGTTTGTTGAAAAAATGAAATGTAGAAATAGGAAAAACCATCCTCCTTTAGCACGGACCTGCATAAATTTTATATCAGATTTTAGGAAATTCCCCCGCCAAGCACGTTATTAAATTTTATCAGAAGCGGTCCATAAACAATTGAGATATCGCCATAACACTACATTTGATGTACAGCAAATTGCCCAAAGTACGTGTCTAAGAAATTTTGTTTACATTTTGTAAGTATTGTTTTAGCGATATCTCGGGTGTTTATGGACCGATTGTGATGAAATTTGACATCGTTCTTTGTGTGAGGATTTTCTAAAATCTATACTCCACAAATCTGATTACTAATACCATTAAAATTGTACCGATCAACTCAGAATCGGCAGGAGAATCGATTTCGCGACCTCCGTCCGTCCGTCTGTTTGTCTGTCTGTCCGTCCGTCTGTTTGTTTGTCCGTCCGTCCGTCTGTTTTTTTGTCCGTCCGTCTACCTGTCTGTAATTTTTTCAGTTGTAGTCAAGTTTTTGGAGCTCCTGATTTGTCGATATCTCAGGTGTTTATTTTGATGAAATTTAATAGCGTCCTTCGCAGGGGATTACCTAAATCCTGATGCATTCGGTAATTTGTGGTAGATATAATTTAGCGTTTAAGCGATGGTGTTTTAATCGACAATGATAAAATTCAGGCTGGGACAATATCCTAAAATTTTGTGTAAAATCCAGGAGCTCCACAAATCTGATTTTAGCAGACAGACACTCTGCATTTATCTTAATTTTGTGTCTGACTTTTGAAAATTAACATTTGAGAATGTATTATATATCAAATTATAGGTAATCTTCCTAGGAAGTACAAAAATGCAGCTAAGTACATGATATCCGTTCAAAACCTACATATGTATGTAAGTATCTCACATATCAACAAAAATTTAAATTTTTTAATTGCAATTGGGAGAAATCCGTTCACGTTAGACAATTGATCCCTTATAACTTCGCCTAAGATACGATGATGACATTTAGTATTAAGACGTTGTACAATATTGATATTCAGGGCGATAGCGCCTAAAATAAACTTTCTAGAGGGACAACATTTGACAAAAGTATTTCTGATCTCTTGAAAAGTTCAATATTGAAAATGGGCGAGCTCTATTCACATTTAGTGAAATCTCCCATATAACCCCGACCGGGAATCGATTTAATGCTGATAAATTAAATCACATTAAAATTGCACAAGGAACTAGAGCAAAACTTTCCAAACATCCATCGGACAGATCGAAAGAACAATACATCCCAAATATTATTGATGAAGTGTTCATTTTAATTAATTAACTAACTTCAGATTAATAAGTAAATCTTTAATAACTTTTCCGACAAAGCTGTTATCCATCCATTCAAAAGCTATATATTTCACGTATGTATCTAAAACTAAGAGTGTATACCCTATAATTTTAAGGCTTATCATTGTTAAAGCCCAACCTGCCCAACCTAACCTTTGGGTGCATAACTATTCTAGATGATGACGCCACCGAAAAGCTTTTCTTTTTCCGACTCTTAATTTTAAAGACTCTTTGCATATAATACTAGTATAACCAAATTTTGCTAGGAATTACATTAAGTACTTTTGCAACGCCATTGGTGAAGGGTATCCAAGATTCGGCAAAGCCGAATATACCACTCTTACTTGTTTTTATATCAACTTTTTTTTTTTTGTTGCAATAGACACTTAAATAAAGATAAACAAATTTGTTTAATAATGAATTTTATAGGAGGGTAGGATGAAAAGGACCCAAATTATTTCAAAGAAAAATTGCAATTATATGTAGAACATTGCAATGCTTAAAATTTCAATTTTAAATGTTCAAGGAAATTTTAACACCTCCCTCGTTTTAAAAGCAAATACTACCTATTCCTCTTTCAATTTGCAAAGATTTTAATAAAGTTTTGAAGTTTTTGTTACTTACAAAAAACTTAATAAAAATATTAAATGAAGAAAGCAACTTAAGTCCATCTTAACCGATTATCCTACAGGAAGATTTCTTTCATAAAACTAAGAAATTAAAAAAAAATTCTATAAAAATCAGAAATTTTTTTTAAAAATTTCCTATAAAAGTAAGTATTTTTCAAAAAATTTCCTTAAAAAATAAGAAATTTTTGAAAAATTTCCTACAAAAATAAGAAAATTGTGAAAATTTTCCTTGAAAAAATTATAAAATTTTGAAAAATAAAAATAATAAGAAATTTTTGAAAAATTTCCCCAAAAAAAAATAAGAAATTTTTGAAAAATTTCCTAAAAATAATAAGAAATTTTTGAAAAATTTTCTAAAAAAATAAGAAATTTTTAAAACTTTAAAACTATAAAAATATGAAATTTTGAAAAATTTCCTATAAAAATAAGAAACTTTTGAAAAATTTCCTATAAAAATAAGAAATTTTTGAAAAATTTCCTATAAAAATAAGAAATTTTTGAAAAATTTCCTATAAAAATAAGAAATTTTTAAAAAATTTCCTATAAAAATAAGAAAATTTTGAAAAATTTCCTATAAAACTAAGAAATTTTTGAAAAATTTCCTATAAAAATAAGAAATTTTTGAAAAATTTCCTATAAAAAAAAATAAATTTTTTGAAAATTTCAAAAAAAAAAACAAGAAATTTGTGCAAAATTTCCTATAAAAAAACAAATTTATTTTCCTTTCAAAATAAGAAATTTTTGAAAAATTTCCTATCAAAATAAGAATTATTTTAAAAATTTCCTATAAAAATAAGAAATTTTTGAAAAATTACGTATAAAAATAAGAAATTTTTAAAAAATTTTCTAAAAAAAATTAAGAAATTTTTGAAAATTTACTAAACAAAATAAGAAATTTTTGAAAAATTTCCCATAAAATAAGAAACTTTTAAAAAGTATCATATAAAAAAGAAATTTTTGAAAAATTTCCTATAAAAATACAAAATTAAAAAAAAAAAACTTCTTGAAAATAAGAAATTTTTGCAAAATTTCCTATAACAATAAGAAATTTTTGCAAAATTTCCTATAAAAATAAGAAATTTTTGCAAAATTTCCTATAAAAATAAGAAATTTTTGCTAAATTTCCTATAAAAATAAGAACTTTTTGACAAATTTCCTTTCAAAAAATTAACTTTTGAAAAATTTCCTTTAAAAATGATAAATTTTTGAAAAATTTCCCATAAAATAAGAAACTTTTAAAAAGTATCATATAAAAAAGAAATTCTTAAAAAATTTCCTTTATAAAAAGAAGTTCTTGAAAAATTTCCTATAAATAGTTAATTTTTGAAAAATTTCCTATAAATAGTCAATTTTCGAAAAATTTCCTTAAATAGTCAATTTTCGAAAAATATCCTATAAATAGTTAATTTTTGAAAAATTTCCTATAAATAGTCAATTTTTGAAAAATTTCCTATAAATAGTCAATTTTTGAAAAATTTCCTATAAATAGGAAATTTTCGAAAAATTTCTTAAAAATAGTCAATTTTCGAAAAATTTCCTATAAATAGTTAATTTTTGAAAAATTTCCTATAATCCTATAAATAGTCTATTTTTAGAAAAATTTCCTATAAATAGGCAATTTTCGAAAAATTTCCTATGAATAGTCAATTTTCGAAAAATTTCCTATAAATAGTTAATTTTTAAAAAATTTCCTATAAATAGTAAATTTTCGAAAAATTTCCTATAAATAGGCAATTTTCGAAAAATTTCCTATAAATAGTTAATTTTTGAAAAATTTCCTATAAATAGTAAATTTTCGAAAAATTTCCTATAAATAGTTAATTTTTAAAAAATTTCCTATAAATAGTAAATTTTCGAAAAATTTCCTATAAATAGTAAATTTTCGAAAAATTTCCTATAAATAGTAAATTTTCGAAAAATTTCCTATAAATAGGCAATTTTCGAAAAATTTCCTATAAATAGTAAATTTTCAAAAAATTTCCTATAAATAGTTAATTTTTGAAAAATTTCCTATAAATAGTAAATTTTCGAAAAATTTCCTGTAAATAGTAATTTTTCGAAAAATTTCCTGTAAATAGTCAATTTTCGAAAAATTTCCTATAAATAGTAAATTTTCGAAAAATTTCCTATAAATAGTCAATTTGCGAAAAATTTCCTATAAATAGTTAATTTTTGAAAAATTTCCTATAAATAGTAAATTTTCGAAAAATTTCCTATAAATAGTCAATTTTCGAAAAATTTCCTATAAATAGTCAATTTTCGAAAAATTTCTATAAATAGTCAATTTTCGAAAAATTTTCTATAAATAGTCAATTTTCGAAACATTTCCTATAAAAAGTCAATTTTTGAAACATTTCCTATAAATAGTCAATTTTCGAAACATTTCCTTAAATAGTCAATTTTTGAAAAATTTACTAAAAATAGTCAATTTTCGAAAAATTTCTTATGGTCAAATGGTCATTTTTTAAAAATTTTCTATAAACAATCAATTTTCGAAAAATTTCCTATAAATAGTCAATTTTCGAAAAATTTCTTACAAAAAGTCGAATTTCTGTGCATTAAAAATATTATCTTTTACTACTTTTAAATACTAACGATAATAAACATGATAATGATGCTGATAGTTATTATGATAATAATAATGATGATAATGTTACTATTGCTTTTTGTTACATTTACTTTAGCCTGTGATGATATGAATGTTGATGCTATGAATTCTGATGATAGTTTAGATTCATCGCTTACTTTCGTTATATTATTTTCCACTTTCGCCTCTGTCTTCCCTCTTCCCTATCTTATATATGCCCACTTTCTAAGGGCTTTCTATTTTCGTCTATATACAAAGTTGTTTATGAATTTGTTGAATTTATTTACTGTGTGTTTTTCTCTCTAACTATATATTTTATAAAAAGTGTAAATAAAGGACAAAACAAAAATATTCTACCCCCTTATCTGGGCAAATCTTTGCCTGTTACACCAACATGACATTTTCATGACAAGTTTGAAACGAAAACCCAGGAAAATAAATAATTTTGTATTTTTTCTTTATTATATTAAAAATCATCATCATAAAACAAAAATACTATACAAACAAGAAAGAAAACACACGTTTATGAGGAAACCGAAAAAAAGGAAAATATGAAAAATTATTTTAATAATATTCGTCAAAAAAGAAAAAAAAAAACAAAAGATGAGAAATGTTGTATGTATACGTTACCAAGTTTAATTATATACGCAATTATTTTTGAATTGCAACAAGAATTTGTGTAATTTAAAACAAATTGACGTCGTTATATTTTTTCGTGTATAATTATTTCTGTTATTTGTTGTGCAATTATTTTAAATTTAATATTTTTGAAGAAAAACAAAATTAGTTGAGAGTTGGGGATGAGTTGTTAAATGTTGAAACTTCAGTCCTCACAGGAATATAGTAAAAGCTTATATCATATGCTCGCAGTCGCTTCACTTGAATGCCACTTTTAGGAAATTTTTTCGAAAATTGACTATTTACAGAAAATTTTTCGAAAATTTACCATATACCAAAAATTTTTCGAAAATTGACTCTTCATAGGTAATTTTTCGAAAATTGACTATTTATAGGAAATTTTTCGAAATTTGACTGTTCATAGGAAATTTTTCGAAAATTGACTATTTATAGGAAATTTTTCGAAATTTGTCTATTTATAGGAAATTTTTCGAAAATTGATTTTTCATAGGAAATTTTTCGAAAATTGACTATTTATAGAAAATTTTTAGAAAAATGACTATTTATAGGAAATTTTTAGAAAATGGACTATTTATAGGAAATTTTTCGAAATTGAATATTTATAGGAAATTTTTCGAAAATTGACTACTTATAGGAAAATTTTCGTAAATCGAATATTTATAGGAAATTTTTCAAAAATTTACAATTTATAGGAAATTTTTCGAAAATTGACTATTTATAGGGAATTTTTCAAAAATTGTCTATTTATAGGGAATTTTTCGAAAATTGACTGTTTATAGGAAATTTTTCAAAAATTAACTATTTATAGGAAATTTTTCGAAAATTGACTGTTTATAGGGAATTTTTCGAAAATTGACTATTAATAGGAAATTTTTCGAATATTGACTATTTATAGGAAATTTTTCGAAATTGAATATTTATAGGAAATTTTTCGAAAATTGACTACTTGTAGGAAAATTTTCGTAAATCGAATATTTATAGGAAATTTTTCGAAAATTGACTATTTATAGGGAATTTTTCGAAATTGTCTATTTATAGGGAATTTTTCGAAAATTGTCTATTTATAGGGAATCTTTCGAAAATTGACTATTTATAGGGAATTTTTCGAAAATTGAATATTTATAGGAAATTTTTCGAAAATTGACTGTTTATAGGGAATTTTTCGAAAATTGACTATTAATAGGAAATTTTTCGAAAATTGACTATTTATAGGAAATTTTTCGAAAATTGACTATTTATAGGAAATTTTTCGAAAATTGACTATTTTTAGGAAATTTTTCAAAAATTAACTATTTATAGGAAATTTTTCGAAAATTGACTATTTATAGGAAATTTTTCGAAAATTTAATATTTATAGGAAATTTTTCGAAAATTTACTATTTGTAGGAAATTTTTCGAAAATTTACTATTTATAAGAAATTTTTCGAAAATTGACTATTTATAGAAATTTTTTTAAAAATTGACTAGTTATAGGAGATATTAAAAAAATTAACTATTTATGAGAAATTTTCAAAAAATTTTTATTTTTAAAAAATTTCTTATTTTTATAGGAATTTTTTAAAACTTCCTAATTAAAAAAATCTTAGTTTTTTAAGAAATCTTCAAACATTTTTTATTTTTATAGCCAATTTTTAAAAATTTCTTATTTTTAAAGGAATTTTTTTCAAAAAGGAAATTTTTCAAACATCTCCTATTTTTATAGGAAATTTTTCAAAAATTTCTTATTTTTATGGAAGTTTTTTAAAAATTTTTTATTTTTATGAAAAATTATTCAAAAATTTCTTATTTTTGTAGGAAATTATTAAAATATTTATAATTTTTTTAAGAAATTTTCAAAAATTTCTTATTTTTATAAAAAGGTTTTCAAAAATTTCTTATTTTTATGAAAAATTTTTCAAAAATTTCTTATTTTTATTGGAAACTTTTAAAAAATTCCTTATTTTTATAGAAAATTAAAAAAAAAAAAAAAAATTCAAAAATTTCTTATTGTTATAGGATTTTTTTTTAAATTTATAATTTTTATTGGAAATCTTTCAAAAATTAAAATTTTTTTTTAGGAAATTTCTTTAAATTTTCTTCTTTTTTTAGGATTTTTTTTTTCAAAATGTATTATTTTTATAAGAAATTTTTCAAAAATTTCTTATTTTTAAAAAAAGTTTTTTTAAATTTTCTGATTTTTTCAGGAAATTTTTCAAATATTTCTTATTTTGATAGGAAATTAGAAAAAATTTCTTATCTTTTTATGAAATTTTTCAAAAATTTCTTACTTTTATAGGAAATTTTTCAAAAATTTCTTATTTTGATAGGAAATTTTTCAATAATTTCTTATTTCTATAAGAAGTTTTTCAAAAATTTCTTATTTTTATAGGAAATTTTTCAAAAATTTCTTATTTTAATAGGAAATTTTTCAAGAATTTCGTATTTTTATAAAAAATATTTCAAAAATTTCTTATTTTTATAAGATATTAAATAAAAATTTCTTATTTTTATAGGAAATTTAATAAAAATTTCTTATTTTTATATGGTTTTTTTTTAAACTTATAATTTTATAGGAAATTTTTCAAAATTATCCTATATTTTAGAAAGTTTTTCAAAATTTTCTTATGTTTTTAGGAAATTTTGCAAATAGTAAATTTTTAATAAAATTTCTTAGTTTTTTAGGAAATTTTTTTAAAAATTTGTTACTTTTATATGACATTTTTTAAAAATTTCTTATTTTTATAGGAAATTTTTAAAAATTTCTTATTTGTATAAGAAAATTTTAAAAAATTTCTTATTTTTATAATAAAATTTTTTAATTTTTTTTTATTTTTATAAGATATTTTTCAAAAACTTCTTATTTATTTTTCTAGGGAATTTTTCAATAATTTAATATTTTTATAGAAAAGCTTTTTAAAGCTTTCTCTATATACTTTAAAGGGGTTGATTTGGGTCTAAAGTTAAATTTATGCTGGGGTCGCACGAGTATAAGTAAATTTTCAAAATTAATGAAATTATTTAAATCTTTAAAAAAGACTTCAAAATTTTTTAAATGTCACATATATTCCTCTCCTTTCATGAACATATTTATGTATGAGCTCAGCATCATTAAAATTCTTCACACCCAGAGTAATACTCAACAAATTCAAGACCTTATCACGGGGACTTCTATTACAATTAACCTATTTTGGCTAATTTATTTGATTAAAAAACTTTTCGAAAAGCTCTTCATGTTTGTTTGTATACAACGAAAGTAACTTTATTAAAAGAATTTAATTTAGTATTGTTATGCAAAAAAAAAATTGGCAACATAATTTAAAGTGTATCCTTTTATTAATATCCTTTATTCGCTTATATCATGATACTTCATCCCTTTTGCTGTATCTCAACCTTATGAATACTCGTACATATAGTTTTGGTTAAGTTTGTTTATATATAAAGGAAATTTAAGATTGACATTATTTTTTGTCATAATATACCAAATCATTCTATGCCACCACCCGCGGCAAAGATAATGAAGCTTATAAAGCAGAGACAGAGAAAAAGAATGAACAAAAAGGAAATGATACACAAAAATGACAACAACTATTGCTACTAAGAACCAACACACTAACAACAACCAGCACCACGACAATGACAACAATAATCTGAAATATAAAAAAAAAATTGTCAACATAAAATATGCTAATAAAAAGGATAATCTTACAAGCAAAAATCCTTTCGACATTTTTGAGTGTTACAGTGGGAAAAACAAAAACAGAAAAAATTCAGCAAAAAAAAAAGATACAAAAACCTTAAGGAAAAACAAAATTTTTCCTACTTATAGACATAAACTAAACAAAAAGGGAAAAAACCCTTAAAAAAAGTCTCACAAAAAAAAAAAAAAAACAACAACAGCTTTGTCAAGAGGAAAAAAGCTAAATAAAAACTGCCTAATTAATGTTGTAGTTGTATTATGCTAACAGTTGAAAATTGATGGCCGAAACAGCAAAAGAAAAAAAAAGACACAGTTAACAGGAAATGGAAATAAAACCAACCGACAGCAAACGATTTTAATAAGAACAAGAAAAAAAATTAGCTAAAACAGAAAAAAAAGATAATGAATATAGGAAAAATTATCATAAAAACTGGAGGAGGGGTTGTTTTTTTCTTTTTTGGTAATAGCAAACACTTGGGCTATAACAAAAATTAAAAATCAAGTCATTTTAGAGGAAGATTGAAGACGCAAAGGGCAAAAATCTGAAACGAATATAAAAATAGTAAAGAAGAAGAGCTTAAAGTCTCCAAAGCCTTTGGCAGTATAATTAATAATTGTAATTAAGCAGCTTTTTTTTGGAATGTAGATACTTTTGTAGACAAACAAGAGAACAAACACATTTATATGCAAAAGATAACAAAGCAATTTTAAGATGGATATGGGTCATGAATTCATGTTTGGTGTGAAGTTTTTTTCTTTCCGTAAAGCAAAAGTGAGGAAAGTAATTGTGTTAGTGTTATTGGGAAACTAATTGAAGTTGTTAGAAAAGGTACAAATTTAAACTTAACGAAAAAAGAGCCTTTAAAATTGACTAATTATAGGAAATTTTTCGACAATTGACTATTTATAGGAAATTTTTCAAAAATTGACTATTTATAGGAAATTTTTCGAAAATTTAGTATTTGTAGGAAATTTTTCGAAAATTGAATATTTATAGGAAATTTTTCGAAAATTGAATATTTATAGGAAATTTTTCGAAAATTGAATATTTATAGGAAATTTTTCGAAAATTGAATATTTATAGGAAATTTTTCGAAAATTTAGTATTTGTAGGAAATTTTTCGAAAATTGAAGATTTATAGGAAATTTTTCGAAAATTGAATATTTATAGGAAATTTTTCGAAAATTAAATATTTATAGGAAATTTTTCGAAAATTGACTTTTTATAGGAAATTTTTCGAAAATTGACTTTTTATAGGAAATTTTTCGAAAATTTACTTTTTATAAGAAATTTTTCGAAAATTGACTATTTATAGGAAATTTTTCAAAAATTGACTATTTAAAGGAAATTTTTCGAAAATTTAGTATTTGTAGGAAATTTTTCGAAAATTGAAGATTTATAGGAAATTTTTCGAAAATTGAATATTTATAGGAAATTTTTCGAAAATTAAATATTTATAGGAAATTTTTCGAAAATTGAATATTTATTGACTTTTTATACAAAATTTTTCGGAGAGTGACAATTTTTAGAAAATTTTCGAAAATTGACTATTTATAGGAAATTTTTCGAAAATTGACTATTTGTAGGAAATTTTTCGAAAATTGACTATTTGTAGGAAATTTTTCGAAAATTGACAATTTATAGGAAATTATTCGAAAATTTACTATTTATAGGAAATTTTTCGAAAATTTACTATTTATAGAAAATTTTTCGAAAATTGACTATTTATAGGAAATTTTTCGAGAATTGACTATTTATAGGAAATTTTTCGAGAATTGACTAATTATAGGAAATTTTTCGAAAATTTACTATTTATAGGAAATTTTTCGAAAATTGACTATTTATAGGAAATTTTTCGAAAATTAACTCTTTATAGGAAATTTTTCGAAAATTGACTATTTATTGGAAATTTTTCGAAAATTGACTATTTATAGGAAATTTTTCGAAAATTGACTATTTATAGGAAATTTTTCAAAAATTGACTATTTATAGGACATTTTTTGAAAATTGACTATTTATAGGAAATTTTTTTGAAAATTTACTATTTTTGGGAAAATTTTCTAAAATTTACTATTTATAGGAAATTTTTCGAAAATTGACAATTTATAGGAAATTTTTCAAAAATTGACTATTTATAGGAAATTTTTCGAAAAATTACTATTTATAGCAAATTTTTTGAAAATTGACTATTTAAAGGAAATTTTTCGAAAATTGTTTATTTATAGGAAATTTTTCAAAAATTGACTATTCATAGGAAATTTTTCGAAAATTGAATATTTATAGGAAATTTTTTGAAAATTGACTATTTATAGGAAATTCTTCGAAAATTGTTTATTTATAGGAAATTTTTCGAAAATTGACTATTTATAGGAAATTTTTCGGAAATTGACTATTTATAGGAAATTTTTCCAAAATTGATTATTTATAGGAAATTTTTCGAAAATTTACTATTTATAGGAAATTTTTCGAAAATTGACTATTTACAGGAAATTTTTGGAAAATTGACTATTAATAGGAAATTTTTTTTTAAAATTTACCATTTATTGTAAAATTTTCCAAAATTTACTATTTTTAGGAAATTTTTCCAAAATTGACTATTTATAGGAAATATTTCGAAAATTGACAATTTATATGATATTTTGTGAAAATTGACTATTTATAGGAAATTTTTTCAAAATTTACAATTTTTAGAAAATTTTTAAACAATTTCTTATTTTTATAGAATTTTTTTAAAATTCTTTTTTTTATAAAAATTTCTAATTTTTTTAGGAAATGTTTCAAAAATTTCTTATATTTATAGAAAACTTTTCAAAAATTTCTTAATTTTTTAGAAGATTTTTTATCTTTATAGGAAAATTTTCAAAAATTTCTTATTTTTAAATGACATTTTTAAAAAATTTCTTATTTTGATAGGAATTTTTTAAAAACTTCTTATTTTTACAGGAAAACTTTCAAAGACTTTTTATTTTTATAGGAAATTTTTCAAAATATTTTTATTTTTATAGGAAATTTCTTATTTTTATAGGAAAATTTTCCAAAATTTATTATTTTTATAGACAATTTTTCAAAAATTTCTTATTTTTATAGGAAATTTTTCAAAAATTTCTTATTTTGAAGGTAATTTTTCAAAAATATCTTAGTTTTACAGGAAAATTTTCAAAATTCTTATTTTTATAGGAAAATTTTCAAAAATTTCTATTTCTATTGGGAAATTTTCAAAAATTTCTTACTTTTATACCAGATTTTTCAAAAATTTTTTTACTTTTATAGGAATTTTTTCAAAAATTTTTTATTTTTATAGGAAAATTTTTGAAAAATTCTTACTTTTATAGGAAATTTTTCAATTTTTTTTTCTTTTTATATTAAATTTCTCAAGAATTTTTAATTTTTATGAAAAATTTTTCGAAGATTTTTTTTTTAATTAATTTTTCAACAATTTCTTTTTTTATAGGAAATTTTTCGAAAATGTCTTATTTTTTGTTTTATCAAAAATTTCTTATTTTTACAGGAAATTAATCAAAACTTTCTTATTTTTATAAGAAATTTTTCAAAAAATTCTGATTTTTATACAAAACTTTTCAAAAGATTCTTCTTAAAATGTTTAAATGTTCCCAAAATTTAAAATTTTCTCAAATTTATAAATATATTAGATATGAGATTTTTTTAATTTTTACTTTATTCTTAATTTTATTTACTTCATCATTAGATGTTCCTTATCGTATTACCAAATTAAGAAATATTATTTTTTCCTAAAGAAAATCTAAAATATGTTAAACTTTTATTTCATTTTCCTAAACAAATACTCGTAGCCTGACCAATTTTGGCGCAGTGCGTTACCCATTTTAATGCGGTATTAAACAATTTTTATTCATTATTTGTGTTGTTTCTTTGAGGCTGATTGCAAATTGCAGCAATTTCTTGGTTCCTTTAATCATTAAAATCAACATTTAGTTAAAAATTCCTTAAAAGAATACAAATTATAATAAATAAATTATGCCCTTTTTTAAAGGCAAAAAAGTACTTTATTTAATAAAGGAAAAAATTCAAAGAAAATATGAGGAAGAGGAGGAGATGTGTAAGAGTGGGCAATTTCTGTAAATATCATGTTGGGATTATAGCCTCGATTTTATTTGTCAAAACTTATTAGATGGAAATGAAATTATTACTATTATTCTTGCTATACTTTAGGTGAGAAAGAGAGAGGAAGAGAGTGATAGAGATGGAGAATAATAGAACTTGATTACAAAACTCTCTATTACTTTCTCGGTAATAGAGTAATTTATGCAAATATGTTTTTTCTTATGATAAATGACCAAGAAACGTGATCAAATTTTATTTATTGTCCATTTTTTTTTTATTTCGCTAAGGACTTAAGGCGAGTAAATATTAGAAGGTATTGGTGCAATGGAAGTTATGGAAAATTTGTAAAGAAATAAAACCTAGTTAATATTTAATTTTTGTGTAACAGGAATAATGTGTTTAGGGACCCCAGGATCTTAGTTCTTTGGGCTCTTTATAATTTTAATCAATTCAGTTTCTAGATAATAAACTCAAATTGTCTACGGGGCATAATTAAAATAAAGTTTAAAGGTTTGTTTTTTTCAAAACATATACAATAATTCATATTAGAATATACTTGAAAAAGTTCACGCCTTCTTTAAAAGACATTTTAATTTGTTAATTAAACTTTTTAAAAAGTAGGAAAGTATAAAAGTCTGTTAGAACAGCTAAATTGATACCTTTTAACAATGTGGACCTAATTAATTAAGTTCCTTGGTATACTTTAAGGCGGTTTATATCAGCTGAAACTAACTATAGCTTCCACTTATGATTATATAGGTTATAAACAGAGGTCGACACAGAACAAAAATATCGAAGGTAGAGTTGCCGTTTTTTATTCTTTTAACTTAAATTGGTATTAGTATTTTAATGTGCAGTTTTAATGTTAAACTAATGTTTAATGTTAACTATTCTGTTTTTTTTAAATATTTTTATTAAAAATTTTCTAAAGAAAATTTTTTTTTATAAAAAATTTTCTAAATTTTTTTATAAAAAATTTTCTAAAGACAATTTTTTTATCAAAAATTTTCTCCAGATTAAAAAATTTTCTATATATCAAACATTTTTTTATAGAAAATTTTTTTTTTTTTTTTCAAAAATTTTTTTTAATTAGAAAAAAAATAACAAAATAGTCGGGATGTTAATATTATTAAAAAAGAAGAGTATTCGCATTCCAAATCTGTTGCATTTATTTATTAATGTAACAGACCAATTTATTGATAAAAAACCAAAAAATGTTTGCGGAGAAACCAAAGTCCTCGACGCGTTTCGATGGTTGGTTAAGCCATCTCTTCAGGAAGATTATCTCCAATTTAGACAGATCGAAAACCTCGCATTATTACTAAATTTACAAACAAAACGTTTAAGAATTATGTTCTTTTTGGAAAATTTTTTTCTCAAAATTTTTTTTATAGAAAATTTTTTTTTATCAAAAAATTACAAAATTGTCGGGATATCCAAAATCTGTCAAATTTATTTATTAATGTAAAAGTTTTTTAGTCAAAATTGTTTGTACAGAAAATTTTTTTATCACAAATTTTTCTACAAAAATTTTTAAATCAAAAATTTGTTTATCAAAATTTTTTTGATAGAAAATATTTTATCAAAAATTTTTCTATGGAAAATTTTTTTATCAAAAATTTTTCTATGGAAAATTTTTTTTATCAAAAATTTTTGATAAAAAATTTAGAAAAAATTTTTTATCAAAAATGTATAGAACATTTTTTATCAAAAATATGTAGAAAAATTTTTATCAAAAATTTTTTTATAAAGAATTTTCAATAGTTTTTTTTATATCACAAATTTTTGTACCCTTTTTTTTTATCAAAAAATTAGTGAACATTTTTTTACGGAGAAATTTTTTCATATAAAAATATTTTTATCGAAAAAAAAAATATCAAAAAGTTTGCCATAACAAAATTTTCTTATTAAAAATTTTTCTATAGTATATTTTTTTATCAACAATTTTTCTATACAAAATTTTTTTATCAAAAGTTTTTCTATAAAAATTTTTTTATCAAAAATTTTTCTATAGAAAATTTTTTTATCAAAAATTTTTCTATAGAAAATTTTTTTTACCAAAAATTTTACTACAGAAATTTTTTTTGCACAAATTTTTCTATAGAAAATTTTTTATCAAAAATTTTTTTATAGAAAATCTTTTTATCAAAAATTGTTCTCCAAAAAAGGTTTTTTTATCAAAAATATTTCTATAGAATTTTTTTTTATCAAAAGTTTTCTATAGAAAATTTTTTATCAAAAATTTTTCTTAGAAAATTTTTTTATCAAAAATTTTTCTACAATTTTTTTTTTTCAAAAATTTTTCTACAAAAATTTTTTTTAACAAAAATTTTCTATAGAAAATTTTTGTTAAAAAAAATTTTTGTAGAAAAATTTTTTTTATCAAAAAATTTCTATAGAAAATTTTTTTATCAAAAATTTTGTATAGACAATTTTTTTATCAAAAAATTTTTATAGAAAATTTTTTTATCAAAAAATTTCTATAATTTTTTTTTTATCAAACATTTTTTATAAAAAAATTTTTTTATCAAAAATTTTCTATACAAAATTTTTTTATTAAACATTTTTCTATAGAGAATGTTTTTATCAAAAATTTTTCAATAGAAAATTTTTATTATTAAAAATTTTTCAATAAAAAAATTTTCTTATTAAAAAATTTTGTTTTATCAAAAATTTTTCTTAAAAAAAAAAATTTTTTTTATCAAAAAATTTCTATAGAAAATTTTTTTATCAAAAATTTTGTATAGACAATTTTTTTATCAAAAAATTTATATAGAAAATTTTTTTATCAAAAAATTTCTATAATTTTTTTTTTATCAAACATTTTTTATAAAAAAATTTTTTTATCAAAAATTTTCTATACAAAATTTTTTTATCAAAAATTTTTCTATAGAGATTTTTTTATCAAAAATTTTTCTTACAAAATTTTTTTATCAAAAATTTATAGAAAATTTTTTATCAAACATTTTTTTATATAAAATTTATCTATAAAATTTTTGCTTATCACAAATTTTTCTGTACAAAAATTTTTTCATCAAAAAATTATTGAAAATTTTTCTACAGAGAAAATTTTCCATATAAAAATATTTTTATCGAAATTTTTTCTATGAAAAAAAATTTATATCGTAAATTTTTCTATAGAAAAATATTTTTATCGAAAAATTTTCTTAAGAAAAATTTAATCGATTACTTTTTATAAAAATATATTTTTATCGAAAATTTTCTTATAGAAAAATATCCAAATTTTTCTATAGAAAAATATTTTCATCAAAAAATTTTCCAAAGAAAAATATTTCTATCTAAAATTTTTCTATCAAAAAATGTTTTTATCAAACATATTCTATAGAAAAATATTTTTATCTAAAAACAAGTAAGAAAGTTCTATAGCCCGGTCATACGATACCCTTCACCACTAAGGTCAAAGGTGTTCTTCTTCCTGTATAAAGACAAAAATTTGCTAAATTTTGCCTTCATACAAACATTTTCTCAAAACTTATATATTTAAGCTGTTTTCGTCACTTGGACATATATGAGAGCTAAGGTCAAGTGTGGACCGATTATCTCGAAATTTCGCAAATTGATTACAATTTATACAAAAATGATGCATGCCAAAAATAAACTCAAAATTCTCATTATCTTCAGATTTATGAGCGTCTTAGAGATTTTTGTCTCATTTAGAGCGTTTTGATAAACAAGTTTGTATGAGAGCTATGGTGAAATATGGACTGATTTCAACGAAATTCGGTACAGTGATTTATTATTTATTTATGGTTTACATAAGAAATATTTTCTTTGAAATTTATGAAAAAGTATTGATATTTGTGGCTAAAATATCAATTCCGGGAAGTTGGACCTAAGGGAGGTACCATAAATAATGGGCCGATTTTCACGAATTTCAATAGCCGTAGTCCCACTATCAAAGAAATGATCTGTGCCAAATTTCATCAAATTATCTTCAAAATTGCGACCTGTACTTTGATTACATGTTTTACATAGGAGTTCAGCCAACCGTCCAGATGGACAGACGGACGGACTGACATCGCTGTATCGACTCAGAAAGTGATTCTAAGCCTATTGGTATACTAAGAGTTTGGTCTAGCACAAATATTTTTTTGCGTTACATACATCAGCACAAACTTATATTACCCTTTCCGCCTATGGTGGTGCAGGGTATAAACATTAATACAGAAAAATCTAAAATTGTTTATTATAAGTATTTATTTCTGTTTCGGAAAATATTCCCAATTCAGTTACATTTATACCACCGCCGTGGTATAACAGGTTAGTCATCCGCCTAGCATACCAGAGGTCGGAAGTTCGATCCTTGGCCAGATCCACTTGAAAAAAAAATTAAAATTTTAAAAAAACTGGTTATTAAATAATAGGCTATGTAAAATTTCTCTAATAGAGTCGTGGCAACAACGTTTGTGTGTCGTGTTGTTGCCACGTTTGAGTTTATATTTTATTGTCCTCTCGAACCGTATATTTTGTTGCTATAAATTGGATTTGGATTTTGTTTCTGGTATATTTGATTTCTGTATTTTCTTTAACGAAGTAACATCAAATCTCAGCTGAATGCTTTTAATACTCATTTTTACAAATTTCTTTAATGATCGTGATATTTAGGTAAATTACAAAAAGTCTTCGGCTTCTGGTGGTATGGGCTGCCTACTCCTGGTTTTTAAATTTAGTTTCTATAAACAATTAAACATTGTATTTAAAAAATCTAAAAAAAAAACATTTTGATAAAAGTCTTCCCCTTATAAATTATGGTGATACAACTGTCACCAACAAATAATTGTTAGAATAGGAAACGTGACACATGACATTATACAATTAAGAAAAAAAAACTGAATTCAGACAATGTTAAACATTAATTGGATTTCCTATAATTATACAAATGAACAAATGGAAAAAAAAAATAGAAAAAAAATGACAAATTCACACAGAAACACAGAACCAGGACAATAGAAAAATACAAACCGCAAAGTAACAACTAAAATGTCAATTGGTAAATAAATTAATAGACTTGTGGTCAAGAATATTTTATTATATATAGAACAAAAAAAAAATTGAGAAATTGAGGGAAAAAATTAAAATCAAGCAAAAAAAGTTGTCAACTAACCACAATTCTATCAACGACCAAATGAATGAATTGTTGATGAGATGTTAAAAAAAGTAGAAAATTTAACGCACAGCTAAAGAAAACCAGAAAAAAAACTGGTGAATGTAAATTTCAAAAATCTATAAAAAAAATAAAAAGTTTGGAAGAAATATTCAATAAACCAAACCTTTTATACAGGCAAATTTTAGACAACACTAAAAACTAACTGACCTAGTATTGAAAACAGACAGACACTCGGATAGACGTCATGCCACTCAAATATACTCTTATGTTTGACAAATATTGAAAATTTGTCAGGATATGAGGGCGAAACGAAATCAGACAAGTAAAAGTGTAGAGACAAAAAAAAAAACAAACAACAAAAACTCTAGAACAAGTGGTACTTGATGATGCAGCTTTAAGCATACACGTTTGCATAAATACATGGAAACGAGACTTTCAATACACACGTACTTACACACATTCACCTAAAGCAATGTTGGCCATTTTTTGCTTGGCAGGGGAATAACAACATATATATACATTAAACGTACTCAAAACAACACAAACAAAAATGCATACTAAACTAACAATAACAAAACATACATCAAATACATTTTTTAGGGCACATTTTCATTTTAAAACTCTCTAATTTGGCCAACCCTGATCTAAAATGTTAAGACTAGTTTATTTCGAAGTATATTTTTTTCTTCGTTTTTATCCAGAGAATAAACACTTGATCTAAGCATTTTAATAATTATTTTCTTTTCATTTATCTGATGATATGACCTTGATAGGGATTAAGTTTGACACTTCGATTTGTGGTATTAATAACAAAAGCAATATTATAGACACCTTGAGAACACCTAAATATTACTCTAGGGTAAAATGAAAACGCAATGGATGGTTTTTTAAGGCAGAGAATCTTAACTTGTTTAATTGAACTAAAACAAAACACGAAAAGATTTAAAATGGAAATTAGGTGTGTTTCAAATAAAATAAGCATTTACTTTTTCAGGCAAATAATTTCATAGGTGGAAAGGGTATTATAAATTTGTGCTGCTATGAGTAAATATAGTAAATATATATATTGGTCTTAGACCCACCTTTAAATATACTAATGGATTTAGAATTACCTCCTCAGTCTAACGATGTCTGGACCCCCTTGTAAACCTTGTAATCAAAGTACAGGTAGCAAGTCTAAAGATAATTTGATAAAATTTGGCCTATACATTTCTTTTTACAGTGGGTCCATTGCTATTGAAAATCAGTGCATTAGTTTTGGTACTTCTCATAGGTTTAGTTTCCCGGAATTAATATTTTCTATTCATATTTCAGTAAATTTTCATGAAATTGAAACTGAATATTGCTTATGTAAACATGAATCACGCTTCCATACAAACTCTTCTGCCAAGCGTAAATAAAATGTTTTTAAAATCCACTAAAATCTCAAGATAAAGACTATTTAATATTCATTTGCTGCACTCATTTTTTTTTTGTAGAAGCTGCAAAATTTCGAGATACTCGGTCTACATTTTACCCAAAATCTCACATAAGGCCTAATGACAGAAATTGCTTACATAAGTCTTAAGAAAATGTTAAAATTAAGCAGATATGCAAGAAAAAGAAAATACATTTGACGTTAGTGGTGAAGGGTACCACATGGTCGGGCTTGACCAACTATAGAACTTTCTTTCTTGTTTTAATTAACATTTCAAGTTTTTGAATGGGAGCGGATTTAAGTAAAATTAAAAAAAAAACATATACTGATAATTAAGTCTTTAACTCGTAAACTGTTGTTAATATTGGTTATCTCTCTTCAGAAAATTTTTATCCCTTAATTAGATCTAAAAATTTTGCCTTGAAATAAAATCAAAAAATAACATTTTATTCAAAAGAGCAAAACTGCCTAATAAGTAAAATTTTGTCGTAGATTTTAATTGTTGGTAAAAACTAATAATATCAAAATTTTTCTATACTAAATTTTTGTATACTAAATTTTTCGGTAGCAAAATTTGTCTTTACAAAGTTTTTTGCTATAAACATTTTTCGAAAAACCTTTGGTATAAAATATTTTTGCTATAAAATTTTTTCTGTAGAAAAATTTTCGGTATAATTTTTTTTTCCTATAAAAAAATTTTCGGTATAAATTTTTTTTCTATAGAAAAATTTTCGGTATAAATTTTTTTTATTTCTTTGTTTCTTTAGGTAAAATTTTTTCTATAGAAGAACTCTCAGTAATTTTTTTTCTATAAAAAAATTTTCGGTATTAGTTGTTTTCTATAGAAACATTTTCTGTGTCAAGTTTTAAAATAAACTATTGTTTATTTAAATCTTTCTTTAAACACACTTTATTGCACTTTTGTCTTAGTCGCCAACAAAGCGACAACAAGTGTGGGAAGATAAAGAAATGATAAAACTGAAAAATGTTTGTACGTTTCTGTTCAGATGATAATCTTTGTGATATTTGTTGGATAATAATAATTCGTAATTATTCTGTCCCTCAAATAATATATAATGTGCGGTTTTCGCGTCGTCTAGAATTATTGATAAGCCTCCTGACGAGATGGTCTAACCAACCATCGAAACGCTTCGAGGAAAGGTTTTCCCACCAACTTTTTATATTTTTGTCAAAAAACTATTTATTACAATAATTAAGAATTGTAATAAATTGGGTTCTTAGTGCAATACACTACAGCAAAACTTTTTAATTCATTTTCGATCTAACTTTTTTCTACAAAAAAATTTTCGGTATAAACTTTTTTCTAAAGAAAAATTTACTGTAGAGTTATTTTTCTAAAGAAAAATTTTCGGTATGAATTTTTTTCAATAAAAAATTTTGGGTATACATTTTCTTCTATAGAAAAACTTATGGTAAAATTTTTTTTGTAGAAAAATGTTCGGTATACTTTTTTATGGAAACAAAATTTTTGTCTGTTAAAAAAAATTTCGGTATACATTTTTTTCAATAGAAAAATTTCGGTATTAATTTTTTTCTGTAAAAAAATTTTCGGTATAAATTTGCTTTAATACTAAAATTTTCGGTATAAACTTTTTTCTATAGCAAAACTTTCAGAAATTTTTTTTTATAGAAAAATTTTCGGTATAAGTTTTTTTCTATAGAAACATTTTTAGTATAATTTTTTTTTTGTAGACAAATTTTCGGTATAAATTTTTTTCTATAGAAACATTTTCGGTATAAGTTTATGATTTTAGAAAAATTTTTGCTACAAAATTTTTTGATATAAGAAAATTTTGATTATACATTTTTTTCTATGGCAAAACCTATGGTTAGATTTTTTTCTATAGAAAAGTTTTCCGTATAAGTTTTTTTTTTTGAAATTTTTTTTTCTTAAAAAAAATTATTGGTATAAATTTTTTCTATAGAAAAAATTTCTGTAGAAATTTTTATTCTATAGAAAATTTTTCAGTATAAATTTTTTTATAGACAATTTTTTTCAATAGGAAATTTTTGGGTATAATTTTTTTTCTATAGAAAAACTTATCGTAAAATTCTTTTTTATAGAAAAATATTCGGTATATGTTTTTTTGTAGAAACATTTTTAGTAAAAATTTTGTCTGTAAAAAAACTTAGAAAAATTTCGGTATCAATTTTTTTCTATAGAAAAATATTCGGTATAAATTTGTTTTAACCCTAAAATTTTCGGTATAAACTTTTTCTATAGCAAAACTTTCGGTAAATTTTTATTTATAGATAAATTTTCCTTTTTTTTTTTTTCTATAGAAACCTTTTCGGTATATTTTTTTTATAGAAAAATTTGCGGTATAAATTTTTTCTATAGAAATATTTTCGGTATAAATTTGTAAATTTTTGGTTATAGAAAAATTTTTGCTATAAATTTTTTTCTATAGGAACATTTTGGTTATACATTTTTTTCTATAGAAAAATTTTCGGAATAGGTTTGTTTTATAGAAACATCGGTGAAGTTGTTTTTCTGTAAAAAAAAATTATCGATAAAAATTTTTTCTATAGAAAAAATTTCTGTAGAAATTTTTTTTGTATAGAAAAATTTTCGGTATAAAATTTTTTTATAGAAAATTTTTCGGCATAAATTTTTTTGCATAGAAAAATTTCCGGATATAATTTTTTTTCAATAGAATGATAAAATAGAATTGATAGAATTGATAAAATTTTTTTTTCTAAAGAACAATTATAAATTTTTTTCCAAAGAAATATTTCGTATATTTTTTTTATTGTACGTTTTTGGCAGTTTTGCTATTTTGAATAAGATATTGGTATTTCTTTTTTCATGGCACAAAATTGGATGAAGATAGAAAAGCAATATTTCAAATAATTAATGTTTCAAACAATAATAAAATGGTTTTTGTTTTTTTTTTTAATTTGGCTAAGAATGTACAATAAAAAATTTGCTTTAGAATTCAGAAATTGCAAAGAAAGACATAATTCATTATTCTTGTAAATATGTACTAAAAAGATCGATTTTGTTAAAATATAATCAAATTTACATGGGTTTTTCTTACTGGAAAATGATGCTTCCATTTAAGGTCCGTTTCAGAACTCATTTATTAGATTTTTTAAAATTGTGTTTAAAAAATATAAAAATCGAAAATTTTTTCATCGGCAAGATAAAGTAAACAAAAGGAGTAATAAAACGTTAAAAAGATTAGGTTAATATCTTATACGGTTTCCTCATACCAGCGATTTGAAATCGCCGAATTTCGCAAAAAAGTAAATTTTTGTACATAATTTTGGTAGATTCATGGAAAATTTTACTTAAGTTAAATATTAATAAAATATTAATATGTACTCAATATTATTTATCAGTCTATGAAGTATGTATATTTAAACCTTTTATGGAAACTTGGGCTATGCTTGCCCTTTTTGCCTCGGGGTCAAAAGTCAAAACTTTAATTTATCATTGCAAAATAGAATAATGTTATGAATTTAGTGGTGAATTTCGATCAAAATTATCTTGCTAATACAGGGTTCCAACATTATGGAGCCACGTGCTATACAGCGGGAGCTACAATTGATTTACTCAAATAAATAAACCAAGATCGTGTGATTTTATCCCATTTGATTATTTTCTTTGTTGTAATATTAGGTCACTTATCTACTGCTGTCTATATCAAATTCTGTAAAATTTTTTTGAAAATTGGTGCTCCAGATTGAGCTTTCTACACTCCAGCCGTGGCTGCTAAATGGCAGAAATCATATTTAAACATAACTTTTATAAACTTATCTTTATTATGAATTAAGTTTGTATCACTCTATAAAAAAATACGCCACTAAACAAAAATGTAATAGATTAAGGTTCCCTGAAGTATTCAAACATAATTCGTATTAGAACATTGAAGCTTCCCTGAAGTGTTCAAACATTATTCGTATTAGAAAATTGAAGGAATTCAATGCCATTTTTACATGATATTTGACGTTGTGTGGCAGTTCTGGTGGTAATGTTGGTGTAAGTTTTTACTCATAATAATCTTGACTTATTTTAAAACGATGCATATTATAGACTTCACAGTAACGTATACATACATATTTAAAAACAACACATTCACCTGAACACGTTATGTATTTCCATAATACATTTGCATGCTTTTGCACTAAGAATGCTTGTGTGTTTCTACCAGTTTTTCTTTAGTTTATGCCAAAATGCATACATATCCCATATCTGTACATGCCTTCCCTCAGATGACAATATAAGATCGTGATAAATGTGACCTAAATATTAGAGGATGTGTTGAACTGATGTATGAACTTGATTAAAATTGTTTACTTACATATACAGATTCAAGTTTTTTTAATTTTTAATCATCTTAAAAGCATAATATTGACAACAAGAGGTTAAATATTTCAAAATCAAATTTACTAGTCTGTCAACAAACAAGAAATTTGAAAAAGTAAGTCAAGTTAAAAAAAAACTGTTATATCCGGAAGAAACTTAACCCTAACCGCACTGATAACATTTTTATACGTAGACTCCTGATAAGGGTACCCGGGTACCCGTGAATACTAATTTTTCCGCTACTATTAAAATATTCCGCGACATATATTTAGACTAACTGCAGAGGATAATTTAAAGATTTGTTTACAGAAAGTGAAATTAACATTAAATGTTATCTAGAAGAATTCAGAAGATACAATAGCTTTGAAAGTGTTACCTTTGTATGGCTATTGATCTGAAATCAAACCTCAAAACACGTAAAGTGTATGATGGTTGCCAATGGCCAATATGTTATATACCTTGCCAAATTTTTGCTTCGCGCTTTACAGAAAGTAAATTTTCTGAAGTTTCTCTATAATACCAGTATAAAGTTAAGTGTAAAAAATATTAGTTAAATGTACAAATTTTATAATAAAATAAAAGAATATAATCATTACCATTACTTTTTCTATATATAATGCCTTAATTTACTTACTGGTACTCGGGTACCCTTATCAGGAGGATAAGGAATATTCAACTTTCGGTGAATCCACAGCCTGACCAAAAAAGTTTGGAAAGCTTAAAGAGATAAAAATCTTTAGAATATAAATAGTTTTAGGAACTTACGAAACGTCAGTTTTGTATCTTATATCGTTAAAGAGATATTTGACTTCAAAGTTCGCTCGGGTACCCAGGTACCCGTGTCAGGAGTGTTATTGTTAAACTAGAACTATTGTTTGTTTGTCTACCTCAAAAATTTAAAAAAAAGTCCACTTTGGATTTCGACAAAAACAAAAAAAAAATACTTTTACGTGGCAAATTACAATTTTTTCCCCAACATTGTTAATTTTTGTAAGGATAAGTAAAGAAAGAGACCAAATAGCAAAATAAAATATTAAATGAAGTTCCTAAAATTTAGTCACGTTTTGTCTACACAATTGATTTGCATTATTATCATCATGTGTGTCATGAACCTTAAGTCCCGAACTAAAATGTTTAAAGATTTAAATTTAAAATAAATGTTATGATTTTCATCAGAATAAGAAATAATTTAAATAAAATTAAGGGCCAAATCGCTGCATTCAATATCGATCGAAATGTAAGATATTTTAGAAAAATTTATTAAGCATACTTTTACGATTACAGAAATAATATACAATATATGTATATATAAGGTTCTCTACATTGTAGCTTATTTGGCAAAAGTTCCCTGATATTAAAAGATTTTCATTTAAACTTAATATTTTGACAAGCAAACGAAATATTTTGATATCATATTTTATTAAGCTTTTTGCATAATAAATTATTTTGAAAATGCCTAAGGTATGCTATGCAATATTTGCTTAAAAGTCTGAATTTTCGACAGATATCGATATCGACTGCTGCGTTTTCTTTTATATCTGTCCTAGTTCTATTCTAGTTCTGTTCTAGTTCTGTTCTAGTTCTGTTCTAGTTCTGTTCTAGTTCTGTTCTAGTTCTGTTCTAGTTCTGTTCTAGTTCTGTTCTAGTTCTGTTCTAGTTCTGTTCTAGTTCTGTTCTAGTTCTGTTCTAGTTCTGTTCTAGTTCTGTTCTAGTTCTGTTCTAGTTCTGTTCTAGTTCTGTTCTAGTTCTGTTCTAGTTCTGTTCTAGTTCTGTTCTAGTTCTGTTCTAGTTCTGTTCTAGTTCTGTTCTAGTTCTGTTCTAGTTCTGTTCTAGTTCTGTTCTAGTTCTGTTCTAGTTCTGTTCTAGTTCTGTTCTAGTTCTGTTCTAGTTCTGTTCTAGTTCTGTTCTAGTTCTGTTCTAGTTCTGTTCTAGTTCTGTTCTAGTTCTGTTCTAGTTCTGTTCTAGTTCTGTTCTAGTTCTGTTCTAGTTCTGTTCTAGTTCTGTTCTAGTTCTGTTCTAGTTCTGTTCTAGTTCTGTTCTAGTTCTGTTCTAGTTCTGTTCTAGTTCTGTTCTAGTTCTGTTCTAGTTCTGTTCTAGTTCTGTTCTAGTTCTGTTCTAGTTCTGACCTAGTTCTGTTCTAGTTCTGTTCTAGTTCTGTTCTAGTTCTGTTCTAGTTCTGTTCTAGTTCTGTTCTAGTTCTGTTCTAGTTCTGTTCTAGTTCTGTTCTAGTTCTGTTCTAGTTCTGTTCTAGTTCTGTTCTAGTTCTGTTCTAGTTCTGTTTTAGTTCTGTTTTAGTTCTGTTCTAGTTCTGTTCTAGTTCTGACCTAGTTCTGTTCTAGTTCTGTTCTAGTTCTGTTCTAGTTCTGTTCTAGTTCTGTTCTAGTTCTGTTCTAGTTCTGTTCTAGTTCTGTTCTAGTTCTGTTCTAGTTCTGTTCTAGTTCTGTTCTAGTTCTGTTCTAGTTCTGTTCTAGTTCTGTTCTAGTTCTGTTCTAGTTCTGTTCTAGTTCTGTTCTAGTTCTGTTCTAGTTCTGTTCTAGTTCTGTTCTAGTTCTGTTCTAGTTCTGTTCTAGTTCTGTTCTAGTTCTGTTCTAGTTCTGTTCTAGTTCTGTTCTAGTTCTGTTCTAGTTCTGTTCTAGTTCTATTCTAGTTCTGTTCTAGTTCTGTTCTAGTTCTGTTCTAGTTCTGTTCTAGTTCTGTTCTAGTTCTATTCTAGTTCTGTTCTAGTTCTGTTCTAGTTCTGTTCTAGTTCTGTTCTAGTTCTGTTCTAGTTCTGTTCTAGTTCTGTTCTAGTTCTGTTCTAGTTCTGTTCTAGTTCTGTTCTAGTTCTGTTCTAGTTCTGTTCTAGTTCTGTTCTAGTTCTGTTCTAGTTCTGTTCTAGTTCTGTTCTAGTTCTGTTCTAGTTTTGTTCTAGTTCTGTTCTAGTTCTGTTCTAGTTCTGTTCTAGTTCTGTTCTAGTTCTGTTCTAGTTCTGTTCTAGTTCTGTTCTAGTTCTGTTCTAGTTCTGTTCTAGTTCTGTTCTAGTTCTGTTCTAGTTCTGTTCTAGTTCTGTTCTAGTTCTGTTCTAGTTCTGTTCTAGTTCTGTTCTAGTTCTGTTCTAGTTCTGTTCTAGTTCTGTTCTAGTTCTGTTCTAGTTCTGTTCTAGTTCTGTTCTAGTTCTGTTCTAGTTCTGTTCTAGTTCTGTTCTAGTTCTGTTCTAGTTCTGTTCTAGTTCTGTTCTAGTTCTGTTCTAGTTCTGTTCTAGTTCTGTTCTAGTTCTGTTCTAGTTCTGTTCTAGTTCTGTTCTAGTTCTGTTCTAGTTCTGTTCTAGTTCTGTTCTAGTTCTGTTCTAGTTCTGTTCTAGTTCTGTTCTAGTTCTGTTCTAGTTCTGTTCTAGTTCTGTTCTAGTTCTGTTCTAGTTCTGTTCTAGTTCTGTTCTAGTTCTGTTCTAGTTCTGTTCTAGTTCTGTTCTAGTTCTGTTCTAGTTCTGTTCTAGTTCTGTTTTAGTTCTGTTCTAGTTCTCAGCTAATCATTAATTTATCTTTAGCTTTTACCCTGATTTTAATTTTGTTTGAGGAGTCTGTAAATATTTTCTTTTTCTGTGAATTAAATGAAGTTTTCTTTTTTGTAGCTTCTATTTCTTTCCTAATGCTTCTGCTTTCCTTCATAGTTTTATTTAATGTGGCTTTTTAGTAACGCTTAAGGCCAATAACGTGCTTTGTATTATAAATAATATAATATAAATTTATTTGAGTTGTTGCCTTGTTCTTCTCTACTCAAGTTCCTTAAACATTTTTATCTCCTTTTAGTATATTTTAAGGATATATGTTTGTGTTAATGTGTTGGTTATTGTGGTGGCAAATGATTACAGAATAAAGATATCAAAAGTCATTGCATTATTGTTATCTAAAGCGTGACTTTAAAATCCCCCCTTTAATGATTTCACAAAAATGTTGGTAATCATTTGTAACAAATTTAAACTGACCCTTGTTGCTATTTTGAAGTTTTCTTAACTTGATGTTTCTCTTGTTTAAGGATTTAGCTTTTTCTTTTATTTTTTGTTGTTTTTTTTTGCATTTGGTCCTTGTCTCATGTTGTTTTGTACTTAGGGCGACAGGTTTCGGTAATGATTTTGTATTATCAAATTTAGCTTTAAATGTTGTTTATGTGTCAAACATTGTGTTAAATATGATGACATGCTTGGTCATCATTTTCACTTTTAACTTTTCTTGCGCTGCAAATACTTTTTCTACACGTAACTTTCTTCCAAGAGGGAGACAAAGTGTGAATTTTTAGAATCTAAAGAATAAACTTTATCGTAATTGCTGAGCTAATGTTGACTTCAATTTAGCATGACTCGAAGCAATTTAGCAGAAAATAAATAAAATAAAACTTTACTATAATAATTCTTGTAAACTTTGAACAAATTTACAATGTACAAGTATTTGTATAAAATATATTTAATTTAAAGCTTTTTTTTAAAAAAAAAAAACTTTTATCATGGTGTCCGATGATTATGGAGTAAAAGTTTTTGTTAAAAGAAAATATGTATCAATAAATTTTAATGCTCTTAAGGCTATAAGCAGTAAAAAACTATTAACTAGTTTTTAAATTAAACTAAAAGTGTTTTTATAAATTAATTACTGAAAAGTTTATTTAAAAAAACTTTTGTAGAATTTGTAATTATATGAAATTGGTATTTTTGATATATGGTATTAAAATCCATTTTAATTGCTATGCAACTTAGTATACCTTCCAATTGGTTTTTCATTGGTTTACACAATTTCCTTTAATAGTTGTCGATTTTTAAATTTTTAATTTCTAAAAAAAAACTTTTTGAATTTTTTTTTATTTTTCTAATTATTTAAAATTTAAGTTCATACAATTTCCAAAATTCCTTCATGCCGTTAATTTTATAAAAAAATTCTTTTTGGACTTAATAGTATTTTAAGTTTCAAACAAAGCCATCCCTTAATCATAGTTAAATATTCATTAAAAGCAAAAATATTCTGAAAGCTTTTGTACTATTTTTTCGTGAATGTTAGGTTTACTTTTTTTAAAGTTTTAACTAAAACTTTTCAACAAATCTTTAATAATTTTTCTTAAATTTTTTACTATAGCCAAAGCTTTCATTATAGACCACAATAACTTCAAACAACTTTTTTTACACTTGTCGACTTCGTAATTGTTTATTTATAAAATAAAAGTTTTACTTAATTTTTAAGGAATATTATCATTAAATTCGATCGATTTCTCAAAATGTTCCTTTCAAAATAAAAGCTATAAAATCAAGATCTTCTTTAAGCTTTTTAATGTATTAGTAAATTCTTAATAGACCAAATACTTTGTTAAGGTCGAAATATGATCCAAAACCTAGCCTCTTATTATCATATAGAGAAAAGCTCTAAGTGAAAAGCTATTTCAGAGCTTTTAAATGTATTCGTTGTAACTTTTCCCACCAAATACTTTACGTTAGCTGAAAAAAGTCTATAAGAAGACAACAAATTGCTAAGCTTTAACAGTAAAAGCCATCTCAAAGCTCTTAAGTATCAAGTGTTTTTTCTAAAGATGAAAGTCTTAATAAAATGTAAGCTATTTATTTTTAAAGAATGTATAGATTACGTTATGCTTAATTTTTTTAAAGCTCTCGGGTATTTATTTCGGTCGAAATATGATGCAAAACCAAGGATCTTATTAGGATATAGAGAAAAGCTTTAAGAGCAATGCTATTTTAGAGCTTTTAAATGTATTCATTATTACTTTTCCGACGTAAGCTCAAAAAAGTGTACAACAAGACAACAAATTGTTAAGCTTTAACAGCAAAAGCCATCTCAAAGCTCTTAAGTACAAAGTGTTTTTTCTAAAGGCGAAAGTTTTTCTAAAATGCAAGCGATTTATTTTTAAAGAATGAACAAATTTCGCCATGCTTAATTTTTTTTAAAGCATAAGCTTTCGAGTATTTATTTATATGATCCAAAACCTAGGATATTATTAAGGTTTAGATAAAAGATTCAAGAGCAATGCTATCTCAGAGCTTTTAAATATATTCATTATTACTTTTCCGACCAAATGCTTTACGTAAGCTCAAATCGAATACAACAAGACAACAAATTGTTAAGCCTTAACAGCAAAAGCCATCTCAAAGCTCTTAAATACCATGTGTTTTTTCTAAAGCTGAAAGTTTTTCTAAAATGCAAGCAATTTATTTTTAAAGAATGAGTAAATTTTGAGTAAAGGTTCTCTTGTTCAAAACTTCTCAGAACAGAATAAAGCAATATATTATTCAAGAGCTTTTCTCCCACAAACTTTGCAGAGCCATTGTTGTTTTCAAACTTTAAATAATATCCATTATTCTTTAAGATAAAATCTTTATAAACATTAAGCCCTCAGTTAGTCTTGTATTTCTTATGGGGCAGACAACTTTTATTAAAGCTTTTAAAAAGCTCATAATTGTATTTATAATCACTTCTTCAAGTAGCAAACGCTTTCTATAGATTTCTTGCGGCAATGAAAGCTTTTCTAAAGCTCTTAATTACATTTATAATTCGAACAACGAAAATAGGTTATCTTCTGAAAAATTTTTAGAACAGAAAAAAGCAAAGTATACTTCTAGAACTTTTTTTCCACAAACTTTTCTGAGCTAAGGTCGTTTTTGAGCATTGAATTATGTCCATAATTCTTTGCTAAAAGCTTTATTAACATTTAGGCAGCAGTTAGTCTTGTACTACTTATGGTAAGAGCGACATTTGCTAAAGCTTTCAAAAAGCTCCTAATTGTATTTTGTAGTCCCATCTTTGAGTAGGAACTCTTTAGAAAATATTGAAGCTTTTTAACATAATCTCCTAGGAGTATAATTCATATTTTCTTCCTTTGACAAAAGCTTTCTTAAAATTTGTACAATAGCTTTGATTTTTATATATTCTAGAACACTCGAAAAATCGATAATTTAGCATTTAGAAAAAAATTAAATTGGGATTTTAAAATATTTTTAGAACATGCGTTTACATATGATTGGGATTTGTTTAAAAATCTTAAAACAAAGCTTTCTTAAAGCTTTAATAAATATCTAAAAACTGTTCTTGGCTTTTGTCTTTTTTACCACAAGCTTCCTACAGCTTCCTCCCTAAATTCTTTTCTATGTATTTATTACAACTGTTTATTAGCAAAAGCTTAACTATTTTTATTTCACTTTTAATTACTTCACTTGTTTTAAGTCCAAATAATTATTCCTTAACTTTTCAACTAAAATCCTTGTTAGTATTACCATTAATTTCCCAGAATTTATGCTCACATAATTAGTGTTTTATTCGACCAATGGATCAACTGATATTTTTTTTGCTATTTTACAAAATAAATTGCTAGAGTTTTTCAACTAACCTTGTACCATTTTTAACAATGGATTACTATTATTTTTTTTTGCAATTTTACCTTAACATTAAGGATTTACTAAATGCGGAGGAAAAAAATATATTTCAAATATCTATAAAAATGCAATTAAAAGAGAAATATGTTCAATGGTGCAATAAAATATCCACCGGCATTAGATATGTAAAGTTAAGTATAAAAAAAACCACATAAATACAAATTTTTGTGAAGTTTGAGGTATAGTTAAGGTTTAGTTTAATGATATTGGTGGAAGAACAGAACAAAATTAGGAAAAGCTTTTCAAAAATGTATGTATTTAGAACAGTGATGCCCGCAAACACATAAACATATTTGCGATTGCACTTGGAGCAGTATAGAATGAAATTTTACTTCAACGAAATATTTCTATCGAAAATTTTTCTATAGAAAAATATTTCTATCGAAATTTTTTCTATAGAAAAATATTTCTAACGAAAATTTTTCTATAGAAAAATATTTCTAACGAAAATTTTTCTATAGAAAAATATTTCTATCGAAATTTTTTCCATAGAAAAATATTTCTATCGAAATTTTTTCTATAGAAAAATATTTCTATCGAAATTTTTTCTATAGAAAAATATTTCTATCGAAATTTTTTCTATAGAAAAATATTTCTATCGAAATTTTTTCTATAGAAAAATATTTCTATCGAAATTTTTTCTATAGAAAAATATTTCTATCGAAATTTTTTCTATAGAAAAATATTTCTATCGAAATTTTTTCTATAGAAAAATATTTCTATCGAAATTTTTTCTATAGAAAAATATTTCTATCGAAATTTTTTCTATAGAAAAATATTTCTATCGAAATTTTTTCTATAGAAAAATATTTCTATCGAAATTTTTTCTATAGAAAAATATTTCTATCGAAATTTTTTCTATAGAAAAATATTTCTATCGAAATTTTTTCTATAGAAAAATATTTCTATCGAAATTTTTTCTATAGAAAAATATTTCTATCGAAATTTTTTCTATAGAAAAATATTTCTATCGAAATTTTTTCTATAGAAAAATATTTCTATCGAAATTTTTTCTATAGAAAAATATTTCTATCGAAATTTTTTCTATAGAAAAATATTTCTATCGAAATTTTTTCTATAGAAAAATATTTCTATCGAAATTTTTTCTATAGAAAAATATTTCTATCGAAATTTTTTCTATAGAAAAATATTTCTATCGAAATTTTTTCTATAGAAAAATATTTCTATCGAAATTTTTTCTATAGAAAAATATTTCTATCGAAATTTTTTCTATAGAAAAATATTTCTATCGAAATTTTTTCTATAGAAAAATATTTCTATCGAAATTTTTTCTATAGAAAAATATTTCTATCGAAATTTTTTCTATAGAAAAATATTTCTATCGAAATTTTTTCTATAGAAAAATATTTCTATCGAAATTTTTTCTATAGAAAAATATTTCTATCGAAATTTTTTCTATAGAAAAATATTTCTATCGAAATTTTTTCTATAGAAAAATATTTCTTTCGAAATTTTTTCTATAGAAAAATATTTCTATCGAAATTTTTTCTACAGAAAAATATTTCTATCGAAATTTTTTCTATAGAAAAATATTTCTATCGAAATTTTTTCTATAGAAAAATATTTCTATCGAAATTTTTTCTATAGAAAAATATTTCTATCGAAATGTCTTCTATAGAAAAATATTTCTATAGAAAAATATTTCTATAGAAAAATATTTCTATAGAAAAATATTTCTATAGAAACATTTTTCTATAGAAAAATATTTCTATAGAAAAATATTTCTATAGAAAAATATTTCTATAGAAAAATATTTCTATAGAAAAATATTACTATAGAAAATTTTTCTATAGAAAATTTTTCTGTAGAAAATTTTTTTATAGAAAATTTTTCTTTAGAAAAATATTTCTATTGAAAATTTTTCTATAGAAAAATATTTCTATTGAAAATTTTTCTATAGAAAAATATTTCTATTGAAAATTTTTTTATCGAAAAATATTTCTATATAAAATTTTTCTCTAGAAAAATATTTTTATATAAAATTTTTCTCTAGAAAAATATTTCTATATAAAATGTTCCTTTAGAAAAATATTTTTATATAAAATTTTTTTCTAGAAAAATATTTCTATATAAAATTTTTCTCTAGAAAAATATTTCTATATACAATTTTTCTCTAGAAAAATATTTCTATATAAAATTTTTCTGCAGTAAAATATTTCTATCAAAAATTTTTCTATAGAAAAATATTTCTATCGAAAATTTTTCTATAGTAAAATATTTTTATCGAAAATTTTTCTATGGAAAAATATTTCTATCGAAATTTGTTCTATAGAAAAATATTTCTATCAAAAATTTTTCTCTAGAAAAATATTTGTATCGAAAATTTTTCTATAGAAAAATTTTACTACAGAAAGTCTTTCAATAGAAAAATTTTTCTATAAAAAATTTTTCTATAGAAAAATTTTTCTATAGAAAATTTTTCTATAAAATTTTTCTCTAGAAAATATTTCTATCGAAATTTGTTCTATAGAAAAATATTTTTATCGAAAATTTTTCGATAGAAAAATATTCCTATCGAAAATTTTTCTATAGAAAAATATTCCTATCGAAAATTTTTCTATAGAAAAATATTTCTATCGAAAATTTTTCCATAGAAAAATATTTCTATCGAAAATTTTTCCATAGAAAAATATTTCTATCGAACATTTTTCTATAGAAAAATATTTCTATCGAAAATTTTTCTATAGAAAAATATTTCTATCGAAATTTTTTCTATAGAAAAATATTTCTATCGAAATTTTTTCTATAGAAAAATATTTCTATCGAAATTTTTTCTATAGAAAAATATTTCTATCGAAATTTTTTCTATAGAAAAATATTTCTATCGAAATTTTTTCTATAGAAAAATATTTCTATCGAAATTTTTTCTATAGAAAAATATTTCTATCGAAATTTTTTCTATAGAAAAATATTTCTATCGAAATTTTTTCTATAGAAAAATATTTCTATCGAAATTTTTTCTATAGAAAAATATTTCTATCGAAATTTTTTCTATAGAAAAATATTTCTATCGAAATTTTTTCTATAGAAAAATATTTCTATCGAAATTTTTTCTATAGAAAAATATTTCTATCGAAATTTTTTCTATAGAAAAATATTTCTATCGAAATTTTTTCTATAGAAAAATATTTCTATCGAAATTTTTTCTGTAGAAAAATATTTCTATCGAAATTTTTTCTATAGAAAAATATTTCTATCGAAATTTTTTCTATAGAAAAATATTTCTATCGAAATTTTTTCTATAGAAAAATATTTCTATCGAAATTTTTTCTATAGAAAAATATTTCTATCGAAATTTTTTCTATAGAAAAATATTTCTATCGAAATTTTTTCTATAGAAAAATATTTCTATCGAAATTTTTTCTATAGAAAAATATTTCTATCGAAATTTTTTCTATAGAAAAATATTTATATAGAAATTTTTTCTATAGAAAAATATTTATATAGAAATTTTTTCTATAGAAAAATTTTTCTATAGAAAATTTTTTCTATAGAAAATTTTTCTATAAAATTTTTCTCTAGAAAATATTTCTATCGAAATTTCTTCTATAGAAAAATATTTTTATCGAAAATTTTTCTATAGAAAAATATTCCTATCGAAAATTTTTCTATAGAAAAATATTTCTATCGAAAATTTTTCCATAGAAAAATATTTCTATCGAAAATTTTTCCATAGAAAAATATTTCTATCGAACATTTTTCTATAGAAAAATATTTCTATCGAAAATTTTTCTATAGAAAAATATTTCTATCGAAATTTTTTCTATAGAAAAATATTTCTATCGAAATTTTTTCTATAGAAAAATATTTCTATCGAAATTTTTTCTATAGAAAAATATTTCTATCGAAATTTTTTCTATAGAAAAATATTTCTATCGAAATTTTTTCTATAGAAAAATATTTCTATCGAAATTTTTTCTATAGAAAAATATTTCTATCGAAATTTTTTCTATAGAAAAATATTTCTATCGAAATTTTTTCTATAGAAAAATATTTCTATCGAAATTTTTTCTATAGAAAAATATTTCTATCGAAATTTTTTCTATAGAAAAATATTTCTATCGAAATTTTTTCTATAGAAAAATATTTCTATCGAAATTTTTTCTATAGAAAAATATTTCTATCGAAATTTTTTCTATAGAAAAATATTTCTATCGAAATTTTTTCTATAGAAAAATATTTCTATCGAAATTTTTTCTATAGAAAAATATTTCTATCGAAATTTTTTCTATAGAAAAATATTTCTATCGAAATTTTTTCTATAGAAAAATATTTCTATCGAAATTTTTTCTATAGAAAAATATTTCTATCGAAATTTTTTCTATAGAAAAATATTTCTATCGAAATTTTTTCTATAGAAAAATATTTATATTGAAATTTTTTCTATAGAAAAATATTTCTATCGAAATTTTTTCTATAGAAATTTTTTTCTATAGAAAAATATTTCTATCGAAATTTTTTCTATAGAAAAATATTTCTATCGAAATTTCTTCTATAGAAAAATATTTCTATCGAAATTTCTTCTATAGAAAAATATTTCTATCGAAATTTCTTCTATAGAAAAATATTTCTATAGAAAAATATTTCAATTGAAAAATATTTCTATAGAAAAATTTTTCTATAGAAAAATATTTCTATAGAAAAATATTTCTATAGAAAAATATTTCTATAGAAAAATATTTTTAAAGAAAAATATTTCTATAGAAAAATATTTCTATAGAAAAATATTTCCATAGAAAATTTTTCCGTAGAAAATTTTTTTATAGAAAATTTTTCTATAGAAAAATATTTCTATTGAAAATTTTTCTATAGAAAAATATTTCTATATAAAATTTTTCTCTAAAAAAATATTTCTATATAAAATTTTTCTCTAGAAAAATATTTCTATATAAAATTTTTCTCTAGAAAAATATTTCTATATAAAATTTTTCTCTAAAAAAATATTTCTATATAAAATTTTTCTCTAGAAAAATATTTCTATATAAAATTTTTCTCTAAAAAAATATTTCTATATAAATTTTTCTTTAGACAAATATTTCTATATAAAATTTTTCTCTAGAAAAATATTTCTATCGAAAATTTTTCTCTAGAAAAACATTTCTATCGAAAATTTTTCTCTAGAAAAATATTTCTATTGAAAATTTTTCGATGGAAAAATATTTCTTTTGAAAATTTTTCTACATTTCACTTTAAAGTTACACACCTAATACTAATTTGGTTTTCCTCAGCTGCTTTTCATTACTTCGATACTTGAATTTTGTAAAATATTTCTATGTTACCCTTGAAAAACCCGACAAAAGTTTACCAAAGGCTTTTTAATATTGTTAAAAAGTTATAAAGTTTTTTTTTTTTTTTGTAACCATAAATATGGTTTCATCTTTTCTATACCTTGTTCTATTTATGGCTTCATTTCCTGAACTTGTCCTTGTTTTCAATGTTTTGTTATTTTTCAACCCAATTATTTTATAAAAGTTTCTTATTTAATCAATATCATATTTTTCCAATATTACTCTAATTGCATCTTTTCATAACTAATACAAATTCATTTAAAAGCTTCCACAGTTACAAGAAATATTCTTCATAGCCAGGAAGTACCACAATCTATTGTAGAGTGTAGGTACTTGGCAAAAAATAGTACCAACTACAGAAGAAGCCTTAACAATCAGGTTTGAATTGTTCATTAAAGTTTTTCTCGTTAGATTTTTTTAGTTTTTTCTTTCTTTTTGACTTTTTATATATTTTCTCAACTTTTTTAAATGGAAACATTTTTCACAGCATTATTTTCTATTTTTAGTTTTTTCCTTTAGTAGATCTTCCTTAATTTTTCCTATTTTGTATTTACTTTTCCATTTCTTTTTAAGGAGTTTGCCATTACAATGTATGTCTTTGCTGCTAACAAACAGATGAAATCAAGTGTAATGGACAAGAAAAGAAACCTTTAAACTAACTAGAGACAGAAACAAAAGGCGCAAGAAAATTACACTGGGCTACGAGAAAGTTATAAAATCATTTACATAGGTGCGCTACATCATTATATGATAGGGTTGTGTAGAATAAAAAATACAATTTGTTTTAATCCCTTTTGTCACACAGTGTAAATCGTTAAAAATTTCTATGTAAGTTGCTTGTTACTGCCACCAAAATACTGTTAAATTTCAAAAATAGCAAAAAGGATTAAGAAAAAACTTACAACTAAATTGTAAGTAGTTTTGGCGAAAAAGAAAAATTAAGCTATAAGTGGAAGAAATTAAAAGTTTACTTTAAGCATTACCATTGCTAAAGAGGGAAGAACAAATTAAACAAACTAAAATGCAAAAAAACAAGATCTTTTTTTATCTTTCATTAAAATTGTAAATTTGTTGGATTTTTTTCTTCCCTTTTTAAATTTTTACAAACTATTACAATTTTATAAAATTTTTTTCCCTTGCACTTCTCGAGTTGTTGGTAGTTTAACAAGTGCAAGTTAAAATATCACTGCAGACAAGTAAATAAAATTGTCCGGAAGTTTTGATGGTAGTTTCCCACTTTTCATTTAGTTTTTCTTATTTTCTCTCCCCAACAGTTAAAGTATTTCATCCAACTGCTTGATATTGCTGCTTTTAACGAAGACCAATTGCAATTAATGAATTATATGATTTAATAAAGTAATTAAAATAAAGTATAGTAAAGAGGATTAGCACACAAGTTTTTCTTTTTTTTTCTCTAAAAGCAAAATTTATTTGAAAATGACCAAAATATTTCCATTCATTTATATGTGAAGTCTTTAGTTCAGATTAAGGGGAGGGAAAAAAGCATTAAAAACTAAATTTTGGTAATTATTTTTATAGTGTTTTTAGAATTTGAAAAGTTTTTAATGAGAGTGTTTCTTCTTGAAAGAATTTTAAATGATACTTTTAAAATTTAATACGTCAGAAAGTTTCTGTCTTCACAAACACAAATAAACTAAATACAACATAACTAAAACAATACTACAGAACTAGAACAAAACTAGAACAGAACTAAAACAGACCTAGAACAGAACTAGAACAGAACTAGAACAGAACTAGAACAGAACTAGAACAGAACTAGAACAGAACTAGAACAGAACTAGAACAGAACTAGAACAGAACTAGAACAGAACTAGAACAGAACTAGAACAGAACTAGAACAGAACTAGAACAGAACTAGAACAGAACTAGAACAGAACTAGAACAGAACTAGAACAGAACTAGAACAGAACTAGAACAGAACTAGAACAGAACTAGAACAGAACTAGAACAGAACTAGAACAGAACTAGAACAGAACTAGAACAGAACTAGAACAGAACTAGAACAGAACTAGAACAGAACTAGAACAGAACTAGAACAGAACTAGAACAGAACTAGAACAGAACTAGAACAGAACTAGAACAGAACTAGAACAGAACTAGAACAGAACTAGAACAGAACTAGAACAGAACTAGAACAGAACTAGAACAGAACTAGAACAGAACTAGAACAGAACTAGAACAGAACTAGAACAGAACTAGAACAGAACTAGAACAGAACTAGAACAGAACTAGAACAGAACTAGAACAGAACTAGAACAGAACTAGAACAGAACTAGAACAGAACTAGAACAGAACTAGAACAGAACTAGAACAGAACTAGAACAGAACTAGAACAGAACTAGAACAGAACTAGAACAGAACTAGAACAGAACTAGAACAGAACTAGAACAGAACTAGAACAGAACTAGAACAGAACTAGAACAGAACTAGAACAGAACTAGAACAGAACTAGAACAGAACTAGAACAGAACTAGAACAGAACTAGAACAGAACTAGAACAGAACTAGAACAGAACTAGAACATAACTAGAACAGAACTAGAACATAACTAGAACAGAACTAGAACAGAACTAGAACAGAACTAGAACAGAACTAGAACAGAACTAGAACAGAACTAGAACAGAACTAGAACAGAACTAGAACAGAACTAGAACAGAACTAGAACAGAACTAGAACAGAACTAGAACAGAACTAGAACAGAACTAGAACAGAACTAGAACAGAACTAGAACAGAACTAGAACAGAACTAGAACAGAACTAGAACAGAACTAGAACAGAACTAGAACAGAACTAGAACAGAACTAGAACAGAACTAGAACAGAACTAGAACAGAACTAGAACAGAACTAGAACAGAACTAGAACAGAACTAGAACAGAACTAGAACAGAACTAGAACAGAACTAGAACAGAACTAGAACAGAACTAGAACAGAACTAGAACAGAACTAGAACAGAACTAGAACAGAACTAGAACAGAACTAGAACAGAACTAGAACAGAACTAGAACAGAACTAGAACAGAACTAGAACAGAACTAGAACAGAACTAGAACAGAACTAGAACAGAACTAGAACAGAACTAGAACAGAACTAGAACAGAACTAGAACAGAACTAGAACAGAACTAGAACAGAACTAGAACAGAACTAGAACAGAACTAGAACAGAACTAGAACAGAACTAGAACAGAACTAGAACAGAACTAGAACAGAACTAGAACAGAACTAGAACAGAACTAGAACAGAACTAGAACAGAACTAGAACAGAACTAGAACAGAACTAGAACAGAACTAGAACAGAACTAGAACAGAACTAGAACAGAACTAGAACAGAACTAGAACAGAACTAGAACAGAACTAGAACAGAACTAGAACAGAACTAGAACAGAACTAGAACAGAACTAGAACAGAACTAGAACAGAACTAGAACAGAACTAGAACAGAACTAGAACAGAACTAGAACAGAACTAGAACAGAACTAGAACAGAACTAGAACAGAACTAGAACAGAACTAGAACAGAACTAGAACAGAACTAGAACAGAACTAGAACAGAACTAGAACAGAACTAGAACAGAACTAGAACAGAACTAGAACAGTAGAACAGAACTAGAACAGAACTAGAACAGAACTAGAACAGAACTAGAACAGAACTAGAACAGAACTAGAACAGAACTAGAACAGAACTAGAACAGAACTAGAACAGAACTAGAACAGAACTAGAACAGAACTAGAACAGAACTAGAACAGAACTAGAACAGAACTAGAACAGAACTAGAACAGAACTAGAACAGAACTAGAACAGAACTAGAACAGAACTAGAACAGAACTAGAACAGAACTAGAACAGAACTAGAACAGAACTAGAACAGAACTAGAACAGAACTAGAACAGAACTAGAACAGAACTAGAACAGAACTAGAACAGAACTAGAACAGAACTAGAACAGAACTAGAACAGAACTAGAACAGAACTAGAACAGAACTAGAACAGAACTAGAACAGAACTAGAACAGAACTAGAACAGAACTAGAACAGAACTAGAACAGAACTAGAACAGAACTAGAACAGAACTAGAACAGAACTAGAACAGAACTAGAACAGAACTAGAACAGAACTAGAACAGAACTAGAACAGAACTAGAACAGAACTAGAACAGAACTAGAACAGAACTAGAACAGAACTAGAACAGAACTAGAACAGAACTAGAACAGAACTAGAACAGAACTAGAACAGAACTAGAACAGAACTAGAACAGAACTAGAACAGAACTAGAACAGAACTAGAACAGAACTAGAACAGAACTAGAACAGAACTAGAACAGAACTAGAACAGAACTAGAACAGAACTAGAACAGAACTAGAACAGAACTAGAACAGAACTAGAACAGAACTAGAACAGAACTAGAACAGAACTAGAACAGAACTAGAACAGAACTAGAACAGAACTAGAACAGAACTAGAACAGAACTAGAACAGAACTAGAACAGAACTAGAACAGAACTAGAACAGAACTAGAACAGAACTAGAACAGAACTAGAACAGAACTAGAACAGAACTAGAACAGAACTAGAACAGAACTAGAACAGAACTAGAACAGAACTAGAACAGAACTAGAACAGAACTAGAACAGAACTAGAACAGAACTAGAACAGAACTAGAACAGAACTAGAACAGAACTAGAACAGAACTAGAACAGAACTAGAACAGAACTAGAACAGAACTAGAACTAGAACAGAACTAGAACAGAACTAGAACAGAACTAGAATAGAACTAGAACAGAACTAGAACAGAACTAGAACAGAACTAGAACAGAACTAGAACAGAACTAGAACAGAACTAGAACAGAACTAGAACAGAACTAGAACAGAACTAGAACAGAACTAGAACAGAACTAGAACAGAACTAGAACAGAACTAGAACAGAACTAGAACAGAACTAGAACAGAACTAGAACAGAACTAGAACAAAACTAGAACAGAACTAGAACAGAACTAGAACAGAACTAGAACAGAACTAGAACAGAACTAGAACAGAACTAGAACAGAACTAGAACAGAACTAGAACAGAACTAGAACAGAACTAGAACAGAACTAGAACAGAACTAGAACAGAACTAGAACAGAACTAGAACAGAACTAGAACAGAACTAGAACAGAACTAGAACAGAACTAGAACAGAACTAGAACAGAACTAGAACAGAACTAGAACAGAACTAGAACAGAACTAGAACAGAACTAGAACAGAACTAGAACAGAACTAGAACAGAACTAGAACAGAACTAGAACAGAACTAGAACAGAACTAGAACAGAACTAGAACAGAACTAGAACAGAACTAGAACAGAACTAGAACAGAACTAGAACAGAACTAGAACAGAACTAGAACAGAACTAGAACAGAACTAGAACAGAACTAGAACAGAACCGTTTAAAGCCAAAAATTTCGATAGTGAAAAATTTTTCAATTATCGAAAAAAGCGTATTTTTTTCTAAATTTTTTACTTTTTACGCAGAAGTTTTTTATCGAAAGTTAATGTTTTATTATATGTTCATAGAGAATGGGGTTCTGAAATAATTTTAGACCAAATTTTAAGTCAGTGGAACATTCCCTTTAGGTACAGAATTGAACGAAATTTGTCTAATTTTTAAAAAAAATTTTGTTTTCGTATATATAACAAAAAAGTTAGCCTATTTTGCAACTTTCTGAAATGCTCTTATATAGCCCCAATTATTTTCCTTAGATTTCAAAAATAAAAGGTATCGCGAATTCATAAACTAATCCAGAAAATCGAATTTCATAAAAAATTACAAATTTCTATAAACCAAAATTTTAATTGCAAAAAAATGTCGATTGGGTTTCCTTTTATTGAAATTTTTGAAATTGCTTTACAAAAACAATAAAATGGAGTTTATATTTGAAAAAAAATTATTGAATTTTCAAGTCAAAATTCAAATCAAATTTAATTAAAACAGATGGTAGTTGTGTTATTATTATAAATCTAAGGATCCTTAAGGCAACTGGAGAAAAACTAGAGTTGTAATAGACTCCAGTACATGTTTGTCTAATATATTGATTTATCTCTTTTATTTTTGACATCACACATAATTTGCTAAGTAATGGTTTTTAATTAAAAATCACTTACCGTTTCTTTGTTAGCCTTTGATTTAGTTAAAACCTCTTCCAGCCAATTCCATTGTTTTTCCGTATCTTGATTTTCAAATTCCGACAATGCACTGACACGTCCACCACCACCTACTCCCCCACCAGCATCCATGCCATTCATATTATAATGCATTCCCCCAGGCATGATATTTATGCCACGATGATGTGTATTATAGCCATAGCCATGTCCGGATGGCGATGACCAATCACTGGCATGTCCATGATGTTGATGCATATTATTATGGTGGTAATAGTAGTTTTTGTATTCTGTTGAATCCGAATTCATGCCACCACCGCCACCCGAGTTCATTGTATTGGAAGAAGGCATACGTTGCCGTACGGCTGCCAAATGACTTTGGGAATATTTTGGATCGTGCCGCATGAAATTTGTATTCAAGGCAATAATACGTAGACGACTTTTGGTTTGTTCAATTGAATAGTAGCCACCTGCAAAATATTATTGAGAGAGAAAAAGAGTGGTGGAAATATTTTTAGAATGAGTATTAGATATTTATCTGCTGCTGCTGCTGCAAATGGCAAGAATTTTATAATAAGAATCATGCCCATGATGTTGGACTCAGATGTTGGAGGAATATTAGAAGGTTGGTTTTGGCAGCAAAGGAAAAGAAATACCGGAAAGAAAACAAATAAGTAAATAAAACTAAGCAAATAGAATTGAAATTGGAAAAAGAAAATGAAAATGAAAATTACTGAAAACAATACAGTTTGTGTTGAGGCGTGTTTGTGTGTGTTTAAATATTCATATGTTGTAGTAGAATTTTATTGTTTCATCCTGGAGAGCCCAACTGTGAGGCTTTTGTTGAGTCTTGCCAGCTTTACTTTTCAAAATTTTATTTGTATTATTTGAGTCAAATATTTATTATAATCTCAAGATTTAAATTTATTTTCAAAAAAAACATTACTTTGCAATACTTTTCCTGGTGTTGAAATTATTATCCTTGTTGCTTAAAAGCAACAGTATAAATTTCATATCTTTTTTTCCCTCATTTTGCTCATACGTGAATTTTCTTTACCAATTTTGATTATTGTTGCTATTTTTATGTTCGTTTTTTTTCATTTGGCAAATGAAAGAAACATTTATTATTTATGGCTATTTTCTTATTAGAACAATATGTGTTTTGTTTTTTTATTTGTTTAAAAAAAAATTCATGTTGAAATAACAAAATGAAAACCTACATACATAATGTATGAATTTAGATTTTTTCTTTACTGGGGCTAATGAAAATTTTTCATAAATGCTAGGAAGATAATGTTGGCTTTTCAACATCTTTTAAAGCCTCTAGACAACATTAAGTTAATCAATAATAAACATATATACGTTTTCAAAAAGAAAACATTAATTCAGAAAATTTACTTTCAAATCACTTATTAACATTTTTAATGGCATAACTTAAAATAGATCGAATTTTTCAACAGAGTGTGGCAAAACAAGGGTTTTTCTAAATCTATATATATCTATGCATATAGAAGTGTAACGGTCTTTGTACAGACTTTATTATATAAAGATGTTGCATTTCAATACATTAATTTGCCGTATGGTCGTTTTGAAAAGTCCCATTATAAAATTCGCAATTTAGAAAATTACTAAAATTAGATTAAGTTAACCCTTATGTGTATGGCAAAAAAAAAACAACTTTAAGAGAATGTCAAGGTACACGGGTACCTATATGGAAAAATTATTATAAACAAACATTTTTGGAGAAAATAAATGCGCGATCTCGGAAAATAACTCTGAGAATTACAATGCACGTTCATTTATAGTAAATAGTAAATCTCAAGGTGAATTCAACGTGGCGGTTGTAAGGATACAAGTCATGGCGAATATATATGTATACCATAAATTTGTATTAAGTAAATTAAGTTTCGTACTACAGGAAGATGTAGCCTTCAATTTTTCTACACTTGACTCCAATAATCCAAATACATCACAGCAAAACTTTGGTAATGGCAAGTACTCTGATAACTGGTTACCTTGTAACGACTACAACATACCATCCGAATAAATAATAAGTTATTACAGAAGTACTTATTTGTAATTAAGATGGTAATTTAAACTGAATGGCCCCGGTTCAAATCCCACCAAGGGCAACAATTTTTTTTAGTTTTTTTTTTATTAAAAGAGTCTTTTTAAATGATTTTTGAATTTTTAAAAACTTAAATATTATCTTCTGTAAAAAAAATTTCTAAAACTAACTCACGTTAATGAAAAAATACCATCATGAGTCAATTTTGATTATGTAGGGGATGTTGAATACCAAACACGATTCTAATTGGTCTTAACTTGGTAAGCCCAACTTATCTGGGTCATCCTTCATCTCAACTGTGGACACACACCTCTTCATGGTATCACCCGGGGAGCTACTTTAACACCCATTAATATTGTGAGTTAACATATTCCGAGAGTTGTCCCATAAGATTGATAAAAATGGGTTAGGATTACGGGCTAGTAACCCCCTCTTGAAAAAAAATAAAATGAAGAGGATAAAATTAGAATTGAAATGTCCCACTACCTAATGTTAGAGGAGGATGTCCGAAACTTCGATAGAAAGACCAAGTAGAGGAACATTTTTCAAAGCTTGGCCTATAAAATTGGAGAATATTCGCACAAGATCGAATTCCATGGAATTCTAAAATATGCTCGGAGTTTGACCTTAACAGGTTGTAACATTTAAGTAAATAAGAGTCAATCTTATGTAAAAACTTATACAAAAAAGAAGATTTAAATTGTTTAAGTTTTAAAATAATTACAAAAAATCATATAAAAATATTTTTCCAAAAATTACAACAAAGCAAAAAAAGCAGGGAAAAACAAAGTTATTTTCACATGATTTTGGATCTAAAAATAAAAATTGTTTATATTAATTATAAGCTGCTAAATTTTCAACATATGAAGTAGCTCAGTGGAAGAGTCTCTGCCTAGCAGTCGGAGGGTCTGGGTTCGAGCCCCCATGGGATCATAAAAAATTTTTGTATTTCGTTCAAAAATATATGTTTTTGATAAAACAACAACAAAAAAGTTGTTGCTGTTGTTGTTGCTTTAAGATTGCTTACCCAAGTCATCACTTTTCTGCAATTGGTAAGTACTTGCCTCCAATGACATCCCCATGTTAATGTAATGACTTAAACAGCGAATGAGTAAGTAGTTCGTGTTCAATAGTTTAACTGTTTAACTCATTATTTGGTAATGAAAAGTTTTACTGGGATGATATATAACCTTAAAATGGGTTGAAGACTTTTCTAATTATCAAGGGTTTTATAAAATAACTTATGTCCTTAAAGACTCTCCTGAGCATATGCTATAAAAAAATTATTATTTTTAAAAAACATTAAAAAGTTTGACTAGTTTTACTTTTTTAAGGCCTTACGATATTTAAATACCCATTTTTGATGCAATGGGCTAACGATATGTCACTTTTGCACAGGACGAAAAAAAGTATTTGGCTTAAATGCAGTTTATTCAAGTCGCAGATATTGAGCCTAAACTCCTAGGGCTAATAGAACTTATTATTTTGAGTCGAAGAATAAAAAAAATTTTGGTCGGTGTGACCTGGTTTCCGAGATATAGGCCTCAAAAGTTTGAACATAAAATGCGTTTTTTTGCCGACATTTCTTGACTGATTTCAATGATCTTAGTGTCATTGGAAAGGTAATAGAAATGTCTTTTTGATAGCATCAAAATTTGATCCCAACAAAATTCAAATCAAAAATATTTTTATTATATAGTAATTTTGTGTCTTAAAAAGTAAGATGGTAACCCTATATTATGATTTTCAATAATTTTATTGCAATATAGTAATATTTCTGAAATATGGTAACACTGTTTTGTGACTCCATTTTGAGTGGTTTATTTAAAAAAATTCCATGTCATATCTGCACACTTATGTATATGATGGAAGACTTATTTTACACAAAAAATTCAAAATTATTTTCAAAAAATGAAAAATTATTTTCAAAAAATCGTGCGATTTTTTTTTTCACCTGCGGCGCTTGATTAAATTCCAACTTTCCACATTTTACCCAAAATTAAAAATTATTTTCAAAAAATCGCGCGATTTTTTGAAAATAATTTTTCGCCTGCGGCGCTTGATTTAATTCCAACTTTACACATTTTACCCAAAATTAAAAATTATTTTCAAAAAATCACGCGATACATTGCCATATTGCAGAAAAATGCAACAAGTGCAAACAGTGTTACCATTTTATCAACTTTTTATATATACAATTTTGGAGGTCCATAACTCGGAAACTACGGCTTGTAAGCAAATTTTTCATTTTTGTTCAAAATCATCAATTCTACCTTCTTATTTTTTTAGACCGGCCACATACGTTGAAAACATTTAAATATAACTGACATCTTGAAAACTTTACAGATTCATAACTCGAAAACTAGGCCTCGCCGACAATTTTTTTATTTAACTTTTTCTGCTCAAAATCACCCATTCTACCCCCTAATTTTTTTTTTTTTTAGACCGACTTGAATAAACTGCATTTGTTCCAAGTATTTTGTTCATACCGTTTTAAAACTCTTTTTTTTGGTTTTTTTAAATAGATTATTAAACGAACTCGAAAAAAGTAAAAAAAAGTTCCCTTTATAGTAAGAATCCCCTACAGATTACCACAAAGAAAGAACTAGAGCAATATCTTTAACGGCTTAGTCGTACCTGCGACTTAAAATCAAAGGATTTTGAAAAATAACATAATTTTTCACCAAAGTTATAAAAAAGCACGTAAATTGTTATATATTAGCAGTTTTTATAAGCAGAACTAAAATTATGATTGTTTCAATGGATACAAATATATATTTTAGAATATTGGTTGAAATTGGATGTCACTAACCCTTTTATAACCAGGGTCAAGAATAAAATTAAAAAAAAAAATCGGAACTACATATGTATGAAACAAAGAAAATCGTGTAAATCTTATTTCTACATAAATATTCATATATAAAATATTTATAACTAATTTGTCTTATTTTGCTTTAGGTATCTTTCAATAAAATTGTACTTTTTATTATAGTTTTTTTCAAATATAATGTATGAAGGTACTCGGGTACCTTGCCGTACGGTTACGTATATAAGATATAAATTGGACAACAGCGCCTATATAATATAATTTTTTAGCTTAAAAGTAATAATAATTTAACCCTTATACGCTCCTTGGGTCAATTTGACCCAATTTTGTTTTTCAAACTCAAAATTTTCCCCTTAAATAATTAGATATGAACATGAAACTTTAATTTATCCATTACAGGTGCGAAAATTATGTTTTTAAAAGAAAATAATAAAATTAAAATTTTTCCTCCCCCCTCCACATTTCAAAAAACGATTTACACACATTTAATACCCTTTGGGTCAATATGACCCAACAAAGCGATTGTTATGCCTAATTCCACTTTATATTTTTTTTTTCTATAGAACATAATTGAGTCGAGTTCAGCTTCATTCAGAATCATCTATCAATAATTTGTTCAGTCAAATGATCTATATGATCGCTTTCATTGAATATTTTCACATATTATGTAACGATATTGTCGCAATTCTATCAAAACTTATTGCTTCGGTTAATATCGAGCTTCCTCAGAGATCGCTCTATACGAGTTGTTCAACATAGATGGGTTCTCATCAAACGAGTTCAGGAATAATTCAGGGGTACCGCAAACTCCGTTCTATCTCCAACTCTATTTCTTATCTCTATAAATGACCTTCTACGTCAAGCTTCCAATCCTATCTACTCTATTGCAGATGATAGTAATATTTAGCATTCATATTCATTCAATCGTAGGCCAAGCCTTCTTGAGTTTGGCGCTATGAGACAAAACATGAATTGATCAAACCGAGATTTGGAAACAATTTCAGAATGGGATATGCTTACGCATAAACGCGCGGCAAACCATGTTTCTTCATCTGTATTAATGGGTGGTGTACATATTGAGGAATTAGATGCATGAGAATTTAATGTCCGTTCCAGAAAATACATCTTTTAAGTGTCGAATTCATTCAATTGTCTTGGTTTTCTAAAGAGGTGCAAGAGATACTTCAATCCATCTGATCTCCTCACCTCATGTATGGGCCGACGCTTCAAAGTCTATTTTGCAGCTTCTCGACCGAGTCTAGGAAACGGCGAAAGTGCTCATCGGGACTGTAGGTATCCAACACTATTGTTTTACAGGAACACCTGTTCTATTGTTAATACTTCGGAATGTGCTCTAACGAAATCAGAGAATTCGGACTTTTTTACGTAATACACGTCATTCTGTTAGAGCTCATTCCTTTGTGGTTGATTGGCCGGTAGACCGAATAACACGATACGTTAAATTTGTTCGATATCTTCAATAGTTCGTATGTGGAATTCACTCCCCTCAGAAGTTTTCCCTTCCAGTTGCAATATAGGTAAATTCAAAGCCATAAACAGTACTCCATCTATCCTCTCTCCCATAACCTATTTTCCTACTTCCAATACAATGCATTGTATAAGTAGGGGTCATCCCCTAAATGCTGGTCCGAAATTAAAAAAAAAATCCTATGTTAAATAGGAAGTTTTGTTAATATTTCATTGTTGGGTCATATTGAGCCAAAGGCTAATATGAAGGGCACAAATCCAAGGGAAGTAATGGGTGTTTTTTTTAGAGGTATAGAACTTCGAATTGAAATAAAACACAAGAAAATCGTTTTAATGTTCATCAATTTGGCTTTATTGGAAGGATAATTTTATGCCATTAATGTTTAAATATGATTTCGGGCATGTGGCCGCCGCGGCTGGCTCGAATAAAGCCAATTCTAGAGGTCCAATTTTCAACTACTTTTTCGAGCATATGGGGCCGTATGTTGGCAAAACGCCACGAATGTTGGCTTCCAAGTCCCCTAACGTTTCTGGTTTGTTGGCGTAGACGAGCGACTTCACACATCCCCAAAGAAAATAATCCAGTGGTGTCAAATCGCACGATCTTGGTGTTTCCTTCAATAAATCAATTGTGACGTGCGCTGTGTGGCATGTAGCGCCGTCTTGTTGGAACCACAACTCATCCACATTCATGCCATCCAATTGGGGAACAAAATAGTCGGTTATCATGGCTCTATACCGGTCTCCATTTATGGTAACTGACTCTCCAGCATTATTTCGGAAGAAGTATGGCCCAATGACTCCACCAGCCCATAGAGCACACCAAACAGTCAGTTTTTGTGGATGTAATGGCGTCTCAAGGGTCTCATGTGGATTCTCTTCACTCCAAATGCGGCAATTTTGCTTGTTGACGTAGCCATTCAACCAAAAATGAGCCTCATCACTGAACAAAATTTTGCGATGAAAATCAGCATCGAGATCAATCTCATTTTCGGCCCATACACCAAAATCACGACGCATTGCATGGTCTCGCGGCTTTAATTCTTGCACAAGCTGGATTTTGTAAGGTCGCAAGCCAAGATCTTTGCGCAAAATCTTCCATAAAGTTGATGGACAAAGCTCCAATTGCTGTGCACAGTGGCGAATCGATTCATTCGGGTCCTCTTCAACACTTTGCTCTACAGCGGCAATTGTTTCTTCGGTGCGCACTGTTCGACGTCGCTGCGGATGCGTATTATCACATAGATTAAACGTAGTGCGAAAACGATCCATGGTTAACCGAATTAATTGCTCTGATGGACGATTATGTCGACCATAAAATGGACGGAGCTTGCGGTAAACTTCGCGAACTGAACCATTATTTTCGAAATAAATTTGCACGATTTGCAAGCGTTGTTCTTTTGCCAACCTGTTCATGATGAAATGGCAAACCAAACTAAATATTAATCACTTGACAGCTGACAAAATGGCCGCCAGTTAAAAAAGTGATGCCAACTTAAAGTTCTACACCTCAATAAAAAACACCCGATAGAAGGGTTAAACTATTTCAATAGTAGGGAGTTCTCAAGAAGTTTGAGGTTTGTGAACCATCTGTTTCCATTAAAAAAGTTAAGTTGGTATATACATACGGGTTAAAGAAAAAAATCCAATAGGGGTAAATCACACGTTCTTGGTGGCTAATTAGTTTGGCCATTATATGAAACTATTTTTTTCATCAAAAGTTTCTTTGAGTAAATCAATTAAAGTGGCCGCTGTGTGGCATATGGCTCCGTCCTGTTGGATCCATATATCAGCAAGATTAATGCCACGTAATTAAGGTACGAAAAACTTTCAAATCATGTTCCTATACCGTTTACCATAAATGGTTACATTCTGACCATTATCGTTGTTGAGGACATATGGGTCAATGACTCCGCCAGCCCATATAGAGCAGCAAAAAGTAAATTTTCTATTGATGTAATTGTGTTTCGACAGAAATTGTGGCTTCTTCTCACTCTGAAGTATATCATCGTTAATCATGTTAATTCATAATCCATCCACTCATAATGAAATTTTATAGTACAGTTAACAAAGAGCAACTATCAGCTTTTAAATGGGTGGTCATATAATGAAATGATGCTAACTCCAGCCTGTGACACTCTAAAAAAACACCCGGGGTCTCTAATGTATTTGTAAAGCCATTTTTAAGTTTCGGTGATGATTTCCTTTGAGATATGAAAGTGTACAGTCTATTCAAAGTAAAACAATATGACACTTCTAAAGTTTGTAAACTTGACTTAAACAAATTTAAATCCTTTAGATCAGAGACCGAATATTGTTTTATTTTTTAAATCAATCAAGTATAAATATCATTGCCGATGAAAATTTATTTTCATTTCAATCGATGAATAAAAATGAGGGATTTATATTTGAAATATAAATATCCCTCATGATGAAAATTTAAAATATCTTGAACGATAATTATCCGAACAGAAAAATATTTTATAGATTGTTTTATTTTTGAACTTCTGTTTTGACTTTGAAAAATAAAATATTTTTGAAATTATAAAACTTTTAACAATGAATGTATGAATATGTTTCCAATTAATTGCAATGTTTTAGGACATCGAAGTTAAACCTAATAGTCCATATGGAACTATTGGTGGTTTCTTTGACTCGCAAAACCATTTCAACATAAAATTTGCAACAATAATTGAATTTATTGTTATTTAATTGCCAAAAGACTTTTTATACCAGGACAAATCTTCTTCTTCTGTCATTCTTGACTCCCAGTGGAGCATAGGGAATGGAATCATGCAGAATTGCCTGGCGTCTCTAGCTACCAGGTGAGAACTGTATCCAATTCCCACTCTAAACTTCTCGTGGTACATCCCGGAAACCTTAGCAACCTAGTTTTATATGTGGTAAACAACCCGTGTGGGATTCTAGGTCAGAGAGTTATCTTAGAGCCAGGGAGTTATCTTAGAGCCATTCCAACGTATATGGTCTAAGGGTCTAAGATAATTGTACTTCGTAAAGTACGAAAATGCAGCGTCTGCTTAACGAGTTAGTTGCAGCTGCAAGCGGGCCTCAGTCTCGGATCGAACGGCTCGCTATACAAACGTGGCTTGTGTCTTTGGACCCATCACCCATCGACTTAGCGCTCACGATGTTTTAAGCATGGAAAGAAACAATATTATAGAATATACTACTCCAAGGGGAGTTTCCTAATCTATGCAAGAACATTATGATGAATGAAACCAGGACAAATACAGAAATAAAATTTGAATATTTTCTATCAATTTTTTTTTCATCGGATGAAAAAAGATGAAAATAATTTTGAACTGATAAATATCCCAAACGATTTTTTTATTTTTTATTTCCATCGGATTGAAAAACGATACAAAATTTTTCGAACAATTAAAAATCTTTAGGGATATTTATTATTTTTTAAACTTCAATGATTGTTTTTGTATGGATTAAAAAATGAAAATATTGTTTTAAAAGTATTAATATTCGGTCTCTGCTTTAGATTTTATTTAAAACCCAATTTCTTTATTTTTAACTTATCTGCAAAAAAAAAATGCTAGCATTCACTGCATTCGTTATCAAATTTACCAAATCTCTCGAAATTTTCTTAAGAAATTTTTTTCTTGTTTTTTCTTTTAAAAAACTTTTGTTTGTTTATGTGAATATGTTATTGTGTCAGATTGTGTGCATGAAATATACGAAGCATACAATACACAAAATCAATTTCCGTTAAAGGCACTTTGCAATTGAATACCTTTTAACCGTAGATACGTACATACATATATATGCTGACTTCAACACTCCTAACACATGGAAAACTCGGAGTGAAAGCAAAAATGAAAATGAAAAGAAAAAAAACATAAAAAAAAAAAATTGCAAATGCTAACGACAACACCAGCAAAATTGTTAACTGCATTCAATAGTGAAGAGGAAAACTTACTTTCACAAACAAATATTTTGGTAAAGCTAAATGTACATGTGAAAGTATGTACGAGGGTGGGTAGAAAAGTTGGTATATATTAAAAATATATACATTTTTAAAATATTTTGGCTTCAAAGAAAATGTTAGAATTGTTAAATTAAATAAACATTTGATAGCATTAAGGTCAACAAGTAAGAGTGTTATATTCGGCTGTACCGAATCTTGTATACCCACCATCAAGTTGTACGAGAGTGCAGCTAATTCAAAATGTTGACCAAATGTGGTATTGTTGGTAATATATTTGGACTAAATTCCGTTGCAGTTGTATAGTTACTATAGTTCAACATTTAAAAGCTGTTCCATAACCGAATATAGTTTAACATTAATAAGTTGTTTTGTTGTGCCATAAACATATTGATAACAACACGGCAGGTTCATATATTTTGTTAGAAGTTCCTATTGCATCTACCGTGTATAAAGTCTGGACCTAACATTGATTGATAGCTGTTTAATTTCGTAGATGCAATCTTAATATGTACCCCCAAATCTTTTTGATTGTAGATATAAAAAGGGGATGTTATATATTTAAAAACTACAGCCAAATGTTGACCGATTGTTACAAAATTTAATATACTGGCTGGTATTAGTATTAAGTTTATTTGTGCAAAATTTAGTGGCCATAGCTGACATAGTTTACAATTTAATAGTTTTTAACTGGCGTTTGTGGAATTTTTTTGGTTACCGAGAGCGGTTTTTATATGAAAGCTATGGTCAAAAATGGACCGATTCCTATAAAATTTGACGTACTGTCTAAAAGTTGCATAGAACTTCAATGTTCTAAATTTAGTAGTCATAGATTTTAAAATTCTCTAACGAAATGTGAACCGATTTTACCCATTTTCAGCACACAATTTCTTTAACATATCGAAAATACTTTTGATAAATTTTGTCTCTCTAGCTCTTGTAGTTAAGGAACTATCGCGCTTTTCTCTAACGGAAAGACGGACATAAACCGTGTTTTCTTTTTGTATTTTTGTGTTTCCGTAAGTTTTTTGTTTGGGAGCTGTGGTCAAATGGTGACTGATCGTAACAAAATTTTGCACACTGGCTGGCATTCACATATGACTTCCTTTTGTAAAATTTTGTTGCTGTAACCCTTTTTGTTAAGGCACTATCGTGCTTTTATTTGACGGAAAGACGAACATAAACCCCCTTTTCTTTTTGTATTTTTGTGTTTCCGTAAGTTTTTTATATGGGAGCTATGGTCAAATGGTGACCGATATAAGACCACCTCGTACTAAATTAAGTGGTTATATCTGTTATAGTTTTAGATTTATTGGCATTTAAGTGTATTTAAGGTGAAATTTTGGCTGTTTCCGTAAGTTTTTTGTACGGGAGCTATGACTAAATGTGAACCGATTTTGATCATGAAATTTTACATGCTGTATAGGGCTTATGAAAAACTTCTATATACCAAATTTTATTATTATAGCTATTATAGTTTGTTATTTATTAGCAAATAAGCGATTAGCGTAGGCGAGGTTATACGGGAGCTATGGTCAAATGTTAACGGATTTTGCCCAATTTCAATACCAAAATTTTCTTATGGATGAAGAATGGTTTTACTAAGTTTCAGTGAGCTAGCTTTCGTTTAGGCGTTATCGTGATTTCAACAGAAAGACAGACAGACGGACATCGCTCAATCGTCTTAGAATTTCATAAGGATTCAGAATATATATCGTTTTTGATTTTTGAGCCAATATTAAGGAAATTATAAACGGAATGACAATCTCAATATACACCCCATTCTTTTTGATTGTGGGTATAAAAATATACTTCTTTGTATACAAGGAATCTTCATTAATAACATTATGAAATATTTTTAATACAGAATTGGTTTTTGGCTCTATTTAGGTTTAAAACTTATGATTTTGAAATCGACATATTTTTAAGAAACTTTAAGTTATATCCCTTGCCTACCTAGAAGCTTCTGGATATTAGTTGTTGTTCAACATTAGCCAACATCCCGCATTAAAACTTACATACACAATCACAGTTTAAGTGCTTAAACATAATATGTCGTCAGCAGAAACTCAAAAATGACAAACCAAAAGAAAATCCTAAAAGTTTATAGATTTTTTAAATCAAATATTTATACTTCGCTTTTCAAACACCCAAAATCAAAAAGTATATTCAAAACATTTTGTGTGACATATCCTTTTATGTGCTAAGTAACGTTATATGCATTTCCGGATAAGTGAATTTTGTGTTTTTGTATATGTGACAACAAATATTTATTTACCTTTAAGAGGAAAACAAATAAAACAAAAAAAAAAAAACGAAAAACTAAACTAACACAACAATTTTTGTACAAAAAATTAATAGTAAAAACTAGTACAATATATAAATTTATTTCGAGTATATTTTTACACTACCTCCCTTCCTCATTTTCTCACACTCCGTTTTCATTCTTACCTTTTTCGAATGTATGCAATGCTTCACTTGGCAACCAATGTCGCCACAGTTCGCCCATATGCCGGAAATTCGTTGTTGTACCATCCTCATGTCCTAATACCGGAAATACAAATTGCGATGAAAATGTTCGACCAAGCAAATCAGTAATGTTGCGCAGGATTTCCAATTTTTTCATTTCAGACATTGGATGTGCTGAGTGAGATAAACCATCTCTAAAATTGAAAAAAAAATTTCAGAAAAATTTGTTAACAACAAATAGTAAAATGGAATAATAGAAAAATATTGTATATAAGTAAGTGTTTTTGATATAACATGAATACAAGAACATAGTTTTTTTTTTTGCTCTTGAATAAAAATATAGAAAAATGCAGAAATAATGACAATGACATATCGATGAGGAAAAAATGAACAGAAATTGTTTGAATAAAAAATTTTAGAATTTGTTTAACATTGATATGGTTACCATTAAAATGTATATTTTGTGTTTAGAAAACAGTTGTTAAATAGTTTTAAATTTGCAATAAAATAAAAAAAAAAAAACAATGTTCGTAGAAAAATTTTGTATCGAAATATTTTTAAGGAAAATTTAATGAAGAAAAATTTTATATTAAAAATTTCATAAGAAAAATTTTATATGGAAGAATTCTATTAAAAGTTTAATTCCTAAAAATTTTCTATAGAACAATTTTCCACAGCAAAATTTTATATTGAGAGATTTCTATTTTCTATAAAAAAATTTTTTTAAAGAAAAATATTGTAACGAACATTTTTTTATAGAACAATTTTTTAATGAAATTTTCTATAGAAAATTTTGTAACAAAAATTATCTATAAAAAAATTTTGTATAGAAAACGTTATAGAAAAATTTTATAACAAAAATTTTGTACAGAAAAATCTTATATCAAAAATTTTCTATACAAAAAATTTTATATCGAAAAGTTTCTATAGAAAGATTTTATATCAACAATTTTCTAAAAAAACTTTTTTTATTTTATTTTATGGAAAAATTTCTCAACAAAAAATTTCTATAGAAAAATATTGTTTGAAATATTTTTTATAAAAAAAATTTATTTTAGACAAATTCTTGTAAAAAATTTTGTTTCGTTGTAAAATTTTCGATAGATAAATTTTAAAACGAAATTATTTTATACCGATAATTTTCTATAGAAAAATTTTATATCAAAAATTCTATACACAAAATTTTTATAACGAAAATTTTAGATAGAAAAATTTTATATCGAAAATTTTCTATAGAAAAAAATTTATATCGAAAATTTTCTACAGAAAAAAATTTTATATCGAAAATTTTTTATAGAAACATTTTATATCGAAAATTTTCTATAGAAAAATTTTATATCGAAAATTTTCTATAGAAAAATTTTATATCGAAAATTTTCTATAGAAAAATTTTATATCGAAAATTTTCTATAGAAAAATTTTCTATAGAAAAATTTTATATCGAAAATTTTCTATAGAAAAATATTATATCGAAAATTTTCTATAGAAAAATTTTATATCGAAAATTTTCTATAGAAAAATTTTATATTGAAAATTTTCTATAGAAAAATTTTATTTCGAAAATTTTCTATAGAAAAATTTTATATCGAAAATTTTCTATAGAAAAATTTTATGTCGAAAATTTTCTATAGAAAAATTTTATATCGAAAATTTTCTATAGAAAAATTTTATATCGAAAATTTTCTATAGAAAAATTTTATATCGAAAATTTTCTATAGAAAAATTTTATATCGAAAATTTTCTATAGAAAAATTTTATATCGAAAATTTTCTATAGAAAAATTTTATATCGAAAATTTTCTATAGAAAAATTTTATATCGAAAATTTTCTATAGAAAAATTTTATATCGAAAATTTTCTATAGAAAAATTTTATATCGAAAATTTTCTATAGAAAAATTTTATATCGAAAATTTTCTATAGAAAAATTTTATATCGAAAATTTTCTATAGAAAAATTTTATATCGAAAATTTTCTATAGAAAAATTTTATATCGAAAATTTTCTATGGAATAATTTTATATCGAAAATTTTCTATAGAATAATTTTATATCGAAAATTTTCTATAGAAAAATTTTATATCGAAAATTTTCTATAGAAAAATTTTATATCGAAAATTTTCTATAGAAAAATTTTATATCGAAAATTTTCTATAGAAAAATTTTATATCGAAAATTTTCTATAGAAAAATTTTATTTCCAAAATTTTCTATAGAAAAATTTTATATCGAAAATTTTCTATAGAAAAATTTTGTATCGAAAATTTTCTATAGCAAAATTTAATGTCGAAAATTTTCAATAGAAAAATTTTGTATCGAAAATTTTCTACAGAAAATTTTTATACCGAAAATTTTCTACAGAAAATTTTTATATCGAAAATTTTCTACAGAAAATTTTTATATCGAAAATTTTCTACAGAAAATTTTTATATCGAAAATTTTCTATAGAAAAATTTTAAATCGAAAATTTTCTATAGAAAAATTTTATATCGAAAATTTTCTATAGAAAAATTTTATATCGAAAATTTTCTATAGAAAAATTTTATATCGAAAATTTTCTATAGAAAAATTTTATATCGAAAATTTTCTATAGAAAAATTTTATATCGAAAATTTTCTATAGAAAAATTTTATATCGAAAATTTTCTATAGACAAATTTTATATCGAAAATTTTCTATAGAAAAATTTTATATCGAAAATTTTCTATAGAAAAATTTTATATCGAAAATTTTCTATAGAAAAATTTTATATCGAAAATTTTCTATAGAAAAATTTTATATCGAAAATTTTCTATAGAAAAATTTTATATCGAAAATTTTCTATAGAAAAATTTTATATCGAAAATTTTCTATAGAAAAATTTTATATCGAATATTTTCTATAGAAAAATTTTATATCAAAAATTTTCTATAGAAAAATTTTATATCGAAAATTTTCTATAGAAAAATTTTTTATCAAAAATTTTCTATAGAAAAATTTTATATAAAAATTTTATATAAAAAAATTTTATAGAAAAAATTTGTATTTGTATAATAAAAATAATATTCTTGTTATTTTTCGAATTGCATACTCAAGTCCTTATTTTTTTCCAGTTGGTAAGTACTTGCTTTTAATTATGTTACCATATTAATGACTAAAACATCGAATGAGCTTGTGGTTCAATACTTTTGCTGTTTATTTCATTACTTGGTAATGTTAAGTTTTACAACACCATTACAAACCTAAGTTTTACAACCTAAACCGATGTTGGTGTAGGGTTTAATATAGACTTTCAAATTTTTACTTATATTGTTATAACACTTCAAACAAATACAGTGGAAGTCCTTGTAATTTTTCCTGTGATATAATGTTGCCAAAAAGAAAGGCTCAATTGATGAGTCTAAGTTCAAAGAAGATTAGGAGTAGACAAAAAAAAGTTAAGGGTAATTGTATGTGTAGTATGTAGCCATATCTACTAAGGACTCGTTTTTCATATAAAACTTATAAAAAAAAACTTCAAAAAAAGATAACTTATCAAGGATGTCCTTAAAATGCTAGCTTAGCCCAAAATCTCACCTTATGTTCTAATCAACGAAATACATTTTTTTTCTTTTAATCCTAAAATCTTAATGATTATTGAGAAATTTGTTCTATTGACCATTAGCAAAAGGAAAAACTTAAATTTTATCCCTTCCCTAAAAAAAAATGTTATCCCTTCCCCAGAAAAAAAAAATCCAAAAGGAAATTGTCCAGCAAATCAGTGGAAAAAAAAGAAACATCAACATTAATGCGACAAGTAATAAACTTCAACACTTACTTTAGTATACCCAAGGTGTGGTAGTTTTTTTATATTTTTCCTTTCTGGAATAGTAAGATTTTCTGTTAAATGCAAACAGCGACAAAAAAATGTAAACCAATTTAATACAGAGAAGAAGATGAAAAATATTAAAAAGAAGTAAACGAGAAGAAAAACTTAATTTCCGTTTTTCTATGTGTAAGCATTTTATTGTAAATGAAAATCCCAAATGAACATAAACACAGGCAAACTCACAGGAATAAAAACCCTGCAGTAAATGCCGTCAGAGAAACAATACTGTTTTGCTATTGACAATGTCTCCAGTACTACTTGCCTATTTTGCCCCATTCAATGTTATCTACTATTGACATTTAACATTTAGAGTTCCTACGAAATCTACCAGTAGACATTACCACTATTTACTTAGTATTGACTTTGTAGTTCTGTTGGTCCAAATGGAGACATTGGGATCAAATCGGGGCCTATTGATATACATATATGTTGACACATTCGTTGACAATGTCACCTGATATATACTAGAATAGTTGTCTCTATATATTCACTATTTCAGTATTGAACTAAAATTGGGGACATTTGAATTGATGTTACACAAAGTGTTGACATGGAGACACATGACCCCAGTTTTACTACAGGGAACGCACATAAACAAACACACACACATACAATCATTAACAGAAATCAGTTTGTAAACTTGGAAAAATAAATTATAAAAAATTACTTTTTTAGATTTTCTTAAATGAAATTTAAATGTCTTGGATTTGTAAAATATTAACATGTACAATAAGATATTTAAATAGAGACCAAAATTGAGTTATTTAAAAAAAAAAATTTCTTAATCTTAATAAAAACCATTAAAATTCCAAAAATATTTCCATAAATGTTCTCATTATCAACATTTTTTCCTTGCCTTACTCAATTAACCTTCAGTGTTTTTTCTGTCCACCTTTGCTAATGTTAAAAAAAGACACAAAAAATATATAATCGCTCAAAGGGAATTAATACCAGAGCCCTCCCTCTGTTCGAAAAAAAGAAGACATTGTCTTTGAAATATGAGTTGCGGTGTTAAAGATATTGAGCTTAATGTTCATGATTTTTTTTCGCTCCTCTGTCCACCTTGCGTCTTGGTTGCTCAACCAAAATGACAAATCTTATAAAATCCTCAGCAAATCTCACAAGAAATTGCCTTCCTTTTAAAAACATTAGATATCTAACGTCTGTAAGTTTCTCTAAGATTTTCTAATAATTTCAGTAAAATTTTTGAGTAGACTTAAAGATTTTATAAACCTAATAAATGAAGCTTCCAAAAATTGTTCATGTCGTTTTTGAGTACCAAGCAACACATGTTGCCTACTTTTAGGTAAAATTGAATTTTCTTTTTCAGTTTGTTGACCGACCTTCTTAAAGTTTGTGTGTAAGTCTTTGAAATGTGGTAAAACTGCTTGAATGTTTGTAATACAAAAGGGAGGGAATATCTATAAATGAACATATACCTTGGTTTTTATTACTTATGTGTTCACATAAGTAAAAACGTAAATGTCTTGGGTTACAAACTCGGTCAATGACAAAAGTTTTCATACCAAGATTTTGAAATTTTTTTTAATAAAATTGCAAAAAAAAATTTTGAGGTTAGGTCAGTTAGATTGTTGAGGTAGTTTGGCTTTTTGAACCAGTTTTTGCAATAATAGCAAATAATTTGACCCAAGATAAGGGGTAAATAAAACTAAGAGTAAAAACCAGGAAAACATACATATGTCGAGCTCTAACCGCTAAAAAATGAGTAGGTAAGGCTACTGTATTATGATAATCATACTCGTTTAGATCTTGACCATTGTGCTATCTCGGAACTAGCAAATAACACATACTCTCCCAGTTAAAACATTTGGATTGTTTTAAAAAGCTCTTAAGTCAATCAATATCTAACTATGATTCAGGACTAAGATGTAATACCCCGTCCTGTCTACAGTTCCCTGATGCATATCTATAGAAACATTTTATATCAAAAATTTTTTACCAAAAAATTTTTTATTCCAAAATTTCATAAAGAAAATTTTCTTTAAAAAAATTTTATGTCAAAAATTTTCTACAGAAACATTTTATATCGATTATTTTCTATAGAAACATTTTATATCAAAAATTTTCGATAGAAAAATTTTGTATCGAAAATTTTCTACAAAAAATTTTGTATCTGAAATTTTCTAACAAAATTCTTTTTGGATTTAAAAATTTTTTATAGAACAATTTGGTATCAAAAATTTTTCTATAAAAAATTATATATCGAAAATTTTTTATAAAACAATTTTATATCAAAAATTTTCGATAGAAAAATTTCATATCAAAAATTTTCGATAGAAAAATTTCATATTAAAAATTTTCTATAAAAAAATTTTATATCAAAAAATTTCTATATCGAAAATTTTTTCTAAAAAAATTTTATATCAAAATTTTTCTATACAAAAACCTCATTTAAGAAATTTTCTATAGAAAAATTTTATATCGAACATTTTCTATAGAAAAATTTTATATCGAAAATTTTCTATAGAAAAATTTTATATCGAAAATTTTCTATAGAAAAATTTTATATCGAAAATTTTCTATAGAAAAATTTTATATCGAAAATTTTCTATAGAAAAATTTTATATCAAAAATTTTTCATAGAAAATTTTCTATAGAAAAATTTTATATCAAAAATTTTTCATAGAAAATTTTCTATAGAAAAATTTTATATTGAAAATTTTCTAAACAAAAATTTTCTATAGAAAAATTTTCTATAGAAAAATTTTCTATAGAAAAATTTTCTATACAAAAGTTTTCTATACAAAAATTTTCTATACAAAAATTTTCTATACAAAAATTTTCTATACAAAAATTTTCTATAGAAAAATTTTCTATGCAAAAATTTTCTATAGAAAATATTCTATAGAAAAATTTTATATCGAAAATTTTCTATAGAAAAATTTTATATCGAAAATTTTCTATAGAAAAATTTTATATCGAAAATTTTCTATAGAAAAATTTTATATCGAAAATTTTCTATAGAAAAATTTTATATCGAAAATTTTCTATAGAAAAATTTTATATCGAAAATTTTCTATAGAAAAATTTTATATCGAAAATTTTCTATAGA
>OW121742.1:53562976-53621633 GCA_933228675.1 Stomorhina lunata
CACGTTTATAGTAATACGGCAGGTCCATACATTTCGTTAGGAGTTCCCAATGCATTCATCATATATAAAATCTGGGCTGAACATTGATTGATGCCTAACTAATTTCATAGGTGCAATCTTAATATAATGAATGTACCTCCAAATCTTTTTGATTGTAGATATAAAAAGGGGATGTTATATATATAAAAATTATAGCCAAATATTGACCGATTGTAACGAAATTTTACACACTGGCTGGTATATATATAGAGCTTATTGTTGCAAAATTAAGTGGTCATAGCTGTCATAGCTTATAATTTAATAGTATTTAACTGGCCTTTGCTAAAATTTTTGGTTTCCGTGAGTGTTTTTTATATGAAAGCTAAAGTCAAATATGGACTGATTCCTATAAAATTTGATAAACTGATCAAAAATTGCATAAAACTTCCCTATTTTAAATTTAATCGTCATAGCTATTACAATTGTATTCAATTTATCAGCATTAATGTGTTTTCCGGGGCGGGGTTGTATGGGAGCTCTAACTAAATTTAAACCGATTTTGTCCATTTTCCACACACATCTTTTTAAAGATATCCTAAATATTTTTGTAAAATGTTGTCCCTCTAGCTCTTTTCGTTAAGGCGCTATCGTGCTTTTATCTGACGGACAGACGGACATAAACAAGCTTTTCTTTATATATTTTTGTGTTTCCATAAGTTTTTACATGGGAGCTATAGTCAAATGGTGACCGATTGTGACAAAATTTTGCACATTGCCTGGCATTGACATAAAACCTAATTGTGCTTAATTTAGTCTTACTAGATCTTGTAGTTAAGCAGCTATGACGATTTTATCTGACGGACAGACGGACATAAATCCCCTTTCCTTTATGAATTTTTGTGTTTTTGTAAGTTTTTTTATATGGGATCTAGGTCAAATAGTGGCCGATTGCGACAATATTTTTCACACTGGCTGACATTGACATAAGACTTTCTTTCAAATTTAGTGGTTATATCTGTTATACTTTTAGATTTATTGGCATTTAGGTGTATTTTAGGTGAAATTTTGGCTGTTTTCGTAAATTTTTTGTATGAGAGCTATTGCTAAATGTGAACCGATTTTTATGAAATTTTATACGCTGCCTAGGGCTAATGTAAGACTTCAATATACCAAATTTTATCATCATATCTGCTATAATTTGTCATTTATTAACAAATAAGCGATTAGCCTAGACGAGGTTATACGGGAGCTATGGTCAAATGTGAACCGATTTTGCCCAATTTCAATACCTTAGATATGAAGAATATTTCTACTAAGTTTGAGTGACGGACAGACAGACAGACAGACAGACAGACGAACAGACAGACAGACGGACAGACGGACAGACAGACAGACAGACAGACAGACAGACGGACAGACAGACAGACAGACAGACAGACAGACAGACAGACAGACAGACAGACAGACAGATAGACAGATAGACAGACAGACAGACAGACAGACAGACAGACAGACAGACAGACAGACAGACAGACGGACGGACAGATAGATAGACAGACAGGCAGACAGACAGACAGACAGACAGACAGACAGACAGATAGATAGATAGATAGATAGATAGATAGACAGACAGACAGACAGACAGACAGACAGACAGACAGACAGACAGACAGACAGACAGACAGACAGACAGACAGACAGACAGACAGACAGACAGACAGACAGACAGACAGACAGACAGACAGACAGACAGACAGACAGACGGACGGACAGACGGACAGACAGACAGACAGACAGACAGACAGACAGACAGACAGACAGACAGACAGACAGACAGACAGACAGACAGACGGACAGACAGACAGACAGACAGACAGACAGACAGACAGACAGAATTTCATAAGGATTCAGAATATATATCTCAATATACCCCCCATTCTTGTTGATGGTAGGTGTAAAGATATAAGAGGAAAAGGGTAGTTTAATATCACGGAATAAGGGTTTAATTAAAAATGATTTCTATGGACATTCCTCATCATATGTTTGACATGTATTTTTTAATATTATTCAATATAATTCAATATATTGAAAAATTGAAATTTTTATTTAAAATTTCTAAAGCTAATTTTGTGATAGATTTACTCTATTTCATATAACCTACAAAATCAAATTGCACACAGTTGCAATTAAATTAAAATATTAAATTTTGTTTGCCACCTTTGCCAGAACAACCACAAACAAACATTCATACAGATACGTATAAAGAAAATTAGATTTTCAAATGTAATAAAATTAAGTAGGTGTCAACTGTCATGTTATGTCAATCTAAATGAATATTACTCTGCCAGAGTATAAACAAACACAAATATTGTTGTAGGCCACAAAAAAAAAAAAATAAATTTATTTGATTTTTCATTATTGTAATGGAAACTCATTTTAAATTTTCGTATGTGTGTTAGAGAGATAATTATAGTACCGTATATGTATTTATGTGTATGAATGTGTGTGTGTTGTGGGTATAGCCGCATCAACCAAAGGATGACATTTTTAAAAGAAAATTGTCTCTGACAAGAAATTTCTAAGATCTCTGATAGATTTGTGTCAGAAAGTAAAAAAAAATTTATTTATTTAAGGAATTAATGAATTTTACCAAGAAATGAGATCGAAATATGTAAATAAGCCAACGCAGAGGCTAAATTACGTTATTTGATTATACACTCAGAAAAAAGACATGTACTAAATTTGAGGAAAAATAATTCCTTAAAAATAGTAAACAAATTTCCTTATTCAGAGTAAATTTTTACTCAAAACAAGGAAAAATTGTTACATTCTAGTAAAAAATACTACATATAAATAAAAAAATTTAAGTTCATATACTAAAAAATAGTTTATATTTTTCCATAGAAAAATTTCATGAGTTTTGTAAAATATTATTAATTTTAGGGAAATTTTTGTTAAAAACTAGTAAATATGTCCTAAATTTTAGTTCATCATATCGAAAAACTAGGAAATATTGAGGTAAGTTCAAAAAATTTGATTGAGTAAATGATTTACTTAAAAATAGTTCATAAAATTGTGCTTACTTAAAATCTGTAAATTGTTGTCATAAAATTTAGTTCATTATTATCCTTAGTTTCAAGAAAGTTATATTTAAATTTAGAAAAAAGTTCAAAACTTTCTACATTTTAAGAACAATTTATTTAAAATTGGTTCAGATAAATTACAACGCCCAAAAGTATATAATTTTCTTATAATAAATAAAATTGTAATATTTTTTTAAAAGTTATATACTAATATTTAAGAAAATTTTCCTTCAAATTAGTTCAGATAAATCAAAATAAATCATGTTCAAATTTATGAAGTAATTAGGAAAATTTTTTTATAATGAATAAAATTGTACTAGTTTCTTGAAAGTTATATACTTATATTTAAGAAAAATTTCCCAAAAATTGTATTGAAAAATAAATGTCAATAAATTATTTTCATTTATAATTTATTTTTAATATTCTGTGCTATTGTTCTGTGCTAGTTTTTTATTAATTTCGGTAAAACGCGCTCTCAAAGACTCCAAGAACAGCTTCTTCTGCTTGTGCAAGAGCCCATGATTAGTTCTTGTTGAGAGGATGTTGGTAAGTATGATTCTTTTTTTGATTTCGATACATATACTAACATATGTCATTGTTTATATTTACTGCGGTACCAAGGTGGACAAATTCTTTAACAACCTCCACGAGGATATGTGGTCCAATTCTAATGGACTGCTTGCTATAAGATACCATCAGAAAGGAAAAGGCGGCAGCCACTTCACTCAATGTGTGGCCGGCCCATAATATCAGTGTCATCGGCAAACGCGAATAACATGTGCGTTCTGCTAAAAATCGTGCAACTTGTATTACGCAAGAAGTTAAGTAAGGTAAGTGTCCATTTATTTGATTTACCTGATCTAAAGTCAAGTTGGAAGTCCCCAATTATTCGTTAATTTGGGTTTTAGCCTTTCACACAGGATGCTCTATAATATCTTATAAGCAACTGAAAGGAGACTTACCTCTATAGTTAGCGCAGACGAATTAATCACTTTATTTATGCACTGGACAAAACCACTTGCAGGAGTGTTTCTTCGCTCTCAGTATGTCACCTGATTTCCGTAATTGCCCTTACAGGACAGCTATAAAGGTCACATTTTAGTGGCTTGGAGATGCCGTGGCCATTCCATCTAATCTCCTGGACTGCAATCATATCACATTTGTATTTATCGAGTAAATCTATCAACTGGATTAGGACAACTCTTCTGTAAAGAGTTCGGACATTTCAGGTGCTGATCCTTAAATCATTATAATTTATTCGTTTGCGGTGGTCGACATCATTATGGGGCCGTTTTTATTATAATTTTTTACTTTTCATAGGAGGAGTTTTTTTCAGGAGTGGGTTACTGGCCTGACAATCCATTTTTTTGTGCTTGGAGTTGTCATCACAAGTTACAATATGATTGGTAGTGTCAAGCAGTTTTCTTCAAATCAAAAAAGGTTGTCGGACTTCCCCGCATATCAAGGGTCAAACCATGTAAGTAATGCATTATATATACCTTTAGAACGCTGTTTCCTTAGTTTTCATATTAGGGTGGGTCTTTTTTAATGTTTGCCAGTAGGTTGTTATATATAAAATATGATAATTCAACGTCAAATTTAAAGAAAGAGGGGCTTTGTGACAGAGATTTAAATAACTCCAAAAACGATCTTCTAAATGAAGAGTTATTGGATTTAGGTAAAGTTTTTTTTTTATTATAATAAATTAATGGGCAAGTATTCAAGGTAAATAAATTTTAAGATTGAGCTTTTGCGTAATACATTGATAAGTATCTAAATTAAAAAATCGTATAGGTGTTTTAAGTAACAGTTAATTATAGGGCTTACAGTAAAGGGCAAAACTTAACACATTATTTATTAATACAAAATCGAAAAAATTGTGGGTAAAACTCAAAAATCATTGTTTAGTATAAATTTTGTTCCTTTAGCCAAACACTTTTATTAACTCATGTTCATTGACCATCAGATGGACGAATATAAGCCGAACCGGGTCAGATTGTCGGCAATGGACATGGGTTGATAAAAGTGTTGGGCTATATGAGCGAAATTTATACCAAACAACTATTTATGGCATTTAATATAATTAAATTTTAAACTTTATTTTCTTACATTTTTTCGATTTATAAATTTATATCAGTTAAAAAGTTTATTTCCCCAACTAACTGTATGCTCTAAAGACAAAATATTAAAAAATATATTTTAAACACCTATACTATATTTTTTATTTTTTGCAAAATGACCTTTGATTAGTTAAATTGGGAAGACTAAGGACCTTTAGTGTTCCGTAGCCAAAGATGCCGTGCGTCACAAAGAGAGTCCCTTCCATGTTATTTGATCAGATAAATAGCAATTTGGCTATGAAAAGGCTTTAATATTTTTCAATGTATTATACTGCAGTTAATTCTGAAGTACGATTTTTGTATTTATTTACCTTGTAAAATTTGTCTTCATTAATAAATACATTAATATAAATGCTTATTTTCCAATAACTCACAATATGAACCGAAATTCTTTTATATTAAAGTTTATATCGCATTTTCAAATAAATAAATTCTTAAACTAGTAAAAGGAGATCATTGAAGAATATTGAGTCATTGTCCGAAGTTATTTATATTAGAAGAAACTTTCACAAATACGAATGTGGGGAAATTTCAAAACTACTTCATCCATTTTTTATTTCTATGATTTTAAATTTATTGTATTTTTTTATTTAAGTTGTTATTGATTGAAATATCGGTGAAACTAAATATGTTGCCATTTTTCACTATAAGAACTAATTTGGGGGCGGATGCAGCACGTCTACCCCTAATGCAATCTAAATAAAATTTTTTATAACATATTTTTTTGTTACGAAAAACATTTCTTCGGGAAAATTAATATTAAATTTAAAAAATAAGATGCACTCTAATTTATATGTACGTATGTATAAGTAAATGTAAAAATTTATGTAAATTTAAATATCCCGGTATGTGCTGGAAAACGAGCGTTTTCAAATCGTTCGATTTCTGATATATTTTTGAGATAATTTCCCCTATTTCCACAAAAAAATTCAGAATTTTCATTTGTTTTAGGGAAATAACCGTTTATTATCTCAAAAATATATCATAAATCCAATGATTTAAAAACGCTCCATCTCCAACACATACCGGATTATTTCTTATTTAATTATGTATAAGTATTTATGTTATTAAAAATATTTTTATAAAGTTATGTAAAGATATTAATAAAAATACTTTATACCATTTTTTATACTTTTATTTTATAAAGGGGATAAATACTTTTTTGAAAATAGTTTTACTTAATTTTAGTACTTTCTTTGTATAATATAGGAAATAAATAATTCAGATAAGTATATAATTTACTGAAAACTATAAAGAAGTTTTATTAATGTAGGACATATTTCGTACTGGGAATGAATATTTTACTATAATAAGGATCAAACTTATTTATTTTCTGACTGTTTTTCCCACTTTTAAGGAAAATATTTCCTAAAAATTATACATTTTTTATAAGATCAAAATAAATAATTTACTGAATTTCAGTAATCTTTTTCTACTATTGTAGAAAATTTGATCAAAAGTTTACTGCGGTTTTTACTTGTTTTAAGTAAAAATAAATTATCTTTTAACTAAAATGGAGGAAAATTTTCCTTAATTATAGCATTGCTAAATATTTATCTGAACTAAATTAAAGGAAATATTTACTTGTTTTTAGGGAGTTTTCAGATAAAATATGTACTAAATTATAGTATTTTTTTTTAAATTTTTTAGTAAAATTTTATTTGATTTTAGTAAAAATTTGTTCAATATAAGAAATTTTGTCAAAAACTTAAGGAATTTTTTTTCTTGGAACTAAGGAATTTTTTTACTTAATTGCTCTAAAAAACGGCTTTGGCGCCATACGACAACCATTTTTTCCTGAAATTTAGTAAATTTTCCTAGATTTTAGTTCATTTTTTTTTTGAGTGTAATAAAAATTTTAGAAAGAGTTTCTTGGAATTATGTCTATTTTGTTACACATTAAATGATAAGTTATAATACTGATACCGCCGTGGTATAGCAGGTAAGTCATCCGCCTAGCATACCAGAGGTCCCAAGTTCAATCCCTGTCAGACCCACTTGAAAAAAATTAATTTTCAAAAAGCGGCGGTTCACCTCATAACTCAGCTAGCCACTGGTTATTGAGTATTAGGCTATGAAAAACTTCTCTAACTAATGCATTTGCCGTTCGGAGCCGGCGTTAAAACGTAGGTCCCTTTCAATGAGTCAAAAAATAGAATCGGATGCAGCTCATTGTCTGAGAGAAGTACCCCTTGTTCCAATTGGAATGTTGTTGGGGAATTATATATTTTTTTTTTTTTTTTCTGTGACCCATGTGTCACATCATATCAAAAAGTTATTGTTATGTCAAACTATCCAAATTCTTGTTTCGTTGACATAATTCTCCATTTTCGCTAAATCTAAAAGATTAAAATAAAACAAGTAAGAAAGTGCTATTGTCGGTCAAGTCCGACCATACGATACCCTTCACCACTAAGGTCCAAGGTGTTAGTTTTCCTGTATAAAGACATATATATGCAAAATTTTGCCATCATACAAGCATTTTCTCAAAACTTATATATTTAAACTGTTTCCGTCATTTGGACTTATATGAGAGCTAGGGTCAAATGTGGACTGATTATCTCGAAATTAAGCAAGTTAATTACAGTTGTTATGGAAATTATGTGTGCAAAAAATAAACTCATTATCTTCAGATTTACGAGCGTTTTAGTGATTTTTGTCTCATTTAGTGCGTTTTTTAAGAAGAGTTTGTATGGGAGATATGGTCAAATGTAGACCGATTTCAACGAAATTTTGTACAGTGATTTTGTTTTACATAAGAAGCATTTGTTTTAAATTTCATGGAAAAATATTAATTTTTGTGGCCAATATATCAATTACGGGAAGTGGGACCTATGGGAGGTACCATAAGTAATGGACCGATTTTGACGAATTTCAACAGCCATGGTTCCATTATCTAAGAAATGGTCTGTGCCAAATTTCTTCAAATTATCTTTAGAATTGCGACCTGTAGTTTGATTACAATGTTTACATGGGGGTCCAGCCAGACGGACGGACATCGCTAAATCGACTCAAAAAGTGATTCTATTGGTATACTAAAAGGTGGGTCTAAGACAAATATTTCCATGCGTTACATACATCAGCACAAACTTATAATACCCTTTCCACCTATGGTGGTGAAGGGTATAAATATATTTTTTTAGTTTTGTTTTATCTTTTTTATTGCGAATTGTTAAACTTTTTTGTTAATAAAACACTATAATTTTATTAAAAAAATTTTGTATAAAAAAAATATATATAAAAAGCTTACAGAAAGACCTTACTCGAGTAATTTTAAGATGAATCTTTTACTCGATTAACGATTAATCGATTTTCCGAGTAAATAAAAAAACCCATTTTCAAGTTATTTGATTACTCAAATAATTAAAAGTCGAGTAAAATGAACACCGTAGTTCCATAGTAATCCAGTAATAAAGATAGTTATTGAAACTATGATATTGAACTCAAGTTAAGTGTAAAATTTCCACCAATTTGTTGTACATATATACAACAATAATCTATCTTAAATCAATAAAATAGCATAACCATACACAACAATTTGTTGACACATTTCAACACTATCTTGGCAATTTTTTACTATTTCAAATAAATTTTTCACTTTTCTCATGATACCAAAAATAACATAAATACTTCAGGATATTTTTCATTTACCACAGCCGTAAAACATTTCAACACTTTTTAGGAAAATGAAAAAAATGAAAGGAAGAAAAAAAAAACTGAAAACTTAAAAACACCAAGAAAACAGGAAATAGAAAAAATAACACCAGAAGAATTCTTTGTCTGTCTTTCTTGAGGTATGTGAGAGTTAACGTTAGAGCAAAAGTAAATGACAAGAAATGTGTGAAAATGTGTTGCAATTAATGTCACATCTGTTTTAGGTTGTCTGTTGTCATTTGTTGAAATTTGCTCAAATTAAATGCAGTCGCTAGTATCTTCTGCTGCTACTAACTTAAAACGATGATGGCCCCAAACTCTAAAGGCAAGACAATGTTGGGTCTTTGTAGTAAATGATAGGGGGGAGGGGTGAGTTAGGTCTTTGCTGCCTTACTTACGCAGATAAAAAATTGTTAAAGATATTTATAAAATATGTTCTAAAGAAAGAAAAAAATAGAAAGCAAAAAGGAGTTATACTTTTCATTTTGTATCTGGACAAGAAAACTGAAGAATTAGTTATAAAAAACATTACAAAAATCATAAATTTTTTTAAGGAATAGAACAAAAAGGAACTACCATTGTTGCTTTTTAAATGGAATCTACTGTAACAATGTCAAAAACACTGTCACCTATTGTAGAGTAGAGATATATGTACATATGCACCAAGGCCTCAATTTACCACATTTTGTTAAGAACTCGCTTCAAAACAACTGTCGATTACAGATTGAATCTAAGCACACTGGGTCAACTAAGGCTCTGGTGTACCTAAATTTATGTAGGTTTCTCTATACCTTTAAAGTATTCTTATTCTTAAAAAAAAAGTTTTGTTTTATTGTTCTATTTTTTAAAGGACTAAAGCAGTAATTCAATGTCTTAGAGATTTCATGCAACAGATGTTTATATGTACGTATGTATATATTTTTCCAACTCCATACTTATCCCCACAGTTCTAAATACAAAATAAACCCACTACTTTTATAGGAAGATCTTCTAAGGACAAACGATACCAAAAACTTTCTATAGAAAAATTTTGGTGCCAAAAATTTTCTATAAAAAAAATGTTGATATCAAAAATTTTCTATAGAAACATTTCTATAGAAAAATACTGACACCAACAGTTTTCTATCGAAAACTTTTGATACAAAAAATTTTCAATAGAAAACTTCAATACGAAAAATTTTGATGCGAAAACTTTTCGATAGAAAAATTTTGATGCGAAAAACTTTAATATCAAAAATTTACTATAGAGAAATTTTGATCCAAAAATTTTCTATAGAAAAATTTTAAAAAATTATACACCAAAAACTTTACACCAAAAATTTTCTATAAAAAAAAATTCTATAGAGAAATTTTAAAATATTTAACACCAAAAATTTTCTATAAAAAAAATTTTCTATAGAAAAATTTTGATAGCAAAAATTTTCTATAGAAAAATTTTGATTTTTCTATAGAAAGCTTTTGCAACAAAATTTTTCAAAAAAAAAATTTTGCTATCAAAATTTTTCTATAGAAAATTTTCATAGCAAAAATTTTCTTTTGATACCAAAAATTTTTTATGGAAATATTTTGACACCAAAAATTTTCTGTAAAAACATTTTGATACCAAAAATTTTCTATAGAAAATTTCAATACGAAAAATTTCTATAGAAAAATTTTAAAACGAAAAATTTTCTGAAGAAAAAAAATCTAATATATTAAAAATTTTGATCCAAAAAAATTTTTTTAGAAAAATTTTAAAAAATTTAACACTAAAAATTTTCTATAGAAAAATTTTAAAACAAAAATATTTTATAGAAAAATTTTTCTAAAGAAAAATTGTAATGCCAAAAAATTTTGATACCAAAAATTTTCTAAAGAAAAATTTTGATACTAAAACTTTTTAAAGAAAAATTTTGATACCAAAAATTTTCTATAGAAAAATTTTGATACATAAAATTTTCTATAGAAAAATTTTGATACTAAAAAATAGAAAAATTTTGATACAAAAATTTTCTATAGAAAAATTTTAATACAAAAATTTTATGTAGAAAAATTTTGATACAAAAATTTTCTATAGAAAAATTTTAATACATAAAATTTACTAAAAAAATTTTGATACCAAAAATTTTCTATAGAAAAATTTTGATACCAAAAATTTTCTATAGAAAAATTTTGATACCAAAAATTTTCTATAGAAAAATTTTGATACCAAAAATTTTCTATAGAAAAATTTTGATACCAAAAATTTTCACTAGAAAAATTTAGTTACCAAAAATTTTCTATAGAAAAATGTTGACACCAAAAATTTTTTTTAGCAAAAATTTTGTAACCAAAAAATAACAAAATAGTCGGGATGTAAATATTATTCAAAAAGAAGTGTATTTGCAGTTGATCCCAAATCTGTTACATTTATTTATTAATGTAACAGACCAATTTATTGATAAAAAGCCAAAAAATATTTGTAACCAAAAATTTTCTTTAGAAAAATTTTGATACCAAAAAATTTCTATAGAAAAATTTTGATACCAAAAAATTTCTATAGAAAAATTTTAATGCCAAAAATTTTCCATAAAAAAATTTTAATGCCAAAAATTTTTCATAGAAAAATTTTAATGCCAAAAATTTTCCATAGAAAAATTTTAATGCCAAAAATTTTCCATAGAAAAATTTTGATACCAAAAATTTTCCATAGAAAAATTTTGATACCAAAAATTTTCCATAGAAAAATTTTGATACCAAAAATTTTCCATAGAAAAATTTTGATACCAAAAATTTTCTATAGAAAAATTTTGATACCAAAAATTTTCTATAGAAAAATTTTGATACCAAAAATTTTCTATAGAAAAATTTTGATACCAAAAATTTTCTATAGAAAAATTTTGATACCAAAAATTTTCTATAGAAAAATTTTGATACCAAAAATTTTCTATAGAAAAATTTTGATACCAAAAATTTTCTATAAAAAAATTTTGATACCAAAAATTTTCTATTGAAAAATTTTGATACCAAAAATTTTCTATAGAAAAATTTTGATACCAAAAATTTTGTATAGAAAAATTTTGATACCAAAAATTTGCATACGAAAAACTTTAAAGGTTTTCGTATGAAAAGCATCGATAAAGGATGCTGTGGTAATAAATAATTTGAATGTAAATAATAATTACAGAAATCGATCTTGCTAAGGGAAATCGAACCCAGGCACAATTTGATTTGTTACATTTAGTAGTAGATGTGCTAGCCACAGAACCGCTGGGCTTATACACATAAGCATGTGTATGTCTATATAGGTTTATTTATAACTGTCTTGGCCTTTTCCTACATTTCATCTCATCTCGTCAGTAGTCGGTAGTTGTCTTCTTATACTTGTCATCCTTTTGTGCAAAATTATTCTATTGTCACACTTTGCCATTTTTATTCCAGCCATTGTTACTTCATTTGCTGAATGTGTTGTACAATGTCTTATGGCATGTAATTTCTTAGATTTTTTCCTTTCTTTTTTTGTTTTAGTGATTTTTTCATTTTTATTTCTAGATGTCAGCAGCCAGAGGATTTTGTAGTCTAGTCGTTCTTTAAGATGATTCTTTTTTTATTGTTCGTTTTTTTTTTTATTTATTGTAAGTCATGAGTTATACGTTACAATTATTAAATCATTGTAAAATTATTAAAAAGGAATTTAATTTTGAAATATTAACATAAAAAAACTTCCTATTAAAAGTCAATTTTTGAAAAATGTCCTATAAATAGTCAATTTTTGAAAAATTTCCTATAAATAGTCAATTTTTGAAAAATTTCCTATAAATAGTCAATTTTTGAAAAATTTCATATAAATAGTCAATTTTTGAAAAATTTCCTATACAAAGTCAATTTTTGAAAAAATTCCTATACAAAGTCAATTTTTGAAAAATTTCCTATACAAAGTCAATTTTTTAAAAATTTCCTATACAAAGTCAATTTTTGAAAAATTTTCTATAAATAGTCAATTTTTGACAAATTTCTTATAAATAGTCAACTTTTCAAAAATTTTCTATAAATAGTCAATTTTTGAAAAATTTCCTATAAACAGTTTTTTTTTTCAAAATTTCCTATAAATAGTCAATTTTTGAAATATTCCCATAAAAAGGCAATTTTTGAAAAATTTCTAATAAATAGTAAATTTTTGTAAAATTTCCTTAAAATATTAAATTTTTTAAAAAATTTCCTATTAATAGTAATTTTTTGGAAAATTTAATACAAAAAGTCAATTTTTGAAAAATTTTCTTTCAAAAGTCAATTTTTAAAAAATTTCCTATACATAGTCAATTTTTGAAAATTTTCCTAAAAAAGTCAATTTTTCAAAAATTCCCTAAAAATAGTAAATTTTTGAAAAATTTCCTATAAATAGTCAGTTTTTCAACATTTTTCTATAAATAGTCAATTTTTGAAAAATTTCCTAAAAATAATCAATTATTGAAAAATTTCCTAAAAATTGTCAATTTTTGAAAAATTTCCTATAAATAGTAAACTTATAAAAATTTCCTATAAATAGTCGATTTTTGAAAAATTTCCTATAAATAGTCAATTTTTGAAAAATTTCCTATAAATAGTCAATTTTTGAAAAATTTCCTATAAAAAAGTCAATTTTTTAAAAATTTCCTATAAATAGTCAATTTATTAAAAATTTCCTATAAATAGTCAATTTTTGAAAAATTTCCTATAAATTGTCAATTTATTAAAAATTTCCTATAAATAGTCAATTTTTGAAAAATTTCCTATAAAAAGTCAATTTTTGGAAAATTTCCTATAAATAGTCAATTTTTGAAAAATTTCCTATAAATAGTCAAGTTTTAAAAATTTTCCTATAAATAGTCAAGTTTTGAAAAATTTCCTATAAATAGTAAATTTTTTAAAAATGTCTTATAAATAGTAAATTTTTGAAAAATTTCCTATGAATAGTAAATTTTTGAAAAATTTCCTATAAATAGTAAATTTTTGAAAAATTTCCTATAAATAGTCAATTTTTGAAAAATTTCCTAAAAATACTAAATTAATAAAAATTTCCTATAAGTTGTCAATTTTTGAAAAATTTTCTATAAATAATCAATTTTTGAAAAATTTCCTATAAATGGTAAATTTTTGAATAATTTAATTAAAATAGTCAATTTTTGAAAAATTTCCTAAAAATAATCAGTTTTTGAAAAATTTCTTATAAATAGACAATTTTTGAAAAATTTCCTAAAAAGGGTAACTTTTGAAAAATTTCCTATAAATAGCAATTTTTTTTAAATATTTCTTATAAAAAGTAAATTATTGAAAAATTTCCTATAAATAGTCAATTTTTGAAAAATTTCCTTAAAAATGGTCAATTTTTGAAAAATTTCCTAAAAATGTTCAGTTTTTGAAAAATTTCTTAAAAATAGTAAATTTTTGAAAAATTTCTTATAAAAAGTCAATTATTGAAAAATTTCCTAAAAATAGTTAACTTTTAAAAAATTTCCTATAAATAGTAAATTTTTGAAAAATTTCCTATACATAGTAAATTTTTGAAAAATTTCTTATAAAAAGTAAGTACTTTTAAAAAATTTCCTAAAAAATTGTCAATTTTTGAAAAATTTCTTATAAAAAGTCAATTATTGAAAAATTTCCTATAAATAGTCAACTTTTAAAAAATCCTATAAATAGTCAGTTTTTGAAAAATTTCCCATAAATAGTCAATTTTTAAAAAAAATTTCTGATAAAAAGTCAATTATTCAAAAATTTCCTAAAAATAGTCAGCTTTTGAAAAATTTTTAAAAAATTTCCTAAAAATAGTCAGTTTTTAAAAAATTTCCTAAAAATAGTCAATTATCGAAAAATTTCCTAAAAATAGTCAATTTTCGAAAAATTTCCTAAAAGTAGTAAATTTTTTTTAAATTTCCTCAAAATTGTCAATTTTTGAAAAATTTCTTCAAAATATTAAATTTTTTAAAAATTTCCTATAAACAGTCAATTTTTGAAAAATTTTTTATAAATAGTCTATTTTTGAAAAATTTCCTCTTATAGTCAAAAATTTTTTATAAATAGTTAATTTTTGAAAAATTCCCATAAAAAGGCAATTTTTGAAAAATTTTCTAAAAATACTAAATCTATGAAAAATTACCTATATATGAATAGTTAATTTTTTAAAAATTTATTAGAAATAGTAAATTTTGGAATTTTTTTTTTTAAATTGTTATGTTTGAAAATTTCCCATAAATAGTCAACATGTGTTTTTTCAAACTTTGAAACCATTTTAATTCTTTTATAGTTTAACAACTCCCATTTTGAACTTCTCTAAAATTTATGTACACAATTTTATTTTTTAACTGCCATGATTATCTATCGTACATATGATAAAACTTCCATTTAATTAAAAAACTTTTTCCCATTACACTTATTTTGCCACATTTTCGACATAAATCGAATCTACCCATAACCTGAAATGGCTCATTTAATTTACGTGCTCTAAAGAGCTTAAAAATTAAAAACTAAACTTTTTTAAAATTATGGTTCTAATAAAAACTAAAGAAATTTTTGGGAAATTTCCTAAACCATATATAAAAAATTTTCTTTTTTTTAGAGGAAAAAAATAATTAGAATAAACAAAAATATTAAAGTTTTAAGCTAAAGGAAATTTTATACAAAGAAAAGGGGCTTATAGGGTCTTTTACCAAAAATAATGAAGAAATATTAAATTACATTTACTAACTGGATTTTTCCCCTAAGAATCATAAAACCCACTAACTTTTTTTACTATTAAGATAATCACATTATTTTCTATTTACACTCAGGGGACGTCAATGGCTAGAACGATAGACAGACAGACAGACAGACAGAAAGACATGTCTTTGCCCTTCACTGTTTAAAAAATTTATTTTTAAAACTTTTCCCTTCTCTTTTTTCATATATTTTACTTTTAATTTTTGTTGTTTTTCTTATAATTTTGTTTTCATTGCTTTCTATTTTATTTGTTATTTATTTAAACAATATTTATGGTATTTATTTACGTAAATTGTTAAACTTTTACCTTTAATGAAAATAAGTACTAAAAAGAATTTCCATCGAAAATATTTACTTAGTAAACGATAAAAAAACAGAATATCGTACATTAAACAATTGGGCTATATAAATAAATTAAAGAGGGAAATTGTTATTGGTTATAGTAATGAATTTATTTTTATTTTAGATAATTTTGCCAATAATTTTTTATGGGAAAAAATGGAATAATATTAAAAGAAGTGAAAAGTAATGTAAAAAAATATTAGTCCGACACAAATATAAGCTGAGAATAAAGTTCTGTGTAAAAAGAATTGTGTAACAATACTTCATTTCTTGGAAAAGTTTAGTATTGATATTTTCTTTAAAAAGTAAATTTTTAAAAAATTTTCTTTAAAAAGTAAATTTTTAAAAAATTCCCTTAAAAAAATTGATTTAAAAAAAATTTCAATTTTTGAAAAATTTCCTTTAAAAAGACAATTTTTGAAAAATTTCCTTTGAAAAGCCAGTTTTTGAAAAAGTTCCTTTAAAAACTCAGTTTTTGAAAAATTTCCATTAAAAAGCCAATTCTTAAAAAATTTCCTAAAAAGTCTATTTTTAAAAAATTTTCCTACAAAAAGTTCATTTATTGGAAAAGTTTAGTATTGAAATTAGTCAAAATCGGTTTACATTTAACTATAGCTTCTATATAAACTACTTACGGAACGAGCTTAGTTATTTGAAACATGACAGCACTTACACGAAAACCTGTAAGACAACTAAATGTAATACAAATATTTTAAATTTTCTGGAAAAGTTTCGTTTTTGGATAAAATCGGTCCACATTTAACAATAAACTATATGGGAATCAAAGTTGAAATTTTAGCGATATTTATATAATATAATCTCATTTCTTATACCCTTCATTATAAGTAACATATAGAAATATATGTCTTAGGACCGCCTTTTAGTATACCAATAGGTTTAAAATTACTTTCTGATTCGATTTAGCAATGTCAGCCGTCTGGCTGGCTGGACCCCTTTGTAAACCATATAATCAAAGAACAGGTCGCAATTTTAAAGATAATTTGATGAAATTTATCACAGATAATTTTTTGGATATTGCGACCATGGCTATTGAAATTCGTCAAAATCGTTTCATTATTTATGGTACTTTCTATGGTCCCACTTCTTGGAATTGATATTTTGACCACAAATATCAATATTTTTTCATGAAATTTAAAACAAATACTGCTTATGTAAACCAACTTGTTACCATTCGTGTTATTGTAACGTATATAGGGCACCTTAACGTATGATTATTATTGATGGTATACTCGAGTTATCATACGCCCCATATGAGCAAAAGAGTTGCTTGATTACAGTACAAATGAAAAACAAGTAAGAAAGAGCTATAGTCGGTCAAGCCCGACCATACGATACCCTTCACCACTAAGGTCAAAGGTGTTCTTTTTCCTTTATAAAGACAAATATTTGCTAAATTTTGCCATCATACAAACATATTCTCAAAACTTATATATTTAAGCTGTTTCTGTAATTTGGACTTATATAAGAGCTAGGGTCAAATGTGGACCGATTGTCTCGAAATTTGGCAAATTGATTACAGTTGTTACAAAAATTATGTATGCAAAAAATAGACTTAAAATTCTCATTATCTTCGGGCGTTTTAGTGAATTTTTGCGTTTTGAGAAAAGAGTTTGTATGGAAGCTATGGTCAAATGTGAACCGATTTCAACGATCAATTTGGTACAGTGATTTTGGTTTACATAGGCAGTATTTGTTTTCAATTTCAAGAAAAAATATTGATTTTTGTGGCCAATGTATCAATTCCGGGAAGTGGGACCTATGGGAGGTACCATAAATAATGGACCGATTTTACCGAATTTCAACAGCCATGGTCCTACTGTCAAGAAAATGATCTGTGTCAAATTTCTTTAAATTATCTGTAGAATTGCGACCTGCAGTTTGATTACAAGGTTAACATGGTGGTCCAGCCAGCCAGACGGACGGGCGGACGGACATCGCTAAATCGACTCAGAAAGTGATTCTTAGCCTATTGGTATACTAAAAGATGGGTCTAAGACAAATATTTCTATGCGTTACATACATTAGCACAAACTTATAATACCCTTTATACCTATGGTGGTGAAGGGTATAATAAATTTCGGATCTTAAAGGCTTGATTTTATTGAATCGAATTTTAAAACCAGCTGCCTCTAGATATATAATTATATTTTTTTTTCACTCACAATTAAAGTTGGATTAAATGAAGCCTGGAGACTCGACTTAGAGTCTCGTATATCAAACCGAGTTTCGAATAAAATGGCAAATGGCAACTGTACAAATTTAAAGAAAACCAAATTTAGATTTTGTCGTTTTTATATGCAATCACAATATCAGGAAAATACGTTTGGGAGAATGTGCTTATGTTAGATGTTGATTAAGTTGATCGACATTTCAAATCAGCTGATACTGGGAATATAAACCTAATTCTCCAACTTACAACTAGAAATTTCATCGATTTAATTTAGCGAGTCCCTATAAAGTCTCATGCATCCAACCAAGTTTCAACTAAAAGGCACTTCGATGGGTGGAGATTATAAGAGTGTATATAGATAAAGTAGTGTTTATGGACATTTGATTTGAAATTTCCTTTATTGCAACTGGCAGTAAAAATTTATGCGCGAAACAAATTCCACATACAAATTCAGCGGCTAAAGAACGAAGTCTCTCTGTCTAATAGCAATCGACTACGAAGGGATGATCTCCAACAGATTGTCTTATATTGCATAAAAACCTCAAGTTTAGGGAACGAGTAAGAGTACGATAGAACAGTATGACGCAACCCATATTTCGATGATGCTTCAGTAAATCAATAGCGTTGGATACCCTACAGTCACCGAGAAGCTTCCAAATAGATTTTGAAGCAATGGCCCATGCATGAGGTTTGTACTTTATTTTTGGTCGAATATAGATAATATAATAAATAATAAATGTAACTAGTATGGACATCAGATGGACTGAAAAAATTTCTTACATCGTTTTAGAAAAACGGAGATAATTGAATGCTTCTTCTAAGACTTGCAAAATGTAGTTAGTCCAACGGACATCACATTAAATTCTCATCATGCCCAGAAAATCTAGAGAATCTGATTCTTTGATACGCCGTACAGTCGTATTTCTTCATACATCGGAGTACAAAAAACAGAAGGAGTGATCCAACAACCATAAAATATTGAATACATGTTCAGTTTTATATACACACAAGAAAAATTCAAAAAATTTTGATATATGTCTGCTCCTTGGGGTACCTGCCTTTGGACTCCAATTTTTCACTTATTTCTTTTCTCAATATACAATCCGTAATTCTCCACAGTTGACAAAAAAAGAGCTCTACTAATTTTGGTTTAAATCCGTCCAGAGCTAGAGGTACCTGCCTTGGTCTTACACTTAAATGCAATTTGATTAAAATCTTAAGCCTAAACGACTGCAATACTTTTTGGCTTAAAAATGCCTAATAATTAATGTGACTTTTTTCAGAAAATTTTGAACTTTTTTCTACGATCGGTAGATTTCGGTGATTTTTTTTTGCTTAATATATAAAAGAGACGTTCGCCTTTCACGTGGCTATAGCGGAAGCACGAAGCAAAACCAAACCAACTTAGTTTTGATCCAAAGAAAACGAAAACATTGAATTTTGATGAACTTTTTTGATTTGCTGATATCTTCTTAACAATATACGAGATAAAGTTATTTTCTTCTGCAGACTAAAACCAAGATTCTGTATCTTAATTAAATCGACTTCAGAATTTAGGCTTTAAAATTATATTCGATGCATGAGCTACTGAGTTTGATGAAAAATTGTATTACTTTTCGTTTTAAAACATTAAGCTCATTTCAGTACCTTTAAAAAAAATAAAAAATAAAAAATATTGATTTTTAAAACCTAGATCCTTCTCTATAGAACTTCGTCATTAGATTGTTTAAAAGCGGTGGTCAAAAAATGTATTTTCCCACACATTAGAATCATTCATTCTGAGTTTGTTTATAAATCGCGATTTAATGATGATTCATTCATTCTTTGCCTCATAAGGCCAACCTATAAAATGTTTGATCTATAATTGAATGAACACAAATGGCAAATGTTACTATCGTCTGCAAAAGGGAATAATTGGAAGTTTGATGTAGAAGGTCATTTATAAAGATAAGTAGTAGAGTAGGAGAAAGAACGGAGCCTTGCAGTATCCCTGAATTAATCTTGAACTCATTTGATGAGATCATCTATAACATATATAACAACTCTTACAGTGCGATCTCTTAGGAACTTCTATATAAATATAACGAAACAAGTTATTAACGACTTCAAAAGCCATCAGTTTTGAAATAAGTGCTTCCTGCTATACTCTATCAAACTTTTTGGAAATATCCAGAGCTACAACTTTACTTTCGACAAAAGTAATGTATTTCCTATAGCTGGGCTAGAAGGTCTTCCCTAGAGCATCCCCTACGAAATCTATACTGACGGTGGAGAGTGCAGAACAAATTGCTACTGGGCGGTCATTTTCTGGGTTGCTAGCCTCACCGTTTTTGGGAGTGCCACAATATTAGCAATCTTCCAACATTGAGAAAACTTATCAGGATGGTATAAGGTATTTAAAAGGTTAGCTAAAGGATACACAAAGTTAGTGCTGGAAACCAAATAGATCTAAAACAAGTAAGAAAGTACTATAGTCGGTCAAGCCAGACCATACAGTACCCTTCACCGCTAAGGTCAAAGGTGTTCTTTTTCCTGTATAAAGACAAATATTTGCTTAATTTTGCCAACCAACAAACATTTTCTAAAAACTGATATATTTAAGCTATTTCCATCATTTGGACTTATATGAGAGCTAGGGTCAAATGTGGGCCGATTATCTTGAAATTTTGCAATTTTGTTACAGTTACAAAAATTATTTATGCAAAAACTAAACTTAAATTCTTATCATCTTCAGTGATTTTTGTCTCATTTATTGCGTTTTGACAGAAGAGTTTGTATGGAAGCTATGGTCAAATGTGAACAGACTTCAACGAAATTTGGTACACTGATTAAGGTTTACTTGAGCAGTATCTCTTTTAAATTTCATGAAATAGTATTCATACCAATAGCCATGGTCCCACTATCAAAAAAATTATCTGTGCCAAATTTTATCAAATTATCTTTAGAATTGCGACCTGCACTTTGATTACATGGTCTACATGGGGCTCCAGCCAGCCACACAGACAGCCAGCCGTCCAGACGTATGGATGACATCACTAAATCGACTCAGAAAATGATTCTAGGCCTATTGGTATACAAAAAGGTGGGTCTAAGACAAATATTATATGCGTTACATACATCTTCACTTTCCACCTATCGTGGTGAAGGGTATAAAAAAGCTATCGGTAGAACAGAACTAGATTTAGATTAGATTAACAATTTCGCAAAATAGCGATAGCAAATTGGCTGACTTCAAAAAAGTGAGGATAAATGTATTCTCTTATAGTGAAGCTGACATTTTCTTAACGTTAACCCTAGTTAGCTAGTTAACACCGACCCTATGTGGCTGCTGAGACACAGCGGAGTACTAAGAACGAGTTAAAAATACTTAGTGAGTACCTTACTCGATCGAAATGTAAGATGTTTCGGAAGCATACTTTTAGGATAATGAAAATAATATATAACATATAAGGTTCACTACAAAATAACTTATTTGTCAACAGTTTCTTGATAGTTAAAGAATTTAATTTAAACCAAATGTTTTGGCAAACAAATGGATATATTTAGATATCACTTTTAATTAAACTTTTTGCAAAATAAATTATTTTGAAAATCCCTAAGGTATGTTACACAATATTTGCTTGAAAGTCTGAAGCCAAATTACCGCATTCGATATCGATCGAAAACTCAGACTTTTAGGGATATTCAAAGTTACTTCGATGCAAAATGTTTATTGAAATTTGGTATCCATTTTGAATTGTTTTTAAAAGCATAATATATAATATATTATAGTTCAATTAAAACTCTTTTACTATTGTTCATCTTTTGACAAATAACTTCAATAAAAATATAGTAAATTGTGAATCTTTTTAATAATTTTGATTATCCTTAAAGTATGCTATACAAATGTTTTGAATTATCTAAAATTTCGATCGATATCGAATGCGGTAATTTGGCGGATTCTGATTTTTCGATCGATATCGAATGCATTGATTTGACCCCAGATGAATTGTAATCTTTTGGTGTGCCTCTAGCTATCTATACTATTGCGATAGATCAATCAGAAAATTATAATTGAGTAGCTGTTTGTAAAGTATGTAAAGACGTAGCTTAATTAGATAGACAGGTTCTTTGAAATTTCGCAACATTCAATAAATAGACCAACTTAAAGTATGATTTTTCTAATTATGAATTTTTATAATCGTTATCTATATCAACATTACTACAATATGAATCACTTCCTGAATCGATAAACCAATGTCTGTCCAACCCGAGGACTGTCTGGATTGTTTTCTTTGTGTTAAGCCTTTAGTCAATGTACAGGTCATTTGACCCACAAAAGTACTTTGTACTTATTTTTTATCTAGATTATTAGATTTCACATGTCTGACATGATTTAAGTATCTATTACTGAAAACTCAAACATAAAGTATTTATTTGTGTGAATACAACTCAAATCTACAATAAATCGGTATATGTGTCTGAGTGTTCGTAATCATTTATTTCAATGTGTCTGTATACATATACTCACATCCATATAAATGAAAAACATCCATTTATTTTTCAACCTATTTACTTTTCTACTTATGTTTGTTTTATATACCAAACAGAGCAGAACAAAATAAAATAACAAAAAGAAATCTGTAATGTTAATAATGAATAAAAAGGGAAACAAAACAAACAAAAACAGAAACAGAAATACGAATATAAATGAAAATATAATATACTATAAATAATTAAAAAAAAACATATTTCAGTCTTAATGTCTTAATACGAGTTCTTCTCTTGTTGTCGTATAAATTTAGAATTTAATTTCGAAAATTAAGTAAATTGTAACGGGAATTATTGTCATTAGGATTATTTTATTTATTTCATAATTTTTATGGCAAATGCAAGAAAAATTATGAGAAATTTATTGTGACAGCAGATGAGCGAATGTTAAGTGATAGGAAGGAGGATTTTAGATAGATAAATATCTGAGATATATTAATTATAGAATACATAAATATTTGCGGTTAATAAATTTTGTTAAGTTAAAATTAATGATGATGATAATGATTTGTTATTCAAGGAATTTTGGTGGTTAATGTGTTATTTTAATTTCTTAATTGCATTTTTAAGGAAAAATTATTATATTAATATTCGTAAATATTTTTTCAAATTATTAAATTATTTTGTAGAGAATTTTTTGAAGTGAAAAAATTTACAAAGAAAATTTTTTGATATAAAAAATTTTTTATAGGAATTTTTTCGATTTGAAAAAATCTCTACAGAAAATTTTTCGATATGAACTGCTATAGGAAATTTTTTAATATAAATAGAATTCTATAAAAAAAATTTTGATATGAAGAAAAATCTATCGAATATTTTTTGATATGAATATATTTATGAATATATGAAAATATTTAGATATTGAAAAATTTTTATAGAAAATTTTTTGATATGAACAAATTTATATAGAAAATTTTTTTATATGATAAAATTTCTTAATGAAATTTTTTGATACAAAAAAAAATTCTATATCAAATTTTTTGATAAGAAAAATTTCAATAGAAAATTTTTTGATTTGTAAAAATTTCTATAGAAAATTTTTGATATTAAAAAATTTCTATAGAAAATTTTTTGATGTTAAAAAAAATAAAAAAATTATAAAAAAAATTCTATATAAAATTTTTTTAAAATATTTTTTTAGAAAATTTTTGATATGAAAAAATTTTTATAGGAAATTTTTTTGATATGAAATAATTTGTTAATTGTCTAATTGATTGTTATGCCAAAATTTCTATACGAAATTTTTGATATAAAAAAATTTGAAAAATTAAAAAGTTCGAGTAATTAATTCCCAAATAATTCCCAAATAAAAAAATTGTATAGAAAATGTTGTATAAAAAATTTGTATAAAAAATTTTTTCTTATGAAAAAATTTCTATAAAAAATTTTTTGATATGAAAAAATTTTATGAAAATTTTTTTTATATGAAATAATTTCTGGAGAAAATTTTTGGATATGAAAAAACTTCTATAGAAAATTCTTTGATATAAAAAAAATCTATAAAAAAAACTTTGATATGAAGAAAAATCTATCGAAAATTTTTTGATATGAATCTATAGAAAATTTTTTGACTTGAACAAATTTCTATAGAAAATTTTTTTAATTTGAAAAAATTTCTGTGGAAAATTTTTTGATATGAAAAATTTCTACAGCAAATTATTTGATATGAACAAATTTCTACAGAAAATTTTTTATATGAAAAAATTTCTATAGAAATTTTTTTTTTTTTTTTTGAAAAAATTTCTATAAAAATTTTTTTGATATGAAAAAATTTCTATAGAAAGTACTTTTAAATGATAACATTTCTACGGAATAATTTTTGATATGAAAAAATTTCTAAAGAATATTTTTTGGTATGAAAAAATTTCTATAGAAAATTTTTTGATATTAAAGTTTTTTTATAGAAAATTTTTTGATATGAATAAATTACTAATTAAAAATTTTTGATATGAAAAAATTTTTATACAAAAATTTTTAATATGAAGAAAAAATTTCTATAGAAAAGTTTTTTATGTGAAAAAATTTTGATAGAAAATTTTTTGATATGAAAAATTTCTGCATAAAATTTTTTGATATGAAAAAATTTCGATAGAAAATTTTTTGATATGAAAAAATTTCTATGAAAAATTTTTCATATAAAAAAATTGCTATAGAAAATTTAAAAAAATTTTTATAGAAATATTTTTATATCAAAACATCAAAAAATTTTTTATCTAAAATTTTTTATATCAAAAAATTTTCTATCGAAATTTTTTTATATAAAAATTTTTTTATATAAAAATTTTTTTATTGAAATTTTTTCATATCAAAAAATTTTCTATAGAAATTTTTTCATATCAAAAAGTTTTATTAATATAAAAAATTTCAATAGAAAATTGTTGGTTATAAAAAAATTTCTATAGAAAATTTTTTGATATAAAAAAATTTCTATAGATAATTTTTTGATATGAAAAAATTTCTATAGATAATTTTTTGATATGAAAAAATTTCTATAGAAATTTTTTTGATATAAAAAAATTTTTATAGAAAATTTTTTCATATCAAAAAATTGCTATAGAAAATTTCAAAAATTTTTATAGAAATAATTTCATATCAAAAAATTTTCTATAGAAATTTTTTTATGTCAAAAAATTTTCTGTAAAAATTTTTTCGTATCTAACAATTTTCAATAGAAATTTATTTAAATTATATCAAAAAATTTTCTATAGAAATATTTTCATATCGAAAAATTTTCTATAAAAATTTGTTCGTATTAAAACATTTTCAATAGAGATTTATTTAAATTGAAAAATTTTCTATAGACATTTTTTTAAATGTAAAGACTAATCCTTTCTATAGAAAATTTGTTGATATAAAAAAGCCTCTATAGAAAAATATAGTTTATAAGCTTCCCTGAAGCTCAATCTTTTAGAAAATGCTAAAAAAATTCATCTGAAAATTTTTTTCAAAAATATAGAAAAAAAAATAATTAGCTTCTTTTTAATATTTAATTTTTTAAGCTTTTTTCGATACATGAACTTCGAGGAAAGAGTTCTCAATGTTTAAGCCAAAATTTTTATAAATTTGGCTAATGTCTATTAATTTATCAAAAGCTCAACAAATTTTGGTTAAAATCCGTTCTCTTTTTGGGGTACCTGCTTTGGACCCCCATTTTTCATTTATTATTCTTCTCAATATAAAGAGTGCTCTAAATAAAATTTGTAGTTGGATTTTCTTAAATAAAAATCAAACCTTTTAATATAAAAACTCTACAAAATACGCAAATATAATGACATATTATACAAAATCATTTAGCATTAAAATGTTTACTTAGTACTCGGGTTTTGCAAAACTATCGACTTTTTTCGGAAACCCTCCCATTAAAGATTTTACAGTTGCTTCTGATACCTTTTTGGAGCATGTGTTCCACCTCCGCTTAAAATCGGACATGTTCTTGGAAATCTTTCTTGTGTTCTGCAATTCCTTTTTTACCAGAGCCTTTCCACAGTCCGAAGTTCTGGACAGTTAGGTGAATTTGCATCTCGTGGTACAAAAATGAGATTATTCTTTGAGTACCACTCAAGTGCCTTTTTCCATAATGGCATGATGCCAAATCGGGCCAAAAAAATGTAGTCACTCTGTGCTCTCTTAAAAAGGGTAACAACCGTTTTTGTAGGCACTCCTTTATATAAATTTCTGTGTTTATTGTGCCAGATGCCACAAATACTTTACTTCTTTTGCCACAACTGCAAATAGCTTGCCATACGAGAAACTTTTTAGGGAATTTTGTTTGTTTTTTTGTGCAAAACTTTTGCCGAACATTGCCCCGTTTATCAGCAACATAAAAATCTTGACCAGGAAGTTGAGAAAAGTCTGCCAGTACATATGTTTCATCATCCATCACACAACAGGTGTATTTTTTTATAAAATCAGACTTCAATTTTTCCGCTCGTTTTTTTGCTTCTAAGTTCTTTATATCATTGTGATCTGGAACCTTTTGGACTTTGTATGTCTTCAGTCCAGTATAAGCTTTGACTCTATGTGCAAAATTCATAGAACATTTCACCGTACGAGCTGCTTTTCTTAAAGAAGTGTTAGGCGCTCTTCGAAAGAGTCACTCGTCTTCTTTTGCCTTACCAATATCTGTAGGACCTTTTTTCCTCCCTGATCCAGGTTTTCTTTCAATGCTCAGGTTTTCCTTATACCGTCTGATGGCATTAGAAACCGTTCGAGGGTCAACTTTCAAATTTTTAGCTATTTTTTTAAAAGTCCATGACGGATTTTTTTGAAAAGTTTTAATTATATTTTCACGAACTTTTTTTTCGCAGTCCATTTTGATTGAAATAACTATTAAAAATTAATAATTTCTAAAATAATAGTATCTGACATATCTATAGAAACTAACTTGATCAAAAAATAAATTATTTCTTGCACTATGGATAAATTTTGTCTAAAATAGTAAATGCATATTTTTTTAGAACACTCTTTAAGCCGCAATTCTCAACAGAATTTTATCAAATTCGGCGCACTTCTATTGGTTGACTTTAAAAATAGCTCTAATAATTTTGGTTGAAATTCGTCGACTTCTACGAGACTTACAGTTAAATTCAATTTGATTAAAAAGTTACGCCTAGACGACTGCAACACTTTCTGCTTAAATGATGCGTTAGAATTTATGTGATTTTTATCAGAAAATTTTAAACTTTGTTCAATGATCGGTAAATGTTAGTGAGTTTGTTGATCAATCTAAAGGAGAGGCTTGCACCTGTTTTGTCCAAAGAATTTTGTAGAGCTTTTTTGATTTCCTGATATCTCCTAAACTATATACGAGATTAAGTTATTTTATTCTGCAGACTAAAACCAAGGTTTTGTATCTTATTAGAATCGACATCACGATTAAAGCTGTGAAACTGTGTTCGATTCATGAGTTACTGAGTTTGATGAAAATTTCATCACTTTTCGTTTTAGAACATTAAGGACATTTCAATACCTTTTTTATAATACAAAACTATTTGTTGAAAAAATTATTAATTCTTAATATCAGAACTCTTCTGTATAGAACTGCATCATTAGATTTTTCAAAAGCATTGGTCAAAAAAGGCTTTTTTTGCAGTAGAAATACCATAGTCAGGCGTAGCAGTCACATGGTTAAAATCATATTTGTACAATACTCCAAAAAATTTCCGTGGTTTTGAGAATAATGTTCATATGTTTATTGATTTCGAAACTATAAATATTGCGATTCAAGATATTTTTAGTTAGAGATTTTTAGTTATCGAGAACCTGTTCTAACAGTAGCTAAGAACTGTCAGGCAGACTTATTTATAAATCGGTACTTTTGTGATAGATAAAGAGTATATAAACCTAATAATTTTGATCTCAACATATGCATATTATGATTATAATTATAATATGCATATGTTGGGAAAATAATTATTTTCCCATTTCTTTGCTTTTAATGTCTTTGAGATTTAAAATCATAATTCTTGCTTTTTTCTTAATTTTCTTAAAAAAACAAAACTTATTTAAACCTAACTTAACTCTTTCTCCATACTTCCAAACAATTATTCAATTTACTGCAAGCGTTTTTTGGTTTTTACTCTTTCCCTAACACGATTTAACAGCAACAAACAACTTAAAGCAAAAGTGAGCAGCAACAACTTTTTGCAATAAATATTTATTATACTCATACTCAGTTGCGCTGAATGGCTCTGGTTTGGCTGTGAGTGGCTCAAACTCTTCGCTTGCTTTGGCGTTTATGGAAGAATAAGAAAAATAATTCTTAACATTTATTACTTTTATAAGACTTTTCGTGTTTAAGCGAAAAAGCAAAAAAAAAATATTTATGAAAATAAACTGCTAAACAATTTATTTAATTTTGTTGTTGTTCTTGCTATTTGCCTGTGTTGTTGTCGTTGTTGCTGCTTCTATATTTTGTGATGAATGTTTATTTAGTGAACGACAGAACTTAATTTAACTTTTTTAATTATAAACTTTTTTACCTCCACTGAGCGAGTGTATGTACTCGTATCTATACAATGAAGATTCGACATTTAGTGTAAGTAAACAATGTATTATTCTAAGCAAAACATACATCAATGTTGTAGTTATGTTTTGTATATGTTTAAGTAAATATCTATTCATGCATCTAATGCGAAATTTAATTAAAATTTTTATTTCACAAAGTAATACTTTTTTCCAGTTGCTTCAGCTTTTGCTGTGATTTAAATGTAAGTTTGGGAACAGTGTGTGGGAATTTTTAGGAATTTTTGTTATAATGAAAAGTTCAAATAACATTTTTGTTATTGATTTTACTTAAAATGTAAATTTTGTATGTCAAATACTTTGACAGCGACATTGAATTATAGCAAATGGGAGTTAAATGTTATTCACTTCAAGCAAAGAGTGTTCCAAATAATATATGAATTTATTGTTTTTATAAAACTTTTTTAGGAAAAAAAAAATACAAAAATTAAATAAAATATTTTTAGTAACAAAAATCCCAGAAAAAAATTCTATAGAAAATCTTTTTTAATGAAAAAATGTCTGAAAAATTTTTACTGTAGTATATTGCACTAAGATCCCAGTTTATTGCAAATTTTTATAATTGTAATAAATAGTTTTTTGATAAGACCAAAAATGTTGGTTGTTTAGACTATCTCTTTAGAAGGATTATCCCTAATTCTAGACAGAGCGAAAACCACACAATATATCATTTTTGAGGAACAGAATAAATAAGAATTATTTTGTCCAACAATTATCAACATAAAGCGAAGATTATCATCTGAATAGAAACGCACAAACATTTTTCAGTTTTGTATTTTCTTTATTTCCCACACGTTTGTTATTGCTTTTTTGGCGGCTAAGACAAAAGTGCTTTAAAGGGGGTCCAAAAAAGATTAGATTAATCAAAAGTTTATTTTTAAACTTGGTTTTTCGAAAATTTTTGGTTTCTAAAAAATTTTTGGTACATCAAACATTTAATTAAAATGTTTTATTGTAGTTTATTGCACTTCTTCTTCTGTTATCCTTGACTCCTAGTGGAGTTTATTGCACTAAGATCCCAATTTCTATCGAAAATTTTTTGATATGAAAAAATTTCTATAAAAAATTTTTTGATATGAAAAAATTTCTATATGAAACTTTTTGATATGAAAAAATTTCTATATGAAATTTTTGATATTGAAAAATTGCTATAGAAAATTTTTAACACGAAAAAATTTGTGATATGAAAACATTTCTATAGAAAATTTTTTATATGTAAAAATTTCTATAGAAAATTTTTTATATATAAAAATTTTATGTAGAAAATTTTTTGATATGAAAAAATTCTATAGAAAATTTTTAGTATGAAAAAATCTCTATAGAAAATTTTTGAAATGAAAAAATTTCTACAAACAATTTTTGATATGAAAAATTTTTCGTATAAAAAATTTTTTACAGAAAATTTTTGATATAAAAAATTTTTGATAGAAAATTTTTGATATGAAAAATTTTTGATAGAAAATTTTTGATAGAAAATTTTTGATATGAAAAAATCTTTATAAAAAATTTTTTGATATGAAAAAATTTTTATGGAAAATTTTTTGATATGAAAAAATTTCTATAAAAAATTTTTGGTATAAAAAATTTTTGATAGAAAATTTTTGATATGAAAAATTGTTGATAGAAAATTTAAAAAAAAAAAATTTTAAAAATTTAAAAAATTTTTGATAGAAAATTTTTGATATAAAAAATTTTTGATATGAAAAAATCTCTATAGAAAATTTTTTGATATGAAAAAATTTTTATAAAAAATTTTTGGTATGAAAAATTTTTGATAGAAAATTTTTTGATAGAAAATTTTTGATATGAAAAATTTTTGATAGAAAATTTTTGATTTGAAAAGTTTTTGATAGAAAATTTTTGATATGGAAAATTTTTGATAGAAAATTTTTATATGAAAAATTTTTGATAGAAAATTTTTGATATGGAAAATTTTTGATATGAAAAAATTTCTATAAAAAATTTTTGGTATGAAAAATTTTTGATAGAAAATTTTTGATATGAAAAAATTTCTATAGAAAATTTTTGATATGAAAAAATTTCTATAGAAAATTTTTGATATGAAAAAACGTCTATAGAAAATTTTTGGTATTAAAAAATGTCTATAGAAAGTTTCTTGATATTAAAAAATTGCTACAGATTTCCTAAAAAGATTTGAAAAATTTTCAAAAATGGGTATTTTGGGTTTTTTTTGCTCTAGTTGCTTGGTCACTTTCAAAATATTTAAAATTTTGTTCTTTTTCTAGGAAACTTTAAGTCAAAAAATCGGTTTATATATAGATCAGATATTAGTAAAAAATCGAAGCAGTATGGGACAAAAATTGAAAATTTTAGTTTTTGAAGTCGAATATCTTTAAAACCATAAGAGATAGCATATATATGTAGCAATGTTTTTTGCAGATCTTAACCTGTATATTTGTTGTATGGCATGATTTATCAAATCAGTTGGGAAATGACAATTATATAGCATTTTAAGTGGTTTGTAAATCTGAGGTGCCCTACTTTAAGGGCCGATTGTTCCGCCCCAGTAAAATCTAAGTTCTTCAGATTCAAATCTTGAGCATACACATATTTTTTTCTTAATGTCCGCCTAACGGTTCAGAAGTTGTGCACTTATTTCCATTCTATTTTTAAACCATCTCACTGTGCAATTCGTTTATACAAAAACTAAAAGAAACGTAAAGTCAGTCAAGCCCGACTATATGATACCCTACTTAGGTCAAATATGAACAAAATTTTAAACAAGTTTTCCTTAAGTCTAAGGAACATACATTTACTCGTATGTGCTATAAATTTTAAAAAAATTTCGTTATTTTATAAGATTTTTGTCATTTCCGGTTTAGGACCTGATATGGGAGCTAGGGTCAATTGTAAATCGATTGCAAACAAATTTTGGTTATCGGTTTATATCAATAAAATCTTTATCTGTACAAAGTTCTAGTAATAAATTTCATTTATCTTTCTATTTTTGAGCGTTTTTGTGTTCTTCTGGGTATTTTAAAGACTTTTGAGAATGTGGCTTCGATGGGAGGTATGGTCAAATATAGACCGATTTCTGCAAAATTAGGTGCACTGATTTCGACTACCATACGCACTATTTATACCAAATATTATTGAAATACAATAAAATTTGTAGATGCAATGGACCAAAATCTCTATTCCTGGAAGGCATCCCTATGGGAGGTACCCGAAATAACAATCAGATTTTGCCCAAAAAGTAAAGAGATGCTCCCTTAGGCCAAAATGTGAGTCTATGCCAAATAAACAAATTTTTGGCAAATTTATCTTTGAAGTTACGACCTGTATTTTGATAACAATCTTGCTTGGCCTGCCGGATGGACATCGTTAAATCAACTCAGGGAGTGATTCTAAGTCGATCGGTATACTAAAAGGTGGATCTCAGGCCAATATTTCTATGCGTTACAGACATCGCCACAAACTCAATATACCCTTTTCACCTATGATGGTGAAGGGTATAAATAGTCTAACGCTATCAAATAAAAGCCTTTATGTTTTGTATGAGTAGCTTTACCAGCAATCAGAACAAAGACTACCTTACATCTGATCCCAGCTTCTTGTACTTATATGTATGCACAAATGTACATCCTTGACCTCTTTGACCCAAATTTAACCAAATTTACATATTTTACTGCAGTTTTCTTTGGTAGTAGTTGCCTTTAAAACTGTATGCTTTAAAATTTAATTTTCTAAATATAAATGTTGCATTTATTTTCATTATTTTGTAGCTGTATTTTTCTCGTATTTTTTTTTTATTTAAACATAACCATTATTAAAATGAAAATTAGAAAAAATTACCAACATTTTAGCTGTTTTCTTTTTTAGCAACACCAATAGTTTTAACCGCAAGCATTTTGCTAGTGCTTTCAGAATTGTTTTTTTTTTTTTTTTGTACTTTTTAATATTTTTATGAACCCCATATACTCGTACAAAATGGTTGTTTATTTTATTTTTTTACATTTTGTACATTATTAGAGTATCTAACACATTTTCACTTAGTTTTCATGAAAGAGTTGCAGAAAGTCGGCTCTGAGAATGTTAAATGAATTATGTGGTTTTTATCAAACTATATAAAATTATTGGCTGATAACACTGGTCAATATCCAAAATAACATTCAAGTTTAGCTTGATTTTTTATGCGTTATGGTTACCTATGTTCAAAAATCTACAGTTTTTTATTCAATTTACCTTTTTTTTCTTCATGTCAGGATTTTTATACCCTTCACCACCATAGGTGGAAAGGGTATTATAAGTTTGTGCTGATGTATGTAACGCATATAAGTATTTGTCTTAGACCCATTTTTTAGTATATCAATAGGCTTAGAATCACTTTCTGAGTCGATTTAGCGATGTCCGTCCGTCCGTCTGGCTGGCCGGATCCCCATGTAAACCTTGAAATCAAACTACAGGTCGCAATTCTAAAGATAATTTGATGAAATTTGGCTCAGATAACTTTTTTGATAATGGGACCATGGCTATTGAAATTTGTCAAAATCGGTCCATTATTTATGGTACCTCCCATAGGTCCCACTTCCCGGAATTGATATATTGGCCACAAAAATCAATATTTTCCATGAAATTTAAAGCAAATTCTGCTAACGTAAACTCTTCTCCACAATTACTTTTCAAATTTTCAAAATTAATAATTTGAAAGTTAAATGAACTCAAGCCTGATTAAACCTAATTTTTCAATCAATTCTAAAGTTCGAATAATTAATTCCCAAATAAATAAAAGCAAAGGGCACGTTGCATTTACATACATTCATGTAATTTACTTACATACATATGTTGTTAACATTGTTACTATTCTAAAAATAGCATCAAACCAAAAGGTCTTGTTCTTCTCTACATGCCAACGGCAAGTGAAAAGATCGAGCAAAACAAGTAATAGGAGAATACACAATCAATTAAACGTAGTGATGTTCGATCAAACTCAATGAGTTAAATTGATGATTATCTCTGCAATTTGACAACTCGACTGTGGTCGAGGGCGCTAAGTGCTGATGACGTCCTGTGGCGGGACAGAAATTGCAATCCACTGAGCCGCGTTCAAAAATAATTTTTTCAGTTTTTCTCCACAATTACTTTTCAAATTTTCAAAATTAATAATTTGAAAGTTAAATGAACTCAAGCCTGATTAAACCTAATTTTTCAAATCACTGTACTAAATTTCGCTGAAGTCGGTCCACATTTGACTATAGCTCCCATAGAAACTCTTTTCTCAAAACGCACCAAATGAGATAAAATTCACTAAAACGCTCGTAAATCTGAAGATAATGAGAATTTTGAGTTTAGTTTTTGCATACATCTGTAATCAATTTGTTGTTGATAATCGGTCCATATATGACCCTAGCTCTCATATAAGTCCAAATGGCGGAAACCTCTTAAATGTACAAGTTTTGAGAATATGTTTGTATGATGGCAAAATTTAGCAAATATTTGTCTTTATACAGGAAAAAGAATACCTTTGACCTTAGTGGTGAAGGGTATCGTATGGTCGGACTTGACCGACTATAGCACTTTCTTACTTGTTAACGAGATTCTCGTAGACAGTTAACCATATCTGGAAAACAACTTTTCTAAATTTATTGATTAATTAGAACATTTTGGATAAGATGTCTGTCTGTCTGTCTGTCTGTCTGTCTGTCTGTCTGTCTGTCTGTCTGTCTGTCTGTCTGTCTGTCTGTCTGTCTGTCTGTCTGTCTGTCTGTCTGTCTGTCTGTCTGTCTATCCATCTGTCTGTCTGTCTGTCTATCCATCTGTCTGTCTGTCTGTCTGTCTGTCTGTCTGTCTGTCTGTCTGTCTGTCTGCTGTCTATCTGCTGTCTGTCTGCTGTCTGTCTGCTGTCTGTCTGTCTGTCTGTCTGTCTTTCTGTCTCTCTGAATGTCTATCTGTCTGTCTGTCTATCTGTGTCTGTGCCTGTGTATATACATGTGAATGTGTCTGTATCTGTGTATATGTCTGTCTGCCTGGCTGCCTATACCTCTGTCTGTTGAAATTACGAAATGAAACGAAATGAAACGAATGTGCTAGGTCACTGAAACTTTGCAAACATATTCTTCATTTTTGGGGAAAATTGGTTCACATTTGACAATAGCTCCAGTATAACCTCGCCTAGGCTAATCGCTTATTTGCAAACAAATAACAAACTATAATAGATATGATGATAAGATTTGGTATATAGAAGTTTTACATAAGTCCTGGGTAGCAAATAAAATTTCACCGAAATCGGTTCACATTTAGAAACAGCTCCCATACAAAACACTTATGGAAACAGCCTAAATTTCACCTAAACTACACTTAAATGCCAATAAATGATCAACTATAATAGCCACTAAATTTAGCACAAAGAAATCCAATGCCAGTCAGTGTGCAAAATTTTGTCACAATCGGTCACCATTTGACCATAGCTCCCGTATAGTAAACTTAGGAAAACACAAAAAAGAAAAGGGGGTTTATGTCCGTCTGTCCGTCAGATAAAAGTGCTCTAACGAATTTGATTAAATTTGAACGATGTATAGGTCGAGTAAGAAGGGACTTTTGGAAACTTTGCCACTAAGGCAAACGTTAGATCTCCTAAAGTAATATGTATAGAAACAAAATTAAAATTATGTTTTGAACAACTACAAAAATAATTGGACATGTGTTTGGTACTTTTTTAAAGCTATGCCCGATAGGGGGTAAAAAGTGGTTAATGTAGTTTTTTGGTACTATTTTAACCCACACTTATCGTTTGAACCAAAAAATAAAGAAAGGAACTTTGTGCTAGAATCAAGAAATGTGAAAAAATATTAAACACGCATTTGGAACTTTTTTGATTTCGGGGGACAAAATGGGTAAAAAGGGGATAAAATGATAACATAAAATCTCATGAAGTAATATGAATATAAACTATATGTTAACTGCGTTTTTATAAAAAGTACTGAATTTAATTGGTACCAACGAAGTACCAAATATGAAGAATGAACTTTTTTAAGATTAGGGGATAAAAATTTTAACAAATTGGTAATGTTATAACTTTTAAACAAATTAGTGTTTGTCTGTCTGTATGTGCTTTATGGAATAGTAAACTTTGCATTTGATCATATTATGATCTTTAGAAAAGTTGTTTCTTAGTTGGTATGACCAATTACCGACAGGTGGCGACACTGAAAATTACACAAAGTGAATTCAATTTTAAACTGTGTATTTGATCGTGCTATGATCTTAAGCAAAGTTGTAACACATGAACCGACGAAGGTTTCTTAGTTTGTATGACCAATTTCCAGCAGGTGGCGCCACTGAAAATAACTTAAAGTAAATTCAATCGTAATCTCGACATTTAATTATACTATGATCTTTAACAAAGTTGTTGTGGATGAGCCGACGAAGGTCTCTTTGTTAGTATGAACATTTTCAGACAGGTGGCGCCACTTAAATTTACTCAAAGTTAATTAAATCGTAAACTGTGCATTTAATAATACTATGATCTTTAGCAAAGTTGTTGCTTACGTTGTAGCTACAAGAATTTCTAAGTATCCAATTTTCAAAAATTATTCAAAATAAATTGAATGCATTTGATCATGTGTTGATCGGACAAAATTAATAAAATGCTTTAAAATGATTTGAATATTTGTGTGCAATGTTTTTCGTATAAATTGATTTATTTGGCTAATAGTTTATACAATAAAATATTTGAAAACCTTAAAATTTGCCTCTAAATGCTTATCCTAAAGCTACGAGCTATGCTCGGTCAACCAAATACTTATATTTATTTATGTAACTAAAGAATGAATTGTTTTTCATCTTTCGATATTTAAAATAAGTAATTTTAAATCAATTAAATAAAATTAAATTATTCAAAAGTTTTATGAATGATAACGTCTTACGTAAAAAATCGAATTTTATGAACTAGTGTTATCAAAGTACAGGGGCCAAATTACTGCATTCGATATCGATCGAAAACTCAGACTTTTAAGCGAATATTGTGAAGTATACTTTAGGGATGTTCAAAGTTACTTCAATGCAAAAAGTTTATTGAAATTTGGTTTCCATTTCGATTCGTTTTTAAAAATATAAATTGTTCAATTAAAACTCTTTTACTGTTGTTCATCTTTTGGCAAATAACTTCAAAGAAATATAGTAAACTATGCATCTTTTAAATAATTCTGATTATCCTTAAAGTATGCTATACAAATGTTTTGAAAATACCTAAGATTTCGATCGATATCGAATGCCGTAATTTGGCCCCAGGTCTTAATTTTATTAAATTTTTCTAGGTTTTTGTCTTTGCTAAATATCATTTGATAACTTACTTCGAACAACTTTAGTTCAACATCAATGGATGGAGTTATATAATTTATTTTTTGGGAACCTAAGACCTAATTATGCATAAGAAAAAATTTAAAAAAAAACATAGGAAAAACCGAAGTCATGAAAGAATTTGTGAAATGTTATGTTTAGGGGTTAAGATGAATAAAAAATTTAAAATTCTTTTTAGATTCATATAATAATTTCTTATGATTAAAAAAATAGTTCTAATAATTCAACAATTCCACTTAGTCCATTTTGCAGACCAACATATTTTCTCTACAAGACTTTTTTTCTTTCTGTCAAACCTCCCACTATTGTTCTAGCCGCTAAAGGATTTGTACTGTTTACTGATTATAGACATGGTGTTACACCATTGTTTTCCATAAACCATTTTGCTATGCTCCGTTTTTTTTTTCGTTCTTTAAATTAATAATTGCCGGAATTCGCTGTTTTACCGCCATGTTTGCCTGTAAGCCAAGAAATCATGTCTTAAGAATATGGGTTTAAAAGTATTTTATTTCGCATAGAGCAAAAGAACAGAAGCATTTTTGTGAAAATTATACTGCAGAAATTATTGCAATTTAAAAGCGAAACTGAAGCCGAAAAGGGGGAGAAGATAATGGTTATAAATATATATGTATAAAGTTTTTTTAGATTTTTAAAAATTTTAAGTGGTTTTGCTCGGACACAGACAAGAGTCAAAGGGAAAATGACCAGCAAACAATTTGGGTGGAAGTAAGCTAAGGGTATAAAACAAAAAGTAAAAGTATAAGAAAGTATGTTGAGACTTCGTTTAAGATAGACTAAAATACTCTTTTTATTAAAATAAGACCATTCCCGACTTCGGAAAAAGACCAGCAAACAATTGAAATTTAAAGTTATATGATGATAGACTTTTGAAACTCCTCACAGGTTTGACTATAATACAAAAAGTCCCCTTTAAACTCAAGTAATACTTCTCCCGGTTTCGAACAAAGACAATATTCAAAGGAAAAGACCAGCAAACCCTTTAACTGGAAGGTATACTAAAAAACTAACATACTTTTATAAATTAACCCCCTAATTTATAAACGAATTATAAAATTATCAAAGCTTTATATATAGTAGGAATTTTGTGTGGAAAATTTAAATAATAAGCTTGCCTTAGCAATATTTTTCGTTTATGAATTAGGGGAGTTATATGTGCAATACATCACAAAAGCTTTACTTTAACACAACGATTTACATTTGTAACACATCTCATACTTTCTCCTTACTACTCTCACATTTCGCTGGGTTATTTTTATTTATGTAATAATAGTATTAGCTCAACTACATGATGGCAATATATAGACGACGTTTTTATACATGAAGCAATAAAAAAAGAAGCTTAACAACATTTTCGCTGGTCACTTTTAACCAGCCAGAAAAGTGGTTGCCATATAATAAGTGAAATTTATATAGTTTTTCTTTTCTACTTTAAGCTAAAAGATTTTTTCTATCAAAACAAATGTCTTGTAAAATGAAAATGTGTTTTTAAATGTAGTTTCTCTCGACAATCTCCTTAAAGCTGTTAGAGTAAATGCTAAAATATTTTTATATAAAATTTAAGGACCTTTGCCAAGGATAATCACATTAAATAAAGAATGAAAAAAATAACGTATTTATTTGATATACAGAGGAAGTTCTTTTATGATTTCAAACAATAGATAGCTTTTTGGGCTTAAAGGTGTAAATCAATAGATTTGAGTAGAGGAAAATGATAAAATGATAAAGAAATGTACCCTAGCACGGGTTAAAACTATGCTTAATGCAGAAAATGATGCAAAGTGAAAATTTTGTATTATTATGACCGATTTTTGCAGTATCAAAAGCAGGACTTACTTCTGTTCATCGGTTTCTTGTATTCCAAATTTTGTCACATATCCTTTCTTACATATCTTATTTTGTCTTTAAGTCATTAAGCTACCGAAGCTCTGTAATACAAACCGATTCTTGGTTCCTTTCCGACATTTCTCTGGGGATCCTACTATGTCAGGTGATTGTTCAGATGTTTACTTCGAACACATAGCAGAAGAAACTGCTTTGTCGGCAACTGCCGACTGCTTTGTCTCCTCATGAAGATGGTTTTCTGGGGAAAACTTTAAGCTTTATTAATATCGTTTGCGTTGGTTAGAACATGTTATTTCAATTGTTGAAAATACTCAGGTAAAAAAAGTGTTCGACAATAATCTCGAGGGTACTCATAGAAGAGAAATTCCTAAACTTCGATGAAAGAAGCCAAGTAAAAGAAAATCTTTTAAAGCTTGAAGAATATAAGCAAAATAATTATAAACCTTATGTGTATACCAAGGTACCCCGATACTTTTAGCACTTTCATCTTAACTTTCTTAAAGGAAACAGATGGTTCATAGACTTCAAACTTCTTGAGAACTCCTAGCTATTGAAATAGTTTAAATTATTATAATTTTTAAGCTAAAAAATTGCATTGTATAGGAGTTATGGTCAAATCTATTTCATACACCCGTAACAGTACGGCAAGGTACCCGGGTACCTTCATACATTATATATGAAGAAACTATAATAAAAAGTAAAATTTTATTAAAAGATAACTAAAGCAAAATAAGACAAAGTAGTTATATAAGTAAATATTTTATATTTAAATATTTATGTAGAAACAAGATTTACATAATTTTCTTTGTTTCATACGTAGTTTCGATTTTTTTATTTTTAATTTTATTCTTGACCCTCGTTATAAAACCAAATTTCAATTTTCTAATATATTTCTATCCATTGAAGCCATTATTATTTCAGTTGTGCTTATAAAAACTGCTGATATATAACAATTAACGTGCTTTTTTATAACTTTGGTGAAAAATTAAGTTTTTGTCGAAATCCCTTGGTAGGTCGTTAAAGATATCACTCTAGTTCTTTCTTAGTGGTAATCTGCAAGGGGTTCTAACTGTAACTGGAACTTTTTTTACTTTTTCAAAATTCGTTGAATAATCTATTTAAAAGAACCAAATAAGAAGTTTCAAAAGCGGTAAGAAAAAAATACTTTTTTTCGTCCTGTGCAAAACTGACATAACGTTAGCCCATTGCATCAAAAATGGATATATAAATTTTTAAAATAATATTTAAAAAAAAACACTTAATTTTGTCAGAAACAACTATGTTCATTCTTTTTATTAAAATTTGCTATTATTACTTGCTATTTCGTAATATCGCTATGAAAATTTGAAGGAAATCCAAACTTTTATATTTGACCCCGGTGAAGAAAGGGTTAATCTCGTCCAATATTAAAAAAACCTTTCACATACGTTTTCTATAAACTAAGCAATAATATTAATTATTTTTTTTTTTTAAATTTAATACAAGTAAAATTTACCGAGCATCTCCTAGAATTTGGCCCAAAAATTTTCATTTTAGCGAAATTCTTAAATTTTAAGTCGCAGGTACTGCGAAACTATTCAAGATATCGACCAAAATTTTTTTGAGTTTTATTTTTCCATTTGTCTATTTTAACAAACTGGAGAGTAAATTCAAAATTTGTAATATTTGTTCAACAAAATTTTCGAAAAATTAAAAAATGATTTTTGAAACCGACCGCGACCTGAGAAAAATGAACCATTGGAAAAGCTAAGTAAATTCGATTATATTTAAGCAAAACTGAACTATTCAATACTTACAAGTCATTTTATGATAAATTATGTCTAATTTTAAAATTTCTTTATTTACCACATACAATTGCTGGTGCATATCCTTAGGCGCGTTTTCAAGGACAAGAATTTTCAGGGGAAAAATGGAATAACTCCAAAACTACTTCATGGATTTTTTAAATAAAGCTGTATTAGTTTTCTTTGATAATACATTATCTTCTCATATAGAAATTGTTTATTTTTGGTTGAAATTTCTCAAAAATAAAAAAATAACCCACTTTTCACCATACAAACGGCCTCTGAAACTTTGGACCAGAACTAAACTTTTAGGCCTATTGTTACAATATTCCGTTGAAAAAGTCATAAAATTCGAAAAAACATTTTCTTTCATACAAAAAATTGTCACCCTAGTGTACAGGGAAACTACTTTTATTGACGGCCATAGATCATAGACATTCCATAGCGGTAGTAATAGTAGTTTTCAAGGACTCTATTGGTAGCAACGGTCATAGATCCCAGTCAAAATTGATTGTAGTGGTCCTGACGGCCATAGTCCACAGGTGTTAGTCACTAATACACTAACAACCAAATGAAAATCTACTTGATTTAAGATGAGTTCATTGGACAAAGCGGGGAAGTCTGGTACCGTCTTTCGACCTGGTAGTTTCTGCCTGTTTTCTGGATCTGGTCGCTATTATTAATTTAAATTAAGTAATTTCGTTAAACAAAAATTTAACATCCTGAGAAATAAAAATCCTGGTCCAACTGATCTACTCCTGCAAACTTGATTAATGTCTTTAAGACTTAAGGTTAAAATTGTTGGTCCATATTTGACCTTCGTGGTGAAGGGTATCATATAAAGACCTATTTTGTTTTATACCGTTTTTTAAAGATAGTTCTATATAGCAAAAAACGAGGTTATTATTTTTCTCAAATGGATTAGTGTTAGTAAAACACATTTATCATGAGTACGGTTTAATCTGATAAAAAATAAAAAATTTGGCAATCTAATAACTAAAAAGTATACAACATTACCCGCACTTAATATAATATTTATTCCACTCTTTGAGGAAACTATTGTTTAACTAAACGGGCTTTTGGCTTCTTGTCTCTGAACTCCACAAATAACTTGCGACCACTCATAAAAGTTTACACCATATTTTGAATATAATATAGGCTATATTGGCCTGAGTGTTACTATTCCTTATAAAAGACTGGAGGATTCATAGCTTTAGCCAAAGTCGATGTTGTTCTTGCCATTGCTGACTTTATGTGTGTTTAGTTATCATTTTTCATTATTCTGATAGCTTTCTTCTAAGGTTGGAAATAATTCTGTGTCACAGATGATATTCTATACCTACTTACATCATTAGTTTTCGCTATCTTTGTCTTTCTCTTCTTTTTCCACTCTGGTAATTAGCAGAATAAAATCGCTTTGAATATCAGGCCTTCTGTTATTCAATTTTTTAAAAACCCAGCGCCTTTCGCATGTTTATGATAGTCTTTAAGATGGTCCGGAAACATGGGTCTTACCAGAGCAGGTATTTTTGCTTGTAAGAAAATATGAAAATGTCTCCATTATGAGTTTTTTGGTCATTTCAATGCACTTTTAAATTATTAAGATTATCCCAAAAGTATGCAACACAAATTTTTGTGAAATATTTCGATCGATAACGAAGCGGCCGCTGTGTACATAAATATGGATTTAATTTAAAGATATTCTATTCTATACAATAGCTCAAAATACAACTCAATTTCCTTAAGTCGACCTAAGAGGTTATTGCTTGGAACCACATAACTATTTGTAAAATGTAAATTCGGTCATTTTCTACAAAATTAATTTTCACTTTCATTTAATTAAATCGATTGACTTTTGGGTGAAGCTATAAAAAACAAAAAAAACTACGTATATGTAAATTAATTAATATACTTTTCGCATAAAATTCACTAAAAGTATAAAAAAAAGTTTTCTTTTTGTATACATATTTTCATTAGCTTAAATGATAGTTTTTGCTACTATGAAGTTTTGTTTTGCCTTACATTTTTCTGCCAATATTCAAATTTTACCTCAACTATGAAACCGCATACATTAATAGTTAGACACAGAGCAATATGTATAGATACATTTATACATACATATATGAACATTTGAATATATGTATTATGTACAACATACATATAAATGTATGCGTATTAGAAGTAGTTTACCACAGATGTTACATGCCCGTACTCTTATATAACCATCCATCTAGCTAAATGCCTTTTTACTATTTTTATAAATTTTTCTTAGTTCTTTTCCGGGCTATGTAGAGGACAGTGGGGCAAATTACTATAAAATTGTAGAAATTCATGAAAATTAATGAAAAATAAAAATATTATGAAATGTATAATAGAAATTCATAAATTTAACGAAAAGTAAAGTTTTTTCAAAAATTATGAAAATGATCGAGTTCTGGTACATACATTTCATAAACACGATATAAAGTTTTAAGGATTTTATAATGACAAATTTGCATTTTTCAACTAAATATCACATATTATCATCAAAAGAATTTATGTACAATCCATTTTCTAGTAAAAATTTCATTATATCTACAAAACTTTATTAAATTAAGACCAAAACATACAAATACTGGAGCTAGCAGAATATGATGCAATTATTTTTATAGTTTGTCCCACTGTCCTAGGGAATACTCAAATCCAAATGTGTACATATTTGTATTTTTATATTTATACAAAAAGTATACGTTTATTGCATCTCATATGTAAAAATGCATATTCAATAGTTTAGGAAAAAATATTAAAAAATAAAAACATTTTTTCCTTTCATTGTTTTAAAAAATATGGTAATTCATATGTTGTATTTTTTCCAAGTTCTGTTTATATTTATGCGTAAATCCATATAAAAATGGAAAAAAAAAATAAACATTTTCGGAATCATCAGTAAAGATGACAGATTTTCATTAACAAGTAAGAAAGTGCTATAGTCTGTCAAGCTAGACTATACGATGCCCTTCACCACTTAGATCAAAGGTGTTCCTTTTCCTGTATAAAGACAAATATTTGCTAAATTTTGCCAACATACAAACATTTTCCCAAAACTTATATATTTAAGCTTTTTCCGTCATTTAGACTTATATGAGAGCTAGGGTCATATGTGGACCGGTTATCTGAAAATTCTGCAAATTCATTACAATTTTTATAAAAATTATGTATGAAAAAAAAAACTCAAAATTGTCATTATCTTCAGATTTATGAGCTTTTTAGAGATTTTTGTCTCATTAAGTGCGTTTTGACAGAACAGCTCGTATGGGAGCTATGGTCATATGGGGACCGATTTAAACGAAATTTGATTCAGTGGTTTTGGTTTACATAAGCAGTATTTTTTTTAAATTTCACGAAAAAATATTGATATTTGTGACCAATATATCAATTCCAGGAAGTGGGACCTATGGAAAGTACCATAAATAATGGACCAATTTTGAAAAATTTCAACAGCCATAGTCCCACTACCAAAAACATGATCTGTGTGAAATTTTATCAAATTATCTTTAGAATTGCCAGTACTTTGATAACATGGTTTACATGGGGTCCAGCCAGCCAGCCAAACGTCCAGACGGATGGATGGACGGACAGACTGACATCGCTAAATCGACTAAAAAAGTGATTCTTAGCCTATTGGTATACTAAAAGGTTGGTCTAGGACAAATATTTATATGCGTTACATACATCAGCCACCTATGGTGGTGAAGGGTATAAAAACCAATCACAAGTCGTCAACTAGAACTCAAATTTTAAAGAAATTTGGGCTCTTGTGGACGTCAAAGAAAAATATACTCGTATATAGAGAAGCGTTAAGTACGAAATTTTTTAATTTATATTGTTGTTTTTTTTTTTTTTTTGAGTAATTTCTGACAACTTCGGACTGACAACTTCCCGTACTCTAACGAAAGTTTTTGGGTACTTTCGTACCCAATAAATAATATCGTATAGCAAAATGAAGATACTAATAATTTTTACCTGCTATTAGATTAACGAAATGTATCACTCCATCTGTAGTTACTTTAAGATTTGCTTACGAAATCATATATATTATAAGTGCTTGTAGGCTTTGAAGTCATATAAGTCATAACCAGGCGTAGGCGGCCCATACCACCAGAAGCCGAAGACTTTTGGAAATATTTTTCGAAACAGAAATTAATTATAATATTAAACAATTTTAAATTATTATTATATTTTTTAGAAAAAAAAATAGTTTTTACATATTTTCGATACAAACATTTTTTATACAGTTGAAAATTTTTGTTAAAAAAATTTTTTTCTTTGGTAAATTTTTTTGATTAAAATTATTTTTTATAGAACATTTTTCGATAAAAATATTTTTCTCAGAAAATTTTCAAAAAAAAAAAAATATTTTTATACCGAAAAGTTCTCAAGACAAAATGTTCTTTAGAAGAATTTTGATGCGTTTATTTTTTTAAGAAAATTTTTCGACAAAAATATTTGTCTATAAAAAAATGTTTGAGAGAAATATATAAAAATTTTGTATTGAAAAACTTTTGATAAAAAAATTGTCTATAGAAAAAATTGGTAAAAAATTTTTGATAAATAATTTTCTAAAAAAAATTATATATATATAATATTTCTGTAGAAATTATTTTAAAAATTTTTGATAAACAAAATTTTCTACAGCAAAATTTTTATTGAAAAACTTTTGAAAAAAAAATTGTCTACAGAAAAACTTTTGCTAAAAAAATTTTCTATGGAAAAATTTTTGAAAAAAAAAAAATTTGGTAAAAAATTTTTGATAAATTACTTTCAATAAAAAATTTTATATAGAAACATTTTTAATCAAAAAATATTTATAGAAAAAAATTTTGATAAAAAAATTTTTAAAGAAAAATTTTTGTTAAAAAAATTTTTATAGAAAAATTTTTGATAAAAAATTTTTATAAAAAAAAATTTTGATAAAAAAATTTTTATAGAAATTTTTTGAGAAAAAAATTTTTATAGAAAAATTTTTAATAAAAAAATGTTTATAGAAAAATTTTTGATAAAAAAATTTTATAGAAAAGTTTTTGATAAAAAAATTTTTAAAAAAAAATTTTTGATAAAAAAATTTTTATAGAAAAATTTTTGATAAAAAAATTTTTATAGAAAAATTTTTGATAAAAAAATTTTTATAGAAAAATTTTTGATAAAAAAATTTTTATAGAAAAATTTTTGATAAAAAAATTTTTATAGAAAAATTTTTGATAGAAACATTTTTATAGAAAAATTTTTGATAAAAAAATTTTTATAGAAAAATTTCTGATAAAAAAATTTTTATAGAAAAATTTTTGATAGAAACATTTTTATAGAAAAATTTTTGATAAAAAAATTTTTATAGAAAAATTTCTGATAAAAAAAATTTTTATAGAAAAATTTTTGATAGAAACATTTTTATAGAAAAATTTTTGATAAAAAAATTTTTATAGAAAAATTTCTGATAAAAAAAATTTTTATAGAAAAATTTTTGATAAAAAAATTTTTATAGAAAAATTTTTAATGAAAAAATTTTTATAGAAATATTTTTGATAAAAAAATTTTTATAGAAAAATTTTTGATAAAAAAATTTTTATAGAAAAATTTTTAATGAAAAAATTTTTGATAAAAAAAATGTTTATAGAAAAATTTTTGATAAAAAAATTTTTATAGAAAAATTTTTGATAAAAAAATTTTTATAGAAAAATTTTTGATAAAAAAATTTTTATAGAAAAATTTTTGATAAAAAAATTTTTATAGAAAAATTTTTGATAGAAACATTTTTATAGAAAAATTTTTGATAAAAAAATTTTTATAGAAAAATTTCTGATAAAAAAATTTTTATAGAAAAATTTTTGATAGAAACATTTTTATAGAAAAATTTTTGATAAAAAAATTTTTATAGAAAAATTTCTGATAAAAAAAATTTTTATAGAAAAATTTTTGATAGAAACATTTTTATAGAAAAATTTTTGATAAAAAAATTTTTATAGAAAAATTTCTGATAAAAAAAATTTTTATAGAAAAATTTTTGATAAAAAAATTTTTATAGAAAAATTTTTAATGAAAAAATTTTTATAGAAATATTTTTGATAAAAAAATTTTTATAGAAAAATTTTTGATAAAAAAATTTTTATAGAAAAATTTTTGATAAAAAAATTTTTATAGAAAAATTTTTAATGAAAAAATTTTTGATAAAAAAAATGTTTATAGAAAAATTTTTGATAAAAAAATTTTTATAGAAAAATTTTTGATAAAAAAATTTTTATAGAAAAATTTTTGATAAAAAAATTTTTATAGAAAAATTTTTGATAAAAAAATTTTTATAGAAAAATTTTTGATAGAAACATTTTTATAGAAAAATTTTTGATAAAAAAATTTTTATAGAAAAATTTCTGATAAAAAAATTTTTATAGAAAAATTTTTGATAGAAACATTTTTATAGAAAAATTTTTGATAAAAAAATTTTTATAGAAAAATTTCTGATAAAAAAAATTTTTATAGAAAAATTTTTGATAGAAACATTTTTATAGAAAAATTTTTGATAAAAAAATTTTTATAGAAAAATTTCTGATAAAAAAAATTTTTATAGAAAAATTTTTGATAAAAAAATTTTTATAGAAAAATTTTTAATGAAAAAATTTTTATAGAAATATTTTTGATAAAAAAATTTTTATAGAAAAATTTTTGATAAAAAAATTTTTATAGAAAAATTTTTAATGAAAAAATTTTTATAGAAAATTTTTTGATAAAAAAAATTTTTATAGAAATATTTTTGATAAAAAAATTTTTATAGAAAAATTTTTGATAAAAAAATTTTTATAGAAAAATTTTTGATAAAAAAATTTTTGATAAAAAAAATTTTTGATAAAAAAATTTTTATAGAAAAATTTTTGATAGACACATGTTTATAGAAAAATTTTTATAGAAAAATTTTTGATAAAAAAATGTTTATAGAAAAATTTTTGATAAAAAAATTTTTATAGAAAAATTTTTAATGAAAAAATTTTTATAGAAAAATTTTTGATAAAAAAATTTTTATAGAAAATTTTTTGATAAAAAAATTTTTATAGAAATATTTTTGATAAAAAAATTTTTATAGAAAAATTTTTGATAAAAAAATTTTTATAGAAAAATTTTTGATAAAAAAATTTTTAAAGAAAAATTTTTGATAAAAAAATTTTTATAGAAAAATTTTTGATAAAAAAATTTTTATAGAAAAATTTTTGATAAAAAAATTTTTATAGAAAAAATTTTGATAAAAATTAAAAAAAATAATTGAGTAGAAAAAACACCAGAACTATGCATTGAAAAAAATATAGACCTATTTAAGTTAAAGGTATAAAAAACGGCAACTCTTTTGAGTTATCACCTCTTTATAACTATTATATAGGGTTTGTTTTAATAATAACAAATATATAACAATATTTTTTATAAATCGTTATAATAATGACAAATTTTGTGCTAACCTACTTCGGAAATACGATTCACGCCAACCCCCGAATTTGTTAGAAATGTTAAAAAAACAGTTCCTTGAAAATTTGAGCTTAATCGGATGAGGGGAAGGAAAGCCATGACCCGCCCAACATATAAAAAACACCAGATTTTTTACATTAATTGTCAATAACTTCAATAATACTTTAGAATAGGAGAAATTCCAAAGTAAAAAATTATTTAGAATTCGGTGGCCTGTAAGTACTAATTACCTGAGTTTTGTCAAAATATTATAAAATTTAGTTGTTTTCATATTGGAAAATTATACTTTTTTCAGATCGGTTTCAAAAATCGTTTTTTGAGTTTTTGAAAATTGTGTTAAAAAAATATTACAAATTATAAACTAAAATTCCAATTAAAAAAAAAACAAACAAATAAGAGAATAAAACACAGTAACAATTGTGTCGATATCTAAAACCATTTTGCCGTACCTACAATTTAAAATCTTAGAATGTCGTTCCAGTTTCATAAAACGATTCTAAAAAAATTCTAATACATGCATTTTAGCTTGAGAAAGAGAAAGACAGTCATATGAAAGGCCTAGGTAATAGATCGCTTTCTTCCAATTGGAATAACTATCTTAGTACAATAGTTATTCCAATTGGCCAGTTTAGCGCTAACATTGGGATTGATATTGAAAGTTGTTGATTGGTATTTGATAATATTTGTTCGACATACCAATATTTTTAAGCAAAACGATTTTAAGAGTAAGTAGTTTAAATGCGGTATAGGGTGAAATTAAAATTTTTCGATAGAAAAATACGAGTTTTGAATCTCACCATTTTCGATTTTGATGTCCTATTATTTCATGTTTTTTAATTAAAACATGTAATCATGTAAATGTGAACAGATTTCGCCCATTTTCAGTGCACAACTTTTTATACCATATCAAAAATATTTTTGTAAAATTTTGTCTTTCTAGCTCTTGTAGTTAAGGAACTACCGCGCTTTTATCTGACGGACAGTTGGACATAAACCCCCTTTTTGTATTTTTGTGTTTCCGTAAGTTTTTTATATGGAAGCATATGATCAAATGGTGACCAATTGTGACAAAATTTTGCACACGGGCTGGCATTGACATTGACATTCCTTGTGCTAAATTATGTGGTCATATCTATTATAGTTTTAGATCTGTTGGCATTTAAGTGTATTTTGTGCGAAATTTAGGCTGTTTCCGTAGGTTTTTTGTATGGGAGCTATGGGTAAATTTGAACCGATCTTGATGAAATTTTATATGCTGCTTAGGGCTTGTGTAAAACTACTATATACCAAAGTTTATCATCATAGCTAATATAGTTTGTTATTTATTAGCAAATAAGCGATTAGCCTAGGCGAGGTTATACGGGAGCTGTGGTCAAATGTCATCCAATTTTGCCCAATTTCAATACCAAAATTTTCTCAGAGATGAAAAATATTTTTACTAAGTTCCGTTTGGGCGTTATCGTGATTTCAACAGACAGACAGTCAGTCAGACGGACAGACAGACGGGCATCCCTCAGTCGTCTTAGAATTTCATAAGGATTTAGAATGTGTATCGTGTTTGGTATCTGAGTCAATAGTAAGGAAATTACAAACGGAATGACAATTTCAATATACCCCCAATTCTCTTTGATAATGGGTATAAAACCAAAGATTTTTTATTCGCGGAAACGCGAATTTAAAATTTTAATGAAGTAACAAATAGGTATACCCCATTATTCGCATCTCAAAATTGACTATTTATAGGAAATTTTTCAAAAATTGACTATTTATAGCAAATTTTTCAAAATTTGACGCATCTCCACTTCTCTTAACAAGAAGGTAAAGTCTTGAAAAAACTTTTCTTTTCGTGTTATTTTAGTTTAATGGCAGAGTACGAAATTGGATCACCTCAAGTAATCAATGAACTTAAGTTTAGATTTTTTCTTGTAATACTTAAATTATGCTTTTCGGGAAGATTTAAAACTACACCTTAATCTAAATTGGTTGTTAGCAGAATTATCTTATTCTGTCTGTTTTAGAAATATCCCCTTTTATCTGTTTTTGAATGGATCTACCCATTTGCATGTTTTAATGTCTATTTGTACATAGTTTTAGTTAAATGTTGTAGAGCAAAGAAATGCATAAATAAATGCATTCCTTTAAATCCCAACAGTCTCAAATTTATAGAACGCATCAAAAATAGTACAATATATACAAAATATTACCCCATTGGTCTAGTTGATAGTATCCTAGACTACATGTTCGACGGTTGGAGGTTCGACTCCCATTAAAGACTTCGCTTAATAGACTATTCCGAGCATAAGGTATTTGTCACTCCGTTCAGAAGAATTAGAATATCAATAACTTTAACAGGAAGAGGAGGACACTTTTCACTTTTTTTTGTCAATGTGTATCACTGTCCTTCTTTTCCCACAAATATCAAAATCAATTATTGAATATGAGTGACCTTAACTATTCAAAATTAAACATCTTTTCATAAAAACGAGCATCCTTACCTTACTACTATCTATTTTTTTTTTTCTCAATTTTCGAGATATGCCATTACTTGTGAACCGTTGGGCTTTTCATAATCATAAATATGTATGCCAACATACACTACTACTCACAACTCACTCAAACGTAGACTGAAAAGTGCTCATATACAATTGTATGTTATGTTATTTTTCCATTTTTTTTCTAACCAATTTTCTATTTGCATTCTATTGTTCCATACATATGCAGATGACACTTCAAAGTTAAACCTTTTGATGGAAACAAAAAATCTTTATTTTTTTCTGCAGCAGCAGCAGCTGCATTAGCAGCAGCAACAACTAAAACAACAATACTTATGTTAAAATATGAATAAAGGAATAATATCAAAACTTTTTTGTAAAGTGTTTATTTTAAGAATAAGTTGAGTAGTTGTTGCCAAGTAGCTACTATTTATGTTTGCTTTAGATTTTTCCGTATTTTGTACTTTAAAGCTCTGTTTGTTTTATTTTTGAAGTTTTTTGTTAATCAGACTCAGTTTAAGAATAAACTATATCTTTGAAACAATTTTAAGGAAAATGTTTAATTTATAAACAAAAAAGTGCGTAAGGTTAGACATTTCGAGAAATTGACCATTTATAGGAAATTTTTTAAAAATTTACTATTTATAGGAAATTTTTCAGAAATTGACAATTTATAGGAAATTTTTATGAAAATTGACTATTTAAAGGAAATTTTTAAAAATTTACTATTATAACGAAATTTTTCGAAAATTGACTATTTAAAGGAAATTTTTCGAAAATTGACTATTTATAGGAAACTTTTCGAAAATTGACTATTTGTAGAAAATTTTTCGAAAATTAACTATTTAGAGGAAATTTTTCGAAAATTTACTATTTATAAGAAATTTTTCGAAAATTTACTATTTATAGGAAATTTTTCAAAAATTGACTATTTATAGGAAATTTTTCAAAAATTGAATATTTAAAGGAAAATTTACTATTTTAAGGAAATTTTTCGAAAATTGACAATTTATAGGAAATTTTTAAAAAAAATTGACTATTTATTGGAAATTTTTCGAAAATTGACTATTTATAGGAAATTTTTCAAAAATTGACAATTTATAGAAAAATTTTCAAAAAGGTATAAAAAACGGCAACTCTTTTGAGTTATCACCTCTTTATAACTATTACATAGGGTTTGTTTTAATAATAACAAATATATAACAATATTTTTTATAAATCGTTATAATAATGACAAATTTTGTGCTAACCTACTTCGGAAATACGATTCACGCCAACCCTCGAATTTGTTAGAAATGTTAAAAAACACGAACTATAGAAAATTAAAAAAAAAAATGACTATTTATAGGAAATTTTTCACAAATTGACTATTTATAGGAAATTTTTCAAAAAAAAGACTATTTATAGGAAATTTTTCGAAAATTTACTATTTATAGGAAATTTTTCGAAAATTTACTATTTATAGGAAATTTTGAGGCCCTGGGAGTCAAGGATAACAGAAGAAGGAAATTTTTCAAAAATTTACTATTTATAGGAAATTTTTCAAAAATTGACTATTTATAGGAAATTTTTCAAAAATTGACTATTTATAGGAAATTTTTCGAAAACTGATTATTTATAGGAAATTTTTCAAAAATTGACTATTTATAGGAAATTTTGCGAAAATTGACTATTTGTAGGAAATTTTTCGAAAATTGACTATTTATAGGAAATTTTTCAAAAATTGACTATTTATAGGAAATTTTTCAAAAATTGACTATTTATAGGAAATTTTTCGAATATTCACTATTAATAGGAAATTTTTCAAAAATTGACTATTTATAGGAATTTTTTCAAAAATTGACTATTTATAGGAAATTTATCAAAAATTGACTATTTATAGGAAATTTTTCGAATATTCACTATTAATAGGAAATTTTTCAAAAATTGACTATTTATAGGAAATTTTTCAAAAATTGACTATTTATAGGAAATTTTTCAAAAATTGACTATTTATAGGAAATTTATCAAAAATTGACTATTTATAGGAAATTTTTCGAATATTCACTATTAATAGGAAATTTTTCAAAAATTGACTATTTATAGGAAATTTTTCAAAAATTGACTATTTATAGGAAATTTTGCAAAAATTGACTATTTATAGGAAATTTTTCAAAAATTGACTATTTATAGGAAATTTATCAAAAATTGACTATTTATAGGAAATTTTTCGAATATTCACTATTAATAGGAAATTTTTCAAAAATTGACTATTTATAGGAAATTTTTCAAAAATTGACTATTTATAGGAAATTTTTCAAAAATTGACTATTTATAGGAAATTTTTCAAAAATTGACTATTTATAGGAAATTTTTCAAAAATTGACTATTTATAGGAAATTTATCAAAAATTGACTATTTATAGGAAATTTTTCGAATATTCACTATTAATAGGAAATTTTTCAAAAATTGACTATTTATAGGAAATTTTTCAAAAATTGACTATTTATAGGAAATTTTTCAAAAATTGACTATTTATAGGAAATTTTTCAAAAATTGACTATTTATAGGAAATTTTTCAAAAATTGACTATTTATAGGAAATTTATCAAAAATTGACTATTTATAGGAAATTTTTCGAATATTCACTATTAATAGGAAATTTTTCAAAAATTGACTATTTATAGGAAATTTTTCAAAAATTGACTATTTATAGGAAATTTTTCAAAAATTGACTATTTATAGGAAATTTTTCGAAAATTTACTATTTGTAGGAAATTTTTCGAAAATTTACTATTTATAGGAAATTTTTCGAAAATTGACTATTTATAGGAAATTTTTCGAAAATTGAATATTTATAGGAAATTTTTCGAAAATTGAATATTTATAGGAAATTTTTCGAAAATTGACTATTCATAGAAAATTTTTCGAAAATTTACTATTTATAGGAAATTTTTGAAAATTGACTATTTATAGCAAATTTTTCAAAAATTGACTATTTATAGGAAATTTTTCAAAAATTGACTATGTATGGGAAATTTTTCGAAAATTGACTATTTATAAGAAATTTTTCGAAAATTGACTATTTATAGGAAATTTTTCAAAAATAGACTTTTCATAGAAAATTTTTCAAAAATTGACTATTTTTATGAAATTTTTCGAAAATTTACATTTATAGGAAATATTTCGAAGTTTTATGATTATAGGAAATTTTTAGAAAATTGATTATTTATAAGAAATTTTTCCAGAATAGACTATTTTTAGGAAATTTTTCGACTATTCAAGACAATTTTTCGAAGATTTACTAGTTATAGGAAAGTTTTCGAAAATAGACTATTTATAAGAAATTTTTCGAAATTTGTCTATTTATAAGAAATTTTTCGAAAAACTAATTTTTTATAAGAAATTTTTGTTTGAATTTTTTCAGTGAATTTTAATTACACCCAAATTTTTTAATAAATATTACTTTTATATATAAAAAATCGTAATAAAATTTATTGCAATTTTGCTCAATATTTTTTGTCATCTTTCCTTTTTATCCTGTTTTTTATGTTATTCCTTGCCAATAATTGCTAACAAAAAATTTTTGTGTTTGTACAGCCGAAATGCCATAGAGTTAAGGATGAAATGTTTCTTTCTTACTTCCTTTAACGCACAACAAAAAAACTCAGCTGAGCGTTCTTAACGTTTTTCTGTTTTCTCTTACTTATAAAAACCCCTTATTAATACCTTCGAACACAGAAGATCCTTAGAAGGCTACACGCCATAAAACTGTAAGGGATGTCATTTTATAACCTAATTTACTGCGACAACATTGTAGTAAATTAAACGTACATTTTTTATTTTTAATGGCTATTGACATTAAGGGAATGAACACAAAAAAAAAAATTTTTTTTGTGTATATTTATTGAATAAAAACACAAAGTTGATTGCCTGTGCCCTCTAATAGCTCTAATGTTTTCTGCCTTCGCCTCTAACATGAAAAATGTAACAAATCCACTTCTTGTAATATTTTTACTTTTTTCTTACACTGGCATTTAGCCAATATCATCTTATCAAAAATACAAAAATACTCACAAAAAAAGTGGTATAGACAGACATAAAAAGGCCTAACAATACATATTGAAGAGGTTGTTTAGTTTGCCAAAAAAGAAAACCCTACAACAAATCTAAAACATATTGATAGGTCGCAAAAAAACAAGAAGTATTTACTTGAAACACTTATGTTTGTATTGGTAGGCAATTCATATTGATACAAAAAGGACATACATATATCGTAAACAAGAACGTATTCTTTGCCTGAAAAAACCCCCGATGAGTGCCTTTCAACATTTACGCCTAAATGCGTTTTTTATGTGGGCATATCCTTTATAATTTTTCAATTTGTTATTTATTTACTTTTGGAAATGGTTTGGCCAAAATAAAGGATTTCTTTTTTAAAATTTATTTTCTTCTCCTGCTGATCTATGTTTGTTTTTTTTGTTAAGTGTATAAAAAAAAGTTAAAAGAAATTGTTCAAAAGTAAAATATATGACATATATTAAGGATGTGAGAAAGGATAGCAGGAAAAACGTCGAAAGAAGAGAAACATATACTAATACAAAATGTTCTCATATGTCTCTTAGAACGGACAAAAAACTTGCACAGGTGACTTATTGAAAATAAATTTTGATCGATTTTAAGTTACCATTTCAAAATATTTTTTACCTCGAACCTTCTCTAGACAAGCTTGGACTCAGAGTAATACGGTACTTTATTACCGTTTTTGTTTCAAATATTCTTCGGGAGGAAAATGGTGCTTTTTTCTTCGACTGACGAGACATATCTCTCATAATTCTAAAGAAGTGGTAGATTATAAGATACCATTTTTATGGCTTATATTTTCCAAGATCCGTTTAAAAAACTTAACTAAACCATTGTTTATTTTTTGTGATTGTGAGTAGTTTTTATATACATATGTATATCGTCACCTGAAATGCAAAAGGGCGTAACTAGCACAAACATTGAAGTGGATTTTTCTACGAATTATGATGAAGCAACCCAAAATACATTTATATACAAAAGAGTTCAACTAAATGGTGTAAAAATTCTGATCATGCTTTGGTCTGTATTTCCACAAATATGAAATTTCATATATATCTTCAACAGTTAAGAAGTAACTGGGTTATTTCTAAAATAAGTATTCATTTAATTTTGCTTCAAAAAAAAAACTGGTACCATTTTTTAGAACCGTCCCTATATTTTTGACAAAAGGTTTACATTTTTGCTCAAAATTTGTATAGTAGTCCGCTTGGTTTCTAAAAATATTCAACTTGTAGTTTAGACCTTTTGATTTTCGCAATTGCTCAAAAACTAAACGATTTTTATAATTTTAGATCATCGATTTTTTTTGCTGATACCTAATTGCAGCAATTCCAAAATTTGGATTTTTTGTTTCTTGTGGCTTTAAAGTTATATTTTTTTGCTTCCCCTGTAAAAAAAAAAAACTAAAAGTGAAGTTACGCTCTTTTGCACTTAAGGTGACGATATAAAATAACTATAGTTTTTTTTTTAATTCAAAGAGAAAACTCTTATTATATGTTATTCATTGACATGTCATTTCACCAAGTTTTCTATGTTGGTGTTTGCGGCATTACACGTCAGCCGCAGAGGGTTAAAGGAAGCGATGAAAATTTCTTTGAGAGAAGCTTTTAACAACTTTATTTATAGATATAGGGTTCATATAACTCAAGCGTCTGACGATTGAGTGAAATTTACATGTATTTTGTTTTTGTTACAATAACAAAACACATGTTAATTTTACTCAAACGTGAGACGCTTTAGTTATATAAACCATACATTAGTCTCAATACAATCTACCGTACAATCTACCGTACAATCAATACAATCTACCGTATAAAATTTGTATAAAATTTGTATCCCGAAACTTCGTAGGGAGAGACTGTAGATCGAGAGTAGGATTATTTAAACAGGATAATAACAATAGAATCAAGACTTAGCCTAACCTCAGATTCAATGATTTGATCTCTAAAAAAGACAGATGGAGTCTCTACAATAGGAGTGATCCTTTCAGATGATCCGTTTACTCAAAAAAACAAAAAACAAATCAAATATTAGCATCGCCTGATGATCTACCGATCTATTTTTCGCAAATTGACTATTAATAACACAGTACAACAAAATCAAATTTTTTTGAGTACACATGAGTAATGTTAACAAAATATGAAAATAGGCTTAAAATAAAGAAATACGTGTCTCGGCGTTTTGCTGTAGCACGTCAGAATTTTAAGAAAATCGATTTTAAAGATTCGAAGGACCGCACTATGGTATTTCTGCTGCAAAAAAGGCATTTTTTGACTATCACTTTTCAAAAATGTAATAATGCCATTTGATAGAGAAGAATCTGGCAATGAAAAATCTATATTTTTTTCCTAAAATATATATACATATATATAGAAAAAATCGGTTGAAGTCAGCTAAATATTGTGAAACAAAAATTTATTGTAAAATTATTGAAATTTAAAGGCTTATGTATCGAAGATATTTCAAGTGGCAAAATGTAGGTGTGAATTTTATTGAAGTCTGAGATCTTGTGTTTGTTTTAAAGAAAAAAAAAGTTTACTGCATACATAGTTTGGGAGATATGAGCGCATCAAGATTGTCCTATAAAATTTAGCATTGGCAGTTTTCGTTGAAGAAAAAGTCAGTTGGCTCGGTTTACCTCCGTGCTCTTAGTATAATGAAATAAAAGACAAAAGGCTTTTCTTTCGAATTAGCTAAAAAAATTTAGCAATTTTGGTCAAACTTTTGAAAAAATCAAAATTTAGTAAAAAAAAGTCAGGAATATTGCTTATAATAAAAAACCATTGCATACCTTCAGGCTTAAGTTTTTAATTAAATTGCAGTTATTAATCCTAACATTAGCTCTTTTATAACAACAATTTATTAATAATTTATTGACAGCTATTTGGAAAAAGTGCATAAGAAAATAAAAAAAACAAAAAAATTCTTAAAAATTAAAATTCTTATACATGGAAAGGACATAATAGATGCAGCAGTACTCCCAATTGGTATGCTCTCCGAGGAAGCAGAAGAAGCTCGAAACAAAGATTATAGGAATTACAGATTAATGTTTTCTAGAAAGTGCAGTAGAACTGCAACAAATACCGATGTTTTTTATCGTTTACTTGAGTCTTCTGATCCATATATAAGTAATTTAAGACGACAACCTTATAAAAATGTTTCGGAATTGGATGATGTAGTTAAGGAAATGATAATTAATGAATAAAATATTTAAATATTGGCTTTAACCGGATTTCAACCGAAATTGGTAAAACTCTTTTTTAGATCAGAAAATCAAATTGTGGGTTATACATTGAAATGTGAAAAAATGGGGGTCCAAGGGAGGTACCTCAAGGAGTCGTCGGATTTCAACCAAAATTAGTAGGGCTTTTTTCAGGATCAAAAAATAGAAGTGTGCCAAATTTTATCAAATTCTATTGAAAATTGGGGTTTATACATTGAGAAGAAAAATAAGTGAAAAAATGGGGGTCCAAGGGAGGTACCTCAAAGAGTCGTCGGATTTCAACCAAAATTAGTAAGGTTTTTTTCTGGATCAAAAAATAGAAGTGTGCCAAATTTTATCAAATTCTATTGAAAATTGGGGTTTATACATTGAGAAGAAAAATAAGTGAAAAAATGGGGGTCCAAGGGCGGTACCTTAAGGAGTCGTCGGATTTCAACCAAAACTAGTGGAGCTCTTTTCTTGGTCAAATAATAGAGTTATGCCGATTTTCATGAAATTCTGTTGAAAATTGCGGGTTATACATTGAGAAGAAAAATAAGTAAAAAAATGGGGGTCCAAGGGAGGTACCTCAAGGAGTCGTCGGATTTCAAAGTTTTTTTTTGAATTTTTCTTATCTATATAAAATTAAATAAGTGTGCCAAATTTCATCGTTGTAGTTAGATGTATGAAGAAATCTCACTGTGGACCGTGGAGGTTCACTTGTAACTTAATACTATTATAAAAAGAATGGGTGAACAGATTGAGCCAGTTTTGAAAAGGGAATTAAATTTGGATTTGTTTTTATTTGTTTTTATTCATCAAATTTTTGAAAATTTCC
>OW121742.1:53621833-53864333 GCA_933228675.1 Stomorhina lunata
TTTACATATATTTTGTTTTTGTTACAATAACAAAACACATGTAAATTTTACTCAAACGTCAGACGCTTTAGTTATATAAACCATACATTAGTCTCAATACAATCTACCGTACAATCTACCGTACAATCAATACAATCTACCGTATAAAATTTGTATCCCGAAACTTCGTAGGGAGAGACTGTAGATCGAGAATAGGATTATTTAAACAGGATAATAACAATTGAATCAAGACTTAGCCTAACCTCATTCTCAATGATTTGATCTCTAAAAAAGACAGATGGAGTCTCTACAATAGGAGTGATAATTTCAGATGATCCGTTTACTCAAAACAAAAAATAATAAATCAAATATTAGCATCGCCTGATGATCTACCGATCTATTTTTCGCAAATTGACTATTAATAACACAGTACAACAAAATCAAAATTTTTTTTGAGTACACATGAGTAATGTTAACAAAATATGAAAATAGGCTTAAAATAAAGAAATACGTGTCTCGGCGTTTTGCTGTAGCACGTCAGAATTTTAAGAAAATCGATTTTAAAGATTCGAAGGTCCGTTGAGGTTCACTTGTAACGTAATACTATTAAAAAAAGTTCTATAAAAATATAATGGGTGAACCGATTTATATGCTTGAGCCAGTTTTGAAAAGGGAAATAAATTTGAATGTGTTTTTATTTATTTATATTCATCAAATTTTTGAAAATTGCCTATTTACAGGAAACATTTCGAAAATTTACTATTTATAGGAAATTTTTCAAAAATTGACAATTTATAGGAAATTTTGCAAAACTGACTATTTATAGGAAATTTTTCGAAAATTTACTATTTAAAGTACTTTTTTTAAAAAATTGACTATTTATAGGAAATTTTTCGAAAATTGACTATTTATAGGAAATTTTTCGAAAATTTACAATTTGTAGGAAAGTTTTCGAAAATTTACTATTTAAAGTAAATTTTTTAAAAATTTACTATTTTAGGAACTTTTTTCGAAAATTGACTATTTATAGGAAATTTTTCGAAAATTGACTATTTATAGGAAATTTTTCGAAAATTTACAATTTGTAGGAAAATTTTTGAAAATTTACTATTTAAAGTAAATTTTTTAAAAATTGACTATTTTAGGAACTTTTTCGAAAATTGACTATTTATATGAAATTTTTCGAAACTTAACAGTTTATAGGAAACTTTTCGAAAATTACACTATTTATTGGAAATTTTTTGAAAATTGACTATTTATTAAAAATTTTTCCAAAATTGACTATTTATAGAAAATTTTTAGAAAATTTACTTTTTATGGGTAATTTTTCTAAAATTGACTATTTATAGGAACTTTTTTCGAAAATTGACTATTTATGTGAAAGTATTCGAAAATTTACTATTTAAAATAATTTTTTTCGAAAATTGACTATTTATAGGAAATTTTTCGAAAATTAACTATTTATAGGAAATTTTCCGAAAATTAACTATTTATAGGAAATTTTCCGAAAATTTACTACTTATAGGAAATTTTTCAAAAATTGACTTTTTATAGGAATTTTTTCGAAAATAAACTATTTATAGGAAACTTTTCGAAAATTTACTTTTATAGGAAATTTTTCTAAAATTGACTATTTATAGGAAATTTTTCGAAAATTTACTCTTTATAGGAAATTTTTTCGAAAATTGACTATTGATAGCATTTTTTTTGAAAATTGGCTATTAAGGAAATTTTTCGAAAATTTACTATAGGAAATTTTTCAAAAATTGACTATTTAAATGTATGAAATTTTTGAAAATTTACTTTTCATAGCTTTCCTCTGCTTTAAATGCTTTATTTTTAGACCCTTCAGAGCAGTTTAATTCCGACTCCGATCGGCAAATGCATTAGTTAGTTTTACATAGCCCAAACTCACTAACCAATGGCTAGCTGAGTTATGAGGTGAACCGTGTTTTTTTTTTTCTTTGAAAATTTATTTTTTTTTTTAAGTGGGTATGGCCGGGTATCAAATTTAGGACCTCTGGTATGCTTGGCGGATGACTAACCTGCTAAGCTGCTATGAAGTCGTATATATGGAATAGTAAGTCGAGATGCCTTTAGATGCTCTGGTGTATATGACTGCGGCTATGCTATGATGAAAGGTAGAGCTAACTACTGACTAAAAGCTGCATAAAACTTCTCTGTTACAAATATGAGTTTTATCAGTATTATAGTGATTCCCGAGGAGTTATAAACAAATGTGTATCGATTTTGCCCAATTTTAATACCAATTTTTTCAAGAAATCAGAAATACTGTGTTCAAATTTCGTTGCTCTAGCTTTTTTCATTAATACCCTTTGGTGCTTTCAACTGACGGAAATACAGATAAAAATCCCCTATTTATTCTTGTTGGTAGTTTTGCTGTTTCCGTAAGTTCTTTGTATGGGAGCTGTGGTCAATTGCGAACCGATTTCGAATTTTAATACCAAAATCTTCCAAGAAATGAGGAATATTATTGCGAAATTTTATTGAACTAGCACTTTTCTTTCGTGCCTTGATAGCCAGACATCAGCAGGCGTAGACACTCCTAACAACCAGAAGTCGACTACTTTTCATAATTTTCGTAACACAATACGATCATTAAATATAATCGGTAAAATAACATTCATGAAAGTATACAACAAAACAGGTTTACTTACGTCTCTAAGTTGGAAAAAAAACAAAATATACAGTAAAAAGCGCAGACTGAATTATTACGCCAGTCAGTTGAAACACTTTGTATTCGTACCTAAAGTATGAAAGACAATTGGAACGAACGACCTATTTTTCGGAACGAATATTTGTCGTTAGAAATAGAACATATGGTTTTGTATGAGTGTGGTCACAATTGATGCGTACGACGAAATTCGTCGTGCGTATTGAACAGTGCGATAGGTTTATTTCTATTTCATACGCAGACGAACGACGAATATAGAGTGGCTGTATTTCCATTTTGCTGTAAACATTAAATATTGTACGTGTTCTTGTTAAATATGGTCACCTTTAAATTGTAAACAAAAAATATTTATTGAAAATAAAATTACCTAAAAATATTTATCTTGTGAATTAATCTAAGGACAAAATATACAAAAAATACAAATGGTGTAAGTGCGCGGTTAGTACGAAAGGGTGATTAAAATTCGCAAATAAAAAATGGCGTCAACAACGTTTATTCGTCCCAAATGTGTTCAATAAACGAATGCACAAGACGAATTTTTAAAACCGAATTCGTCGTGCTGGACGAAAATAGTCGTTCATTCCAATTATATTTCTACCTTAAGTCTTTTCATTAATATTTTTTATTCATTCAAAAAAAGTTACACTTTGCTTAGTCCACTTGTTCTTAATTATTCGCAAGTTCGTTTTGTACATTAATTAATACATTTTCTCACTTCCTTTCGCAAAACTAAACAAAATTTTCATTATGTCAGCAATTCAGACAATTATAACAGTTTGTTTGCTGATGAAAACCAAATTCTGCTTACAATAAACTCATTAAAAGAAGGTAAATTTTGAGACTAGACAAATATATTTAAAACGTTTTTGCATATATTTCTTTTTTAAGTATCAGACTCATTTACTTGTACTCGTATGTGTAGAAAGGACTAAAAAGCCAGCCAACATTTGAATGTACCTACTCGTTCTAAGTAGACAAGAGGTGGGCAAACAACATGTGCTTATGAGCAAAAAAAAAAGTTAAATGAAAAAAATGTATATAAAATAAGACTTCAGATGTTTTCACTTTTGACCTAAAATATATGGAGAAAGGGTGTATTTTCAATAAAAGTCTTGTTTAAGACTTTTTATTGAAGTTTTAGAAGAGACTTAATGAATAAGATCCCTAAAGGTACAAGGCCAATATACGCGGAATGTGGCTAAGGGCGGTCGTAGTATTGCCAGTACATAAAATGTGCGTTTGTTTACAAAAATATTCATATAAAAATATATTTGAGTAGGATATAATTAAATCTGGCAGCACTGAAAAAATCTACCGTGCGGAAAAGTAGAATAAAGTTCTACTTTTTTCCATTGCCGCTTCAAATCTGACAAATCACGTGCATTGGCCTTATACCTTAATTGATTTCATAAAATATTTTTGAGTGACATGTTTGATATGCGTCTCAACGTTTTATAGTCCCTTAAGAAATCACCCTTTTCATAGTAATCTAGTTCTTCTTTTGTTCTACTTTTTGTTAATAGTTTCTCTGGGTTTTATTTTATTTATTTTCATATTTTTTTTTTCTTTTTTCTTCATACAAAAGCTCAAGAGAAAAGAAACCATAATTTACAAACTTTAAGAAAAAAATATTAAACTTTTATGCACTTCGAAATGAAAACAATAAAACTACAATGAAAAAGGAATGTGGCAAATGCGGTGGCATAATGTTTGCACTACCAACAACAAAAACGAACGAGCGAGCAAAAGAAGCTTTCACAATTCCGAATAAAAATGCAAATGGTTTTTGCCAAACAGAAGTAGTAAAAGCTCTTTTAAACGCATTTAACCTGACACATTTTACTAAGAAAAGGAACCGAACAAAAAAAAAAAACAAGATCAAGAAGAGGAAAAACATTAAAGTAAAAACTGAAACCAGATTCCCATATCTTTGTGCAACAAATAAAAAAACAGAGTCACAGCATCTGCAGCAGTGAAAATATTTAAGTCTTAAACACCAGGAGATTATAATTTTAATAAAGTTTCAGCGGCAAAGTCTATAGGGCCGGGAAACTATTCATTTAAATGGTCCCTTTTTAATGGGATTTAAATTTGCAAAAGTGTTGCAAAGAAATTTACTTAAATGAATTCATTAATGAATTTAATGTGTTTTTGCACAAGTTCAAAAAGTTGCATTTATTCTTCCTCGTCAGCGGATTGAGATGCCAGAAAATATAAGAAAAGATAAAACTGAAAAATGTTGTGTGTTTCCGTTCAGATGATAAAAATCGCTTTATGTTGATATTTGTTAGACACAATAATTCGTATTTATTCTGTCCCTCAAATGTGATTGTCGCTCTGTCTAGAATTAGGAATCCTCCTGAATAAGATGGCCTAACCATGGCCTAATCCTTCTGAAGAAGATGACCTAACCAACCATCGAAATGCGTCGAGGAAAGGTTTCCCCACCAATATTTTTTTGGTTTCATCAAAAAACTTTTTACTATAATAACAAAGTACCTGGTTGACCGAGCCTTGCTCGGAGCTTTATGATAATCATTTTGAGGCAAATTTTAAAGTTTTTATATATTTTATTTTATAAAGTGCTAAAATAAATTTAGAGGAAAGATATTATACAAATATTCACTTAATTTTGAATTATTTTATTTATATTGTCAGACCAACACATAGTTTGCATAAGCTGTGTTCCAGAACTATTAATACTGTACAATATTGTACAATTTTTAACCAGAAATTACAATTAAGTCATATTTTTTTCAGTACAGGAACTCTTTCCTGTAGTTTCTGATTAAAACTTGTACAATATTGTACAGTATTGGTAGTTCTGGAACACAGCTATAGTTTACAGTTTAACTCATTTTAATTATTTTGGAAATTGGTCATACCAACAGAAACCTACGTCGACTCATGCGCAACAACTTTGCTGAAAATTATAGTCTGATCAAAAGCACAGTTTACGATTTAATTCATTTTGAGTAGTTTTCAGTGGCGCCACCAAAAGTAGCTCATACCAACTAAAAAACCTTTGTCTGCTTATGCGTAACAACTTTGCTTATGATTATAACATGATCAAATGCACAGTTTACGATTTAATTCACTTTGAGTAATTTTCTGTGGCGCCACCTGTCGGACTTTGCTCATTCTAATTCATAAACCTTCTTCGGCTTATCCAAAACAACTTTGCTGAAGATTATAGCTGAAGATTATAGCAAATGTAGAGCTTGCGATTAAATTGACTTTGAGTAAATTTCAGTGGCGCTACCTGTCGGAAATTATTCATACCAACTAAAAAGCCTTCGTCGGCTCATGCACTACAACTTTGCTACAAATCATAGCATGATCAAATGTACAGTTTACAACTTAATTAATTTTTAGTAATTTTCAGTGGCGCCATCTGTCGGAAATTAGTCTTTTCAACTTAAAACCTTCGCCGGCTTATCCGCAACATCTTCGCTAAAGAGCATAACATGATCAAATTCACAGTTTACTATTCTATAAAGAACATACATACAGACAAACATTCATTTGTTTAAAATAATACTAATTTTCCCCCTTTTTATTCCCTAATTTCTAAAAGTTCCATATGCATATTTGGTACTTTTTTGATGCCAATTGAATTCGGTACATTTTTTTAAAACGCATCTAACATAATGTATAATGTTCCTATTCATATTACTTTGGAGATCATTTTATCCCTTTTTTACCCATTTTGGCTCCAAAATCAAAAAAGTACCAAATACGTGTTTCATGTTTCTTTTACATCTATTGACTGCAGTACAAAGTTCCTTTTTATATTCTTTAGTTTAAAAAATAAGAGTAGGTTAAAAAAGCACCAAAAAAAAAACTATTTTTACCCCCTATCGGACATAGTTTCAAAAAAGTACCAAACACCTATCCGCTTATTTTCATAGCTGTTTAAAACGTAATTTTAATTTTGTTTCTATACCTATTACTTTAGGAGATATAGCGTTTTCGATTTTTCCCCTTTTTACCCGTTTTTACCCTCTTAGAGGCAAAAGTTCCAAAAGTTCCTGCTTCTTCGACCTATACATCAAAAAAGATACCCACTGTCCAAATTTTATCAAAATCGTTAGAGCCGTTTAACATACAATACAATTATTGCTCGTTTAAGAATATAAGATAATTGTAATAAATTGGGTTTTTAGTGCAATACACTATAGTAAAACTTTTTAATTAAATGATTGATGTCCCAAAATTGTTAAGAAACTGTTTAAGTTGTTAATGGAATTTTAAATTATGATATATGATAATTATATATCGTCTGATAATTATATGTGACCCGGTCTATGAAAAGGGAAAAGGTGGCTTATGACTCAAAAACTAAATTTCAAAAATTAGCTAAAAATTTCAAAAAATTTCGAAAAATGAACTATTTTTTCGAAATTTTGTTTATGAGTCATAAGCTACTTTTTCAGAGACTGGTTCACATATAACGTCGGTCACAGGTTGGTAACTCTTAACTTCCAAAGAAATCGAAACATGTCAACCTGTGACCGACAATATGCAATAAGATATGATTCAATTTTATAAATTATATTTTTTTTTGTAAATGAATGTTCTATAGGCTTTTACCTATCTGTGGCTTGACACTTAAAGGACCAATGTTAAAAAAATACTTTTGAGAAAATTAGATTTCAAATTTGTATATTCCATATAAATTCACAGTAACATTGCACATTGAAAAACCCTTATAAATCGGTTATGAGTTAAGTTAGAGATTAGCTGTTGGAGCCAAATGAAAGAGGATAAAGAAGGCAATCTATTGCAATGATTAACTCAAAGCATCAAAAAATTGACATTGGCCCTTTTAGCACCAAGCCATAGATATATTAAAAATTAAAAAACCAATTAGTTTAACCCCTTATAAAGTACAAGCTTTTAAAGTGATAGGTTCGGTGGATTTAAAAAATAAGCTTATCTACGCTAATAAGCTTAAAACTTACAGGAAAATAAAGATGATTCAACTAATGTCAGCCTGTACATAAGCATTTAAAATCTTTCAAACTATTTAACTCAAAAATTACATAAAAATTGCTATTTAAATATTGCAAACATTTGATGGGAGACATGGTCATTCTTCTTCTTCTGTTATCCTTTACGCCCAGTGAAGCAAAGGGCCTCAACCATCCTATTATATCGAACTCTATTGCGAGATGTTAGGCATATGTCATTCCATGAATAGTTTGCTGCTTGTAACTCCACATCAATTGACCTTCTCCACGTTTTAGCAGATGCACCAATGCAATGCACTGTGGCATTTCTGCTGCAAAAAGGCATTTTTTTACTATTACTTTTCAAAAATCTAATAATGCCATTTTATAAAGAAGAATCTGGCAATGAAAAAATCTGTATGTTTTTCCTAAGATATGTATATATATGTTTATATAAAATCGGTTGAAATCAACTGAATATTGTGAAGCAAAAATTTATGGTAAAATTATTGAAATTTAAAGACTTATGTATCAAAGATATTTTAACTGGCAAAATGTAGGTATAAATTTTTTTAAAGTCTGAGATCTTGTTTTTGTTTAAAAGAAAAAAAAGTTTTTTGCATACGCGTATAAAAATTGTCCTATAAAATTCAGTGAAAGGCAAAAGTTTTTTCTTTGGAATTAGCTAAAAAAAATTCGCCGACTTTTGTCAATCTTTTAGAAAAATCAAAATTTATTAAAAAAAATCAGAGGGCAAATTATCGCATTCGACATCGATCGAAAACTCAGACTTTAAAACAAATACAGTCGAGTACGTTTATAACGAACACCGCTTATAACGAATTAACGTTTATTACGAAAAACTTCTCTGGTCCCGACAGTTTTGCTAAAGTATTGCATACAAATTGTAACGGTTATAACGAACACCGGATATAGCGAATTTTCGTTTATAACGAACTTATTTTCGGTCCCCAAATTGGAAAACAATGTAAATTTACACGCTTATAACAACAAAAAAAAAAACAAAATTTTCAAAAGTTTTTTTTTTATTTATAATCAAATAATTAGCAATATACATGGCAACCAACCGTCTGTTTTCTTTAATAATTGACCATTTAAATGTATGTGTATGTAAAAAATCTGTCAAATTCACTGATATTCTTTATTTCAAAAGTAAACGACAATTTTGGAAACTAATACTAATAATTTTTAATACTAATATGAAAAAAATGACAAACGTTAAAAAAATAAAAGAAAATCACTAAATCTAAACATAAAAATACAAATAATAAATGAAGTTGAAAAAAATGACAAGAAAAAGAGTCAAATATGTGAACTTTCCAAAATTCAAAAATCTACTCTATCAACGATTTTAAAAAACAAAAAGAATACTAAAGAAACTTTTGAAAAGAAATGTGAAAAAACACAAATAAAAAGCTTCGTTTTTCTAAATACGAAAATCTTGAAAAGGCCTTGCTGATATGGTTTCAACAATGCCGGGCACAAAATTTTCCAGTCAATGGACCTTTGCTAATGGAAAAAACTGAATTACTATCAAATCGCTTAGGAGTAAATTTTTCCCCAAACCCATCTTGGCTAGGTAGATTTAAAAGACGTCATGACATCATTTATAAATCCATTAGCGGAGAGTTGAATGTAGTCCTTCCTCATATGACAGAGCAATGGAAAACAATTACGTTGCCAAATTTATTGAAAGATTACCCCAAAGGGGTAATTACTAATAAAGCAATTGAATTTAACATTTAAATATGCTCTTTCATTATTTTTACGTGAATGAAATATTAAGTCCGGTTATTACGAAATTCGGCTATAACGAACTAAACTCCTCGGTCCCGCGGATTTAGTTAGAACCGTACTCGACTGTATTGTGAAGTATACTTTAGAGATGTTCAAAGTTACTTCGATGCAAAAAAAAGTAAATTTGTTATCCATTTTGATTCGTTTTTAAAAACATATAGTTCAATTAAAACTCTTTTACTATTGGTCATCTTTTGGCAAATAACTACAAAAAAACAAGTAAGAAAGCGCTATAGTCGGTCAAGCCGACCATACGATACCCTTCACCACTAAGGTCAAAGGTGTTATTTTTCCTGTATAAAGACAAATATTTGCTAAATTTTGCCATCATACAAACATTTTCTCAAAACTTATATATATTTAACCTGTTTCCGTCATTTGCACTTATATGAGAGCTAGAGTCAAATGTGGACCGATTATCTCGAAATTTGGCAAGTTCACTACAGTTGTTACAAAAATTATGTATGCGAAAAATAAACTCAAAATTTTCATTATCTTTAGATTTACGAGCGTTTTAGTGATTTTTTGTCTTATTTAGTGCGTTTTTAAAGAAGAGTTTGTATGGGAGCTATGGTCAGTATCTGTTTTAAATTTCATGAAAAAATATTGATATTTGTGGCCAATATATCAATTCCGGGAAGTGGGACCTATGGGAGGTACCATAAATAATAGACCGATTTTGACCAATTTCAATAGCCATGGTCCCATTGTCAAAAAAATTACCTATGCCAAATTTCATCAAATTATCTTAAGAATTGCGACCTGTAGTTTGATTACAAGGTTTACATGGGGGTCCAGCCAGCCAGCCAGCCGGCCAGCCAGCCGTCCAGCCAGCCAGACGGACGGACGGACGGACATCGCTAAATCGACTCAGAAAGTGATTCTAAGCCTATTGGTATACTAAAAGGTGGGTCTAAGACAAATATTTCTATGAGTTACAAACATCAGCACAAACTTATAATACCCTTTCCACCTATGGTGGTGAAGGGTATAATAAGGTAAACTGATCATCTTTTAAATAATTTATATTATCCTCAAAGTATTCTATACAAATGTTTTGAAAATATCTAAGATTTCGATTGATATCGAATGCGGTAATTTGGGCCCAGGAATATTGAATTAATACAAAAGCATTGCATACCTTTAGGCTTAAATATTTAATCAAATTGCTATTATTGATCCTAACATTAGTTCAAATTATATTATCTTGAGATTTACGAAGTACCTCTAGGAGTCTACGGATTTCAATAAAAATAAGTAGAGTTCTTTCTTGGATCAACTAAAAGGCATGTGACAAATTTCACTAAATTAAGAAGTTCGTCTTATTCATTAAGAATAATAGCACACGAAAAAATAGGGAACTGCCTTGGACCCCAAGAAGTCGACGGATTTCAATCAAAATTAATAGAGCTCTTTCTTGGAATAAAAGGTAAAAGTGCTCCGAATTTGATCAAATTCTATTCAAAATTCTGGGTATACATTGAGAATGGAAATAAGTGAAAAAATGGTGTTCCAAGGAAGGTACCCCAGGGAGTAGACAGACTTCAACCAAAACTAGTACAGCTCATTTTTGGATCAAAGAATAGAAGTGTATCTAATTTTATCAAATTCTAGTGAAAATAGCGTTTTATATATTGAGAATAAAAATAAGTGAAAAAATGAGGTCCCAGGGAGGCAACCCAAGGAGTTGACGGATTTCAGCCAAAAGTAGTGGATCTCTTCCTTGGAGCTGAATTTAGAGAAATTCTGGTGAAAATTGTGGGTTATACATTAATAGGTAATATTTATGACGAACATTGCTGAAATACAAATTTTGGAAGATACCAGAGATAATAATCCGATTTTATAAAAAAAAAATAGGGATTCTGCTTGTACAAACAAAATATCTGTGCCAAATGATCTATAATTAACGACCTGAACGTTGATAATAGGCTTACATAGATAACCAGCCAGTAGCATAACTCAGTCAGCCGGACGGATATGGTAAAAAAGGTGATCAGTATTTTTATGATGTACAAGCATTAGCAGAAACCCAAAGTAACCTTTTCAGCTACAGAGGTAAAGGGTATGAAAAGTGTTTACGTAGCTTAGAATTAAAAACTCACAGCAAAGGTACCATGTGCTTGTGATAGATGGCATTCCTCAAACATTTTGGACGCGATATCTACCGACCACCCTTACGCAGTAGAATTGCTTTTAAATGATCACCATCATCAAATCATCAGCAAAAATACTTACAGCCAATAATCTTAAATAAATAAGTAAAAACTATAAAAGTATAAACTTTTAATATTTCAATCACAGCAACGTTGGCGCAATAATTTCAAATTATCTTCTATATATTGCCTAAAGTTGCATTGACAGGTTTTATTTAGAGAATCAAACAATTTCTTTATTTTGCTAATAAAATGATTCATTGCAAAATTTATAAGTAACATTTTTCAAAATATATTGTTTTATCAACTGTATTAAATTGGATTAATTAAAAGTTATTTTCATCAAATTTGAATAACTTTTTGTGCATTCAAAACAAACGCCCGCTTACTTTGGTTTATAATTATAAACTCTAGGATATTTTATTCAACTTTTGTGATTATTATTTATTTTTTGTTTTTTTCTTCTATAGAAAAATTGATTGACTAAAAAAATGTCAATTGTATAATATAAATTAGTTTTTAGTGGTTTATGGTTTATTGGCTTTGGTTATTAAAAAAAAATGTAGATGAAAGGGTGTCATAAAAATTTTAAAGAAAATTTAAATTTTTGTCCGATTTTTGTAACAAAATTGTAAAAATCCATTCAGTATTTAAAAAGTTTTGAGAGTTTTCTACAGACTTTTATATATGTTAAAAGATGTGATAATATTACCACAAATGTAACACCCTTTAACTTTATGCTTAAAAACTTTATTGGAAAAAAACAATTTATAAATATTAGTATAGTTTGACATGATTTACTTGAATATTTAAATTGTATCACCACCTAAAAATAAAGTTTGATCTATTTAAAAAAAAAAATTATAAAATTTTCGTTGTTTTTTTTTTTCAAACCTAACCAAGTGAAAATCTTAGCTTCAAATTTTTGCTAACATTATTTCCAAATCTATTAAACTTAATATATAGGTGGTTTCTATGCAATTGATATATGACTTAACCATAGCTCTTCTAATATATAGAGATACATTGTAATTATACCCATTGTGGCGGAATTTTTTTTCTGTCTTCACTTAAAATAGGTCAAGCGAATAAAAGGCATGTAATTAGGAAAAATAACAATTCGCCAATAATTCAATAATAAATGCTAATTTGAAAAGTATAAAAAAGAAAAGCAATTTTTCTACAATATTATAGAGTTAAAAGTCAATTTATTTCAGCCACTTAATAAAAGTATGGGGTCAGTTGAGAGTGGTAATTTTCTTTTCACTTCATTTCACATAACAAAAATTAATTACAAAAAGTACAAAAAATAGTATCATAAAAAAATGTGTGTATGATAAAAAATTCTCCAATTTGTATTATACAAAATATATATAATTTCATATTTTTATAGGAAATTTTGACAAAATTTCATATTTTTATAGGAAATTTTGACAAAATTTCATATTTTAGGAAATTTTGACAAAATTTAATATTTTTATAGAAATTTTGACAAAATTTCATATTTTAAATATTTTTATAGGAAATTTTGACAAAATTTCATATTTTTATAGAAAATTTTGACAAAATTTCATATTTTTATAGGAAATTTTGACAAAATTTCATATTTTTATAGGAAATTTTGACAAAATTTCATACTTTTATAGGAAATTTTGACAAAATTTCATACTTTTATAGGAAATTTGACAAAATTTCATACTTTTATAGGAAAATTTGACAAAATTTCATACTTTTATAGGAAATTTTGACAAAATTTCATACTTTTATAGGAAATTTTGACAAAATTTCATACTTTTATAGGAAATTTTGACAAAATTTCATACTTTTGTAGGAAATTTTGACAAAATTTCATATTTTTATAGCAAATTTTGCCAAGATTTCATATATTTTTAGGAAACTGAAAATTTCATATTTTTAAAGGAAATTTTCATATTTTTATAGGAAATTTTGAAAATTTCATATTTTTATAGGCAATTTTGAAAATTTCAAATTTTTAGGAAATTTTAAAAATTTCATATATTTATAGGAAATTTTAAAAATTTCATATTTTTATAGGAGATTTTGAAAATTTCATATTTTTAAGAAATTTTGACAAAATTTCATATTTTTTAAGAAATTTTGAAAATTTCATATTTTTATAGGAAATTTTGAAAATTTCATATTTTTATAGGAAATTTTGAAAATTTCATATTTTTATAGGAAATTTTGAAAATTTCATATTTTTATAGGAAATTTTAAAAATTTCATATTTTAATAGGAAATTTTAAAAATTTCATATTTTAATAGGAAATTTTGAAAATTTCATATTTTAATAGGAAATTTTGAAAATTTCATATTTTAATAGGAAATTTTGAAAATTTCATATTTTTATAGGAAATTTTGAAAATTTCATATTTTTATAGGAAATTTTGAAAATTTTATATTTTTATAGGAAATTTTGAAAATTTTATATTTTTATAGGAAATTTTGAAAATTTCATATTTTTATAGGAAATTTTGAAAATTTCATATTTTTATAGGAAATTTTGAAAATTTCATATTTTTATAGGAAATTTTGAATATTTCATATTTTTATAGGAAATTTTGAAATTAAATTTAAAGGAAATTTTCATATTTTTATAGGAAATTTTGAAAATTTCATATTTTTATAGGTAATTTTGAAAATTTCAAATTTTTTAGGAAATTTTAAAAATTTCATATATTTATAGGAAATTTTAAAAATTTCATATTTTTATAGGAGATTTTGAAAATTTCATATTTTTAAGAAATTTTGACAAAATTTCATATTTTTTAAGAAATTTTGAAAATTTCATATTTTTATAGGAAATTTTGAAAATTTCATATTTTTATAGGAAATTTTGAAAATTTCATATTTTTATAGGAAATTTTGAAAATTTCATATTTTTATAGGAAATTTTAAAAATTTCATATTTTAATAGGAAATTTTAAAAATTTCATATTTTAATAGGAAATTTTGAAAATTTCATATTTTAATAGGAAATTTTGAAAATTTCATATTTTAATAGGAAATTTTGAAAATTTCATATTTTTATAGGAATTTTTGAAAATTTCATATTTTTATAGGAAATTTTGAAAATTTTATATTTTTATAGGAAATTTTGAAAATTTCATATTTTTATAGGAAATTTTGAAAATTTCATATTTTTATAGGAAATTGTGAAAATTTCATATTTTTATAGGAAATTTTGAAAATTTCATATTTTTATAGGAAATTTTGAAAATTTCATATTATTATAGGAAATTTTGAAAATTTCATATTTTTATTGGAAATTTTGAAAATTTCATATTTTTATAGGAAATTTTGAAAATTTCATATTTTTATAGGAAATTTTGAAAATTTCATATTTTTATAGGAAATTTTGAAAATTTCATATTTTTATAGGAAATTTTGAAAATTTCATATTTTTATAGGAAATTTTGAAAATTTCATATTTTTATAGGAAATTTTGAAAATTTCATATTTTTATAGGAAATTTTGAAAATTTTATATTTTTATAGGAAATTTTGAAAATTTCATATTTTTATAGGAAATTTTGAAAATTTCATATTTTTATAGGAAATTTTGAAAATTTCATATTTTTATAGGAAATTTTGAAAATTTCATATTTTTATAGGAAATTTTAAAAATTTCATATTTTTATAGGAAATTTTAAAAATTTCATATTTTAATAGGAAATTTTAAAAATTTCATATTTTAATAGGAAATTTTGAAAATTTCATATTTTAATAGGAAATTTTGAAAATTTCATATTTTTATAGGAAATTTTGAAAATTTCATATTTTTATAGGAAATTTTGAAAATTTTATATTTTTATAGGAAATTTTGAAAATTTCATATTTTTATAGGAAATTTTGAATATTTCATATTTTTATAGGAAATTTTGAAAATTTCATATTTTTATAGGAAATTTTGAAAATTTCATATTTTTATAGGAAATTTTGAAAATTTCATATTTTTATAGGAAATTTTGAAAATTTCATATTTTTATAGGAAATTTTGAAAATTTCATATTTTTATAGGAAATTGTGAAAATTTCATATTTTTATAGGAAATTTTGAAAATTTCATATTTTTATAGGAAATTTTGAAAATTTCATATTTTTATAGGAAATTTTGAAAATTTCATATTTTTATAGGAAATTTTGAAAATTTCATATTTTTATAGGAAATTTTGAAAAATTCATATTTTTATAGGAAATTTTGAAAATTTCATATTTTTATAGGAAATTTTGAAAATTTCATATTTTTATAGGAAATTTTGAAAATTTCATATTTTTATAGGAAATTTTGAAAATTTCATATTTTTATAGGAAATTTTGAAAATTTCATATTTTTATAGGAAATTTTGAAAATTTCATATTTTTATAGGAAATTTTGAAAATTTCATATTTTTATAGGAAATTTTGAAAATTTCATATTTTTATAGGAAATTTTGAAAATTTCATATTTTTGTAGGAAATTTTGAAAATTTCATATTTTTATAGGAAATTTTGAAAATTTCATATTTTTATAGGAAATTTTGAAAATTTCATATTTTTATAGGAAATTTTGAAAATTTCATATTTTTATAGGAAATTTTGAAAATTTCATATTTTTATAGGAAATTTTGAAAATTTCATATTTTTATAGGAAATTTTGAAAATTTCATATTTTTATAGGAAATTTTGAAAATTTCATATTTTTATAGGAAATTTTGAAAATTTCATATTTTTATAGGAAATTTTGAAAATTTCATATTTTTACAGGAAACTTTAAAAAGTTCATATTTTTGTCAAAAATTTATATTTTTTATAGAATTTATACAAAATTTCATATTTTTAAGGAAATTTTGTTAAAATTTCATATTTTTATTGGAAACTTTGTAAAAATTTAATATTTTTATAGGATTTTAAAAAATGTTTAATTTTTATAGAATTTTTTGACAAAATTTCATATTTTTTATAGGAAATTTTAACAAAATTTCATATTTTAATAGGAAATTTTGACAAAATCTTATATTTTTATTAGAAATTTTGTCAAAATTTCATATTTTTTATAGGCCATTTTGGTAAAATGTCACATTTTTTAGACAATTTTGACAAAATTTCTTATTTTTATAGGAAATTTTGACAAAATTTCACACTCTATAAGAAATTTTGAAAAAAAAATTTTAAAAGTTCCTTTTTTTCAGAAAAATTTCCCATTTTTATGTAAGAATTTTTCCTAAAATATCATACCTATAAAGTTAATTTTCCCATTTATTCATAATTTTAATGAACCACAAGACTTATACATTTTTATCATTATCTTTCCTTTTGGAGTTTTCCATTTACTAAATTGCTTGAAAGACTTTCCTTTAGCAAGAAAAGTAATTCACTCATGTGTAAGCCTAAATAATGTGAAACATTTAAGTCTAATTAAATATTTATGCATTATTATTAATGAAGAGCCAAAAATATTGTCATTTAAGTGAATCTTTATTATTTGCACATCTAAAATGTCTCTCATCCATAAATGAACATATAATTTAAACAAAGTAGACAAGATTTGTTTTCTGCTTAAATATATTAAGTGTTTGTATATAAATTTTAACTAAAAATTAACCCATTCATATGAAATATGCGCAAATACTATATAACTAACATACATATATACATATGCATGTGTTTGCGTGTGAGTGCATCCTTTGCCTAAAGGCTGTGTACGTGTGTTTAAGGTGTCTTGTTGTATACTCATATAAGGTGAACATTTTATTTACAAATGTAGTCTTCTAGAACATTAGTGTCACTAAGTACATAATAAATCAACACGTAAGAAAATCCATAAAATAATTCTGAATGCCACCTTTGTTTTTTGTTTTTCTGCAAAATAACACCAATTTACTTTTCCCTTCTCCCGTTTGCAGGAATATATTATCCTCATGACTGAACTGGTGGGTGTGAGTGGGTATTCATAGGTGTCTTAATGTGTTCATGACAAATATGAGCATCACTTCTGTTGTACATAGGTTGTGTATATAAATAGATGTATTTATATATGTATGTACATGACAAAATATACTCCTAATAAGTAAATCATTTGTCTTTCTGTTGTACTTTTTGATATATAGACAGATTTGAAGGTGTTAGAAGCAAAAAAGTTATATTAAAGAAAATGTTACAATGTCACTAAACCTACACAACCCTAGGGAAATAAACAGAAATAACAAATTTAAATCGCAGAAATTTAAAGAAAATTCAGTAAAGAAATTAAATTTTGAGAATATTTCCTATATAATAGGAAATCTTGAGAAAATTTCTTATAAAAATAGGAAATCTTGAGAGAATTTTATAGGTAATATTAAGAAAATTTAGTATCAAAATAGAAAGTTTTGAGAAAATTGCTTATAAAAAAAGGAAATTTTGAGAAAATTTTCTATAAAAATAGGAAATTTTGAGGAAATTTCCTATGAAAATAGGAAATTTTGAGAAAACTTCAACTTAAAATAGGAACTTTTGCGAAAATTTCCTAGGAAAATAGGAAATTTTAAGAAAAAAATGAAAAATTTTGTCAAAATTTCCTATAAAAATAGGAGATTTTGAAAAAATTTCCTTTAAAAATAGAAAATTTCGCATAAAAACAGGAAATTTAAAAAAAAATTTATAAAAATAAGAAATTTTGCGAAAATTCCCTATAGTAATAGGAAATTTTTTGAAAACTTTCTATAAAAATAGGAAGTTTCGCCAAAATTTCCTATAAAAATAAGAAATTTCTCTAAAATTTCCTATAAAAATTTCCTATAATTTTGCCAAAATTTCCTATTAAAATAAGAAATTTTGCAAAAATTTCCAATAAAAATAAGAAATTTTGCAAAAGTTTCCTATACAAATAAGAAATTTTGCAAAAATTTCCTATAAAAATATGAAATTTTGTCAAAATTTCCTATAAAAAATTAGCAATTTTTTCAAAATTTCCTATAAAAATAAGAAATTTAGTCAAAATTTCCTATTAAAATAAGAAATTTTGTCAAAATTTCCTATAACAATAAGAAATTTTGTCAAAATTTTCTTGTAAAAATCAGAAATTTTGTCAAAATTTCCTATAAAAATATGAAATTTTGAGAAAACTTGTTACAAAAATAGGAAATTTTAAGAAAATTTCCTATAAAAATAAGAAACTTTGAGAAAATTTCCTATAGAAATAGGAAATTTTAAGAAAACTGCCTATAAAAAAGAAAATTTTGAGAAAAGTTTCTATAAAAAAAGGACATTTTGAGAAAATTGCCTATAAAAAAATGAAATTTTGAGAAAAATTCCTATAAAAATAGGAAATTTTGACAAAATTGCCTATAAAAAAAGGAAATTTTGAGAAAATTTTCTATAAAAATAATAAATTTTGAGAAAATTTCCTATAAAAATAGGAAATTTTGAGAAAATTCCCTATAAAAATTGGAAATTTTGAGAAAACTTCCTGTCAAAATAGGAACTTTTGCGAATATTTCCTAGGAAAATAGGAAACTTTAAGAAAATTTCCAATAAAAAAGAAAAATTTTGTCAAAATTTCCTAAAAATTGGAGATTTTGAAAAAATTTTCTTTAAAAATAAAAAGTTTTGAGAAAATTTCCTTTAAAAATAGGAAATTTTGAGAAAATTTACCATAAAAACAGGAAATTTTGAAAAAATTTCGTACCAAAATAGGAAATTTTGACAAAATTTCCTGCAAAAATGGGAAATTTTGAGAAAACTTCTTACAACAATAGAAAATTTTAAGAAAATCTCCTATCAAAATAGGAAATTTTAAGAAAGTCTCCTATCAAAATAGGAAATTTTGTAAAAACTTCTTATTAAAATAAGAAATTTTGTAAAAATTTCTTTTAAAAATAAGAAATTTTGTAAAAATTTCCTATAAAAATAAGAAAATTTATTAAAATCTCCGATAAAAATTTACTATAAAAATAAGAAATTTTATCAAAATTTCCAATAGAAATAAAAAATAAGAAAATTTATTAAAATCTTCAAGAAAAATTTCTTATAAAAATAAGAAATTTTGTCAAAATTTCCTATAGAAATTAAAAATTTTGTCAAAATTTCCTATAAAAATAAGAAATTTTGTCAAAATTTCCTATAAAAATAAGAAATTTTGTCAAAATTTCCTATAAAAATAAGAAATTTTGTCAAAATTTCCTATAAAAATAAGAAATTTTGTCAAAATTTCCTATAAAAATAAGAAATTTTGTCAAAATTTCCTATAAAAATAAGAAATTTTGTCAAAATTTCCTATAAAAATAAGAAATTTTGTCAAAATTTCCTATAAAAATAAGAAATTTTGTCAAAATTTCCTATAAAAATAAGAAATTTTGTCAAAATTTCCTATAAAAATAAGATATTTTGTCAAAATTTCCTATAAAAATAAGAAGTTTTGCCAAAATTTCCTATAGAAATAGGAAATTTTGTCAAAATTTCTTATAAAAATAAGAAATTTTGTCAAAATTTCTTATAAAAATAAGAAATTTTGTGAAAATTTCTTATAAAAATAAGAAATTTTGTGAAAATTTTCTATAGAAATAAGAAATTTTGTCAAAATTTCCTATAAAAATATGAAAAAATATGAAATTTTATCAAAATTTCCTATAAAAATATGAAATTTTGTCAAAATTTCCTATAAAAATATGAAATTTTGTCAAAATTTCCTATAAAAATATGAAATTTTGTCAAAATTTCCTATAAAAATATGAAATTTTGTCAAAATTTCCTATAAAAATATGAAATTTTGTCAAAATTTCCTATAAAAATATGAAATTTTGTCAAAATTTCCTATAAAAATATGAAATTTTGTCAAAATTTCCTATAAAAATATGAAATTTTGTCAAAATTTCCTATAGAAATATGAAATTTTATCAAAATTTCCTATAAAATTATGAAATTTTATCAAAATTTCCTATAAAAATATGAAATTTTGTCAAAATTTCCTATAAAAATATGAAATTTTGTCAAAATGTCCTATAAAAGTATGAAATTTTGTCAAAATTTCCTATAAAAATATGAAATTTTGTCAAAATTTTTTTATAAAAATATGAAATTTTGTCAAAATTTCCTATAAAAATATGAAATTTTGTGAAAATTTTCTATAAAAATAAGAAATTTTGTCAAAATTTCTTATAAAAATATGATATTTGCAAAAATATTTTATAAAAATAGGAAATTTCTATTACAAATATGAAATGTTGTCAAATTTTGTTATTTACAAAAATTGAATGTATGTACAAATTTTCCATTAAAAAATTAATTTTTGGGTATTAAATTGACACAAGTAAACATACTTTTAGCAAGAAGGCATATTTTTTATAAGTATTACAAGGATATGAAAATGTTTACGCATACTCTTGCAATATCTCAATTGAGCAGTCAGGCTGAACTAATGCCGTCTATACTAAAACAACAGTAACAATATATCCTTGTTTATATCATGATATCCTTGTAAGACTACAGAAATAGTACGAATATTGGTAAATTCTCGTTTACTTTTTATTTATTTTATTTTTTAAGCTTTTTTGTTATTTATTTTGTAGTACAACAAAATATCATCATAACACAACTCCTGCCAACATTTTCCAACAGCCAACAGTTGTTGTACTCCCACATTTAACATTATTATTTTTGTATATTTTGAGTCCTTAATATATACAATAACATACCTATACCTTAAGATGCCGGTGTATATATAATACAACACATATAATATGTGAATGAATGTCCTCCTTTAGCAGACTGAGAGAGTAATAAACATTTTAAAGATATTTATGGCAAAACATTTACTATATCTACAATAACATATCGTTTAAGTTGTTTTTATATATAAATTTCGTACCTTTTTGTTGTAATTTTGTCTTTTGTTTCAGTTTATTTTTTTTTTTTTTTTTTTCAAAAAAATTTTTTGTTGTCATAATTTATGACGCAAACAGGTATATTAAATGTCCTGTAAAAAATCACATAAAAAACAAAAATATTTACGTTTACACAAAAATTCATAAAATAACAGCTTTACTAGAGTTGTATTGTATTTTTAATACGAAAAGCGGAAAAATGGCACAAAAACAAACAAAGCTACAGAAAATTTAATGTAATTGCGATTGTCATCTTTATGTATTTATATGTTTTAAGTTGTATATCCTCTTTTGGTATATACAAGGATTCAAGGGGAAAAAATAAGTTAATCAATTTGCAAAGATAAAAGATATTTTAACAAAAGCTGACAATTTTTATTACTTTAAAATGCAAGTATGAAAAAAGAGATGAAAATCATTTTTGGTGATAAATTTTTTAAATTTGTTGAAATTCTGGCAGATACTGTTGCAATTTATTAGATTAATTTTGGTTCAAAAAAAGAAAGAATATTTTTATAACAATTTATATTTAGGGAAATTTTGACAAAAATTAAAATTCTTATAGAAAATTTTGACAAAATTTCGTATTTCTATAATAAATTTTGAAAAAATTTTCTATTTTTATATAAAATTTTGACAAAATTTTCTATTTTTATATAAAATTTTGACAAAATTTCCTATTTTTATAGGAAATTTTGACAAAATTTTATATTTTTATAGGAAATTTTGACAAAATTTTCTATTTTTATAGGAAATTTTGACAAAATTTTCTATTTTTATAGGAAATTTTGACAAAATTTTCTATTTTTATAGGAAATTTTGACAAAATTTTCTATTTTTATAGGAAATTTTGACAAAATTTTCTATTTTTATAGGAAATTTTGACAAAATTTTCTATTTTTATAGGAAATTTTGACAAAATTTTCTATTTTTATAGGAAATTTTGACAAAATTTTCTATTTTTATAGGAAATTTTGACAAAATTTTCTATTTTTATAGGAAATTTTGACAAAATTTTTTATTTTTATAGGAAATTTTGACAAAATTTTCTATTTTAATATGAAATTTTGACAAAATTTTCTATTTTTATGGGAAATTTTGACAAAATTTTCTATTTTTATAGGAAATTTTGACAAAATTTTCTATTTTTATAGGAAATTTTGACAAAATTTTCTATTTTTATAGGAAATTTTGACAAAATTTTCTATTTTTATAGGAAATTTTGACAAAATTTTCTATTTTTATAGGAAATTTTGACAAAATTTTCTATTTTTATAGGAAATTTTGACAAAATTTTCTATTTTTATAGGAAATTTTGACAAAATTTTCTATTTTTATAGGAAATTTTGACAAAATTTTCTATTTTTATAGGAAATTTTGACAAAATTTTCTATTTTTATAGGAAATTTTGACAAAATATTCTATTTTTATAGGAAATTTTGACAAAATTTTCTATTTTTATAGGAAATTTTGACAAAATTTTCTATTTTTATAGGAAATTTTGACAAAATATCCTATTTTTATAGGAAATTTTGACAAAATATCCTATTTTTATAGGAAATTTTGACAAAATATCCTATTTTTATGGGAAATTTTGACAAAATTTTATATTTTTATAGGAAATTTTGACAAAATTTTATATTTTTATAGGAAATTTTGACAAAATTTTTTATTTTTATAAGAAATTTTGACAAAATTTTCTATTTTTATAGGAAATTTTGACAAAATTTTCTATTTTTATAGGAAATTTTGACAAAATTTTCTATTTTTATAGGAAATTTTGACAAAATTTTCTATTTTTATAGGAAATTTTGACAAAATTTTCTATTTTTATAGGAAATTTTGACAAAATTTTCTATTTTTATAGGAAATTTTGACAAAATTTTCTATTTTTATAGGAAATTTTGACAAAATTTTCTATTTTTATAGGAAATTTTGACAAAATTTTCTATTTTTATAGGAAATTTTGACAAAATTTTCTATTTTTATAGGAAATTTTGACAAAATTTTCTATTTTTATAGGAAATTTTGACAAAATTTTCTATTTTTATAGGAAATTTTGACAAAATTTTCTATTTTTATAGGAAATTTTGACAAAAGTTTCTATTTTTATAGGAAATTTTGACAAAAGTTTCTATTTTTATAGGAAATTTTGACACAATTTTCTATTTTTATAGGAAATTTTGACAAAATTTTCTATTTTTATAGGAAATTTTGACAAAATTTTCTATTTTTATAGGAAATTTTGACAAAATTTTCTATTTTTATAGGAAATTTTGACAAAATTTTCTATTTTTATAGGAAATTTTGACAAAATTTTTTATTTTTATAGAAAATTTTGACAAAATTCATATTTTTATAGGAAATTTTTAACCAAATTTCTTATTTTTATAGGAATTTTTGACAAAGTTTTCAATTCTTATAAGAAATTTTGACAAAATTTCTTATTTTTATGGGAAATTTTGACAAATTTTTTTTTTTTTTAAATTTTGACAAAATTTCTAATTTTTTAGGATATTTTGAAAAAATTCGTATTTCTATAGGAATTTTTGACAAAATTTCATATTTTTATAGGAAATTTTGGCAATATTTTTTATTTTGGTAGGAAATTTTGACAAGATTTCATATTTTAATAGGAAATATGAAATTTTGACAAAATTTTATATTGTTATAGAAATTAAGAAATTTTTAGAAAATTTAATTTTTTGAAGGAAATATGAAATTTTGACAAAATTAATGGTCTTTAGCAAAGTTGTTGCGCATGACCAAGTTCCGACAGGTGGCGCTACTGAAAATTACTCAAATTTAATTTATTCGTGAATTGTTAATTTGATCATGCAACGATATTTGGCAAAGTTGTTTCACATGAGCCGATGAGAGTTTTTAAGTTGTTGTCCAATTCCTAACAGGTGGCGATACAGAAAATTGCTCAAAATTAAGTTAATCATAAACTGTGCATTTGCTCGTGCTATTATCACACAGGTTTTTGTTTTTTTATGGTACGACTAGTTTTTGCTAGATGGCGTCAAATTGAAATTAATTGAATCAAAATTAATTAAGTCGTAAATTGTGCATTTGATCATGCTATAATCTTTAACTAAGTTGTTGCGCATGAGTCGATGGAAGTTTCTAATATCATTCCTTCAAATTTATTTTAGTTGGTGCTGCAGCAACGCCAGCAGGGTATAGCTAGTATTTTAGAAAAACGACTTAATCAGAAACAAATTGAACCCTTAAGAGTATTCGCACCCAAAATAAATTTTTGCTACCTTTAATATAAATAGTATTTAACATTACTGTTAAACTGTTTACAGTGCTCGGTTGACTGAAAAATTTGCTCTGCTAAAAATTACGGTTTTTGTCTTTGCTATCTAAAATGTATCTTCACAGTGTGAAGTTCACACACATTAATTTTTTGTACCTGTTTAAAGATTAAAATTAGGGAAAGAACTCTTTATCGTATCTATGTAGAAAAATGTGTTATTTTATTTGATTCTTAACAAATTTGCAACCTATAAACGAATATTTCAACAAAGCAAAATTTGCTTGCTCTGTTTTAAAAATGTTTAACAAAGTATGTCTGTCATGAATTTAATTTAATTAAATTATCCCTTTATGGATGAATAATTTAATTACATTTAATAACCACAAAATTATCTTAAATATTATTATAATGAAAAAAAGAGACGTTATAATTAACATACAAGTATGTGTGATGTTTATTTGAAGCACTTTCATAAACTACGACTATGGCAAAAGATGCAGCATAACTTGAGTTAATTGTCAAATATTTGCAGAACAATGTTTATCAATTAAAATGCAAAGAACATAAATTTATATATACAAACATAGCAATTTTAAAAAGTTATATACAAATGTATATACTTGTATTCTATGTATGTCTTTGTACTATATTTGCATACATTCAATAAACCAACAATATATTTTAACTCCTTCATTCTCTCAGCTGCATTGTCATTAAGTCCTCTAACCCCCTTTGTTGAATGTACAATGTTGTATGAAGATAATCTCACAAATTATGATGCTTTGTGCAACATTGTTTGGTTGCATTATTATTCTCTCTATATTATATAATTTTTTCATTTCTCGTTTTTTTTTTTTAATTTTTCTTTTTATACCCACCATCAAAAAGAATGGGGGGCATATTGAGATTATCATTCCGTTTGTAATTTCTTTAATATTGGGTTAAAAAACCAAAATTAAAGTATATTCTGAATCCTTATGAAGGTCTAAGACGATTGAGCGATGTCTGTCTGTTTGTCTGTCCGTCTGTCTGTCTGTCTGTCTGTCTGTCTGTCTGTCTGTCTGTCTGTCTGTCTGTCTGTCTGTCTGTCTGTCTATCTGTCTGTCTGTCTGTCTGTCTATCTGTCTGTCTTTCTGTCTGTGTGTCCGCCTGCCTGTCTGTCTGTCCGTCTGTCTGTCTGTCTGTTTGTATGTCTGTCTGTCTGTCTGTCTGTCTGTCTGTCTGTCTGTCTGTCTGTCTGTCTGTCTGTCTGTCTGTCTGTCTGTCTGTCTTTCTGTCTGTGTGTCCGCCTGTCGTCTGTTTGTCTGTCTGTCTGTCTGTCTGTCTGTCTGTCTGTCTGTCTGTCTGTCTGTCTGTCTGTCTGTCTGTCTGTCTGTCTGTCTGTCTGTCGTCTGTCTGTCTGTCTATCTGTCTGTCTGTCTGTCTGTCTGTCTGTCTGTCTGTCTGTCTGTCTGTCTGTCTGTCTGTCTATTGTCGACACGATGAAACCTCAACGAAAGGATATAGGTCCCTGAAATTGTTAGAAATATTCTTCATTTCTTGGAAAATGTTGGTATTGAAATTGGGCAAAATCGGTTCACATTTGACCATAGCTCCAGTATAACCTCTTCTAGGATTATCGCTTATTTGCTAATAAATGACAAATTATAACAGCTATCATGACAGAGTTTGGTATCTAGAAGTTTTACATAAGCACTAGTTAGCATATAAAATTTCAATCGGTTCACTTATGGAAACAGCCTAAACTCCACCTCAAATACACTTAAATGCCAATAAATGATAAATTGTAATAGCTTTGGCCACTAAATTTAGCACAAGGAAGTCTTATGTGAATGCCAGCCAGTGTTCAAAATTTTGTCACAATCGGTCACCATTTGACCATAGCTCCCATATAAAAAACTTACGGAAACACAAAAATACAAAAATAGTGGGTTTATGCCCGTCCGTCCGTCAGATAAAAGCACGATAGCGCCTTAACGAAAAGGGTTACAGCAATAAAATTTTACAAAAGGAAGTCCTATGTGAATACCAGCCAGTGTTACAATCGGTCGCCATTTGACCATAGCTTCCATATAAAAAACTTATGGAAACACAAAAATACAAAAAGAAAAGACGGTTTATGTCCGTCAGATAAAAGTGCGCCAGCTCCTTAACTACAAGAGTCACAGAGGCAAAATTGTACAAAAGGATTTTTGATATGCAACAGAAGTAGTGTACTGAAAATGGGCGAAATCGGTTTATATTTAGTTAGAGCTCCCATATAACCCCGCCACGAGAAATACATGAATGCTGTTAATTAAATACAATTGTAATAGCTATGACAACTAAATTTAGAGTAGAGAAGTTTTATGCAACTATTGGTCAGTATATCAAATTTTATAGGAATCGGTCTATATTTGACTAAAGCTTTTATATGAAAAACACTCACGGAAACCAAAAAAAATTTAGCAAAGGCCATAAATATATATATAGAATGGCTATCTCAAAAACGGCTCTAACGATTTTGATAAAATTTGGACAGTGGGTATCTTTTTTGATGTATAGGTCGAAGAAGAAGGAACTTTTGGAACCTTTGCCTCTAAGAGGGTAAAAACGGGAAAAAATCGAAAACGCTATATCTCCTAAAGTAATAGGTATAGAAACAAAATTAAAATTCCGTTTTAAACAGCTATGAAATTAAGCGGACATGTGTTGGTACTTTTTTGAAACTATGTCCGATAGGGGGTAAAAAATTGTGAAAATAGTTTTTTTGGTACCTTTTTAACCAACTCTTATATTTTAAACTAAAGAATATAGAAAGAAACTTTGTACTGCAATCAATAGATGTGAAAGAAACATTAAACACGTATTTGGTATGTTTTTGATTTTTGGGCCAAAATGGGTAAAAAATTAATAAAATGATAACTTAACATCTCAAAAAGTTATATGAATAGGAACATTAACATGTTAACTGCGTTTTAATAAATTGTACCGAATTCAATTGGTAACAAAAAAGTACCAAATATGCATATGGAATTTTTTGAAATTAGAGGATAAAAAGGGGAAAAAATTAGTATTGTTATACCTTTTAAACAAATGAATGTTTGTCTGTATGTATGTTCTTTATAGAATAGTAAACTGTGAACTGTTGCGGATAAGCCGGCGAGGGTTTTAAGTTGATAAGACTAATTTCCGACAGATGACGCTACTGAAAATTACTAAAAATTAATTAAATCTAAAACTGTACATTTGATCATGCTATGAGCTTTAGCAAAGTTGTAGGTTTTTTAGTTGGTATGAATAATTTCCGACAGGTGGCGCTACTGAAACTTACTTAAAGTCAATTTAATCGTAAGCTGTACATTTAATCATGCTATAATCTTTGGCAAAGTTGTTGCACATGAGCCGACAAAGGTTTCTTAGTTGGTATGAAGGAATTTCGACAAATGGCGCCACTGAAACTTAGTCAAAGTCAATTTAATCGTAAGCTGTACAATTAATCATGCTATAATCTTTAGCAAAATCGAAGAAATTTTATGAATTGGAATGAGCGAAGTCGTAAACTGTGTATTTGATCATGTTATAATCATAAGGAAAGTTGTTGCAGGCAAAGGTTTTTTAGTTGGTATGAACAACTTCAGGTGGCGCCACTGAAAACTACTCAAAATGAATTAAATCGTAAACTGTGCATTTGATCAGACTATAATCTTTTGCAAAGTTGTTGCGCATGAGTCGACGGAGGTTTGTGTTGGTATAACCAATTTCCAAAATTATTATAATTACCCAGCAAAACTTTTCATTACCAAATAATGAGTTAAACAGCTAAACTATTGAACACGAACTACTTACTCATTCACTGTTTAAGTCATTACATTAACATGGGGATGTCATTGGAGGGAAGTACTTACCAATTGCAGAAAATTAATGACTTGGGTAAGCAATTGGAAAACAACAACAAAAACTTTTTTGTTGTTGTATTTAAAAAAAATATGTTTTGAAACGAAATACAAACATTTTTTTTGTGACCCCATGGGGGCTCGAACCCAGACCCTCCGACTGCTAGGCAGAGACTCTTCCACTGAGCTACTTCATATGTTGAAAACTTAGCAGCTTATAATTAATATAAACAATTTTTATTTATAGATCCAAAATCATGTGACAATAACTTTGTTTTTCCCTGCTTTTTTCGCTTTGTTGTAATTTTTGGAAAAATATATTTTTATACGATTTTTTGTAAATGTTTAATGCATTTAATAAACAATAAAGAAGTTTTTTTTTAATTATTTTAAAACTTAAACAATTTATATCTTCTCTTTTGTGTAAGTTTTTACATAAGATTGACTCGTACTTACTTAAATGGCCTATAGTTACAACCTGTTAAGATCAAAGTCCGAGCATATTTTAGAATTTCATGGATTTCGATCTTGTGCGAATATTCTCCAATTTTATAGGCCAAGCTTTGAAAAACGTTCTTCTACTTGGTCTTTCTATCGATGTTTTGGACATCCTCCTCTAACATTAGGTAGTGGGACATTTTAATTCTAATTTTATCCTCTTCAAAGCATTTTTTTTCAAGAGAGGGTTACTAGCCCGTAAAAATGGGTTAGGATAATTTTTATCGATCTTATGGGACAACTCTCGGTACATGTTAGCTCACTATATTAATGGATGTTGAACTAGCTCCCCGGGTGATACCACTGTGCCCATAGTTGAGATGAAGGATGACCCAGATAAGTTGGGCTTACCAAGTTAAGACCAATTAGAATCGTGTTTGGTATCCAACATCCCCTACATAATCAAAATTGACTCATGATGGTATTTTTTCATTACCGTGAGTTAGTTTTCCAATTCTTTTTTCCAGAAGGTAATATTTAAGTTCTTAAAATTTAAAAATCATTCAAACAGACTCTTTTAATAAAAAAAAAACTAAAAAAAATTGTTGCCCTTGGTGGGATTTGAACCGGGGCCATTCAGATTGAATTGCCATCTTAATTACAAATAAGTACTTCTGTAATAACTTATTATTTATTCGGAGGATATGTTGTAGTCATTACAAGGTAACCAGTTATCAGAGTACTTTCCATTACCAAAGTTTTGCTGGGTAGTTAAACTGTAAACTATGTATTGGTCGGACAAAATAAATAAAATAATTCAAAATTACTTAATATTTGTGCAATGTCTTTCCTCTAAATTTATTTTAGCACTTTATAAAATAAAATATATAAAAACTTTAAAATTGGCCTCAAATGCTTATCATAAAGCAAGGCTCGGTCAACCAGGTACTAGCTATTAATTTAGGAACTATGAGAGCTATGGCCACTAAATTTTGCAAAAACAAGCTTTATATAAATACCAGCCAGTGTGTAAAATTTTGTTACAATCGGTCATCATTTACATATATATAATTCTTATATATAATATCCCTTTTTTTATATCTACAATCAAAAAGATTCGGAGGTACAAGCAGCATATTAAGATTATGTATATGGTAGATTCATTTGGAACTCCTAACAAAATATATAGACCAGTCGTATTACTATAAACTTCTTTATCCTAACTAAATATTAAGCTAAACGAAAAGTATTTAACAACTTATTATAGTAAAACCATACCCGGTTACGATAACAAATTTTGTTCAAAGTAAATAAATTCTAGGGAAACCACTTACATACTTTTGAATGTTGAACTATAACACGGCATTTACACATGCAAGTGCAAGCTCAATACATTTATATTTTTTTACTAACACAATCATACTTCTGCAAGTTGTAGGCTCACTGGCAAGAGATTTTGATTGCCAGTGATTTTTTTACTTGCATGTCAGAAGAATACGAATACACAACTTGTAACAAGTCACCTACGTGTGTAAACGTACTGTAAAGCTAAGTTATTCCAAATATTTTACCAACAATACCAACTAGCGTAACAACTTTTTTCCAATTTGGTCTACGTTTTGAATTTACTGCACCCTCGTAGATATATGAGATATGTTTCTAAATTTAACAGAACTTGATGGTGGGTATATAAGATTCGACACAGCCGAATATAACACTCTTACTTTTTATAACCTTCACCACCATAGGTGGAAAGGGTATTGTAAGTTTGTGCTGATGTATGTAACGCATGGAAATATTTGCCTTACCACCTTTTAGTATACCAATAGACTTAGAATCACTTTCTAAATCGATTTAGCTATGTCCGCTCGTCCGTTCGTCTGGCTGGACCGCCATGTAAACCTTGTAATCAAACTACAGGTCGCAATTTAAAGATAATTTGATTAAATTTGGCACAGATAATTTTTTTTTTTTTTGATAATGGGACCATGGCTAGTGAAATTCGTCAAAATCGTTCCATTATTTATGGTACCTCCCATAGGTCCCACTTCCTGGAATTGATATATTGGCCACCAATATCAATATTTTTTCATGAAATTTGAATCAAACACTGCTTCTGTAAACTCAAATCACTGCACAAAATTTCTTTAAAATCGGTCCACATTTGACCATAGCTCCCATACAAACTTTTCTTTAAAAATGCACTAAATGAGACAAAAATCACCAAAACGCTCTCAAATCTGAAGATAATGGGAATTTTAAGTTTATTTTTTGCATACATCAGTTTTGTAACAACTGTAATCAATTTGCCAAATTTCGAGATAATCGGTCTACATTTGACCCTAGCTCTCATATAAGTCCAAATGTCGGAAGCAGTTTAAATATATAAGTTTTCAGAAAATGTTTGTATGACGGCAAAATTTAGCAAATATTTGTCTTTATACAGGAAAAATAATACCTTTGACCTTAGTGGTAAAGGGTATCGTATGGTCGGGCTTGAACGACTATAGCACTTTCTTACATTTTTTTTTTTAATTTTTCTTTTTTTTTATTATTTATCAAGAAGTGCAGCATGAACACATGTAGCTACTCTACTTGACATTATAATGGGTTAAAAAAATATTTAAGGGCAGATATTTTTCATACACATCCATACATACAATATAACAATGTTGACTGCATTTGCTCTTACACAAAACAAACTTACATAACATATTTAAGTGTATATGTAACACGATACTTTTATATACATACATTGTTATGTGTATATGTAATGTTTGCAAAAAAAGAATATTCCTATATGTAGAACATAAGTGTTTACTATGACATAAAATGAGTCTGAGTCTGTTCTGTATTTCGTTATAATTTTTTTTTCTTCTTTCCTCCATCTTGTTTCCGGTTTCAGTTGTTATATAGGAAAATTGTTAAAAAAAAATGTTTACTAAATGCTTCAAAGTCTCACTTAATTGGATTGTTTGCGGCATTTTATCATATCTTGAACATTATTTAAGCACCAAAAAGGTTTAAAAGTGTAAGTAGTTAATAATTTAACCTTGCATCAGTTGTATGTTATGTACTCTTATACTCTCGTATGTATATGTATGTTTTAGTCCTATATAATGCCGAGTTGCGCAATTTCCTGAATTAAGATGGATTTGTTAACAACATCCATATGTAATAATTTGATGTCAGTCATTATTCTGATGCTTTTAGAGAGCTAAATTGTTTAATATTCACATAATAGTCGTAAAAGATTAATTTTAAATGGTGGTATTAAGGTTGGATTTTAAAATTATGAACGTAAGTATTTGGGAGGTTTAATATGAAATTTAGAAAATAATTTGAAATTAAATTACACTAAGCAACAAATAAATACTGATAGTGACTTCACTCCGAAATGATTTATGGCCGATAGGATTGTTTTCAGTTAACTTTAATGGCAATTTGTTGAAATATAAAAGTTTTCAAAAATGTCGTTGAACATTTATTTTTGGGAGGCTTTTTATACCCTTCACCACCATAGGTGGAAAGGGTATTATAAGTTTGTGCTGATGTATGTAACGCATAGAAATATTTGGCTTAGACCCACCTGTTAGTAAACCAATAGGCTCAGAATCACTTTCTAAGTCGATTTAGCGATGTGAGTCCGTCCGTCCTTCCGTCTGGACGGCAGGCTGGACCCTAGAACGGTTCGTCTTCCATACAAAAAAAAGTTATGTTAGTCACCCCCTAGGATTAAAGGTAATGTTTAAACAATTCCAAAAAAAATTTTTTTATTTTTTTACCACGCCTACAAATACCGCCCTTTTACTATTTTGTTCACTGTGTCGCCATTTTAAATCCGATCATAACATTTTATATATTGGTGTTCGCGGCTCTGTAAGGGCTACATTTCTCTCTTTAATAGTTTTTTACTACCACGTTAATTTATAGTCATAATTTAAAAAAACTAGATTTTTACTCGATTTGATTAGGGTGGGTACGACTCGAATTTTAAAAAGTTATGACTAGAAATTGACGAGGTTGTAAAAAAGTATCAAAGAGAGAAATGTAGCCCTTACAGAGCCCTGAAAATCGATATATAAAATGTTATGATCGGATTTAAAATGGCGACACAGTGAACAAAATAGTTAAAGGGCGGTATTTGTAGGCGTGGTAAAAAAATAAAAAAAAAAATTAGAATTATTTTTACATTATCTTTAATCCTAGGGGGTGACTGACTCAACTTTTTCTTCGAACCACTCTACTGGACCCCCATATAAACCTTGTAATCAAAGTACAGATCGCAATTCTAAAGATAATTTGATGAAATTGGGCTATTGAAATTCGTCAAATTCGGTTCATTATTTATGGTACCTCCCATAGGTCCCACTTCCTGGAATTGTTGTATTGGCCACAAATATCAATATTTTTTCGTAAAAATTTAAAACAAATACTGCTTATGTAAACTAAACTCACTGTACCAAGTTTCGAAATTTCGAAGTTTGAAATCGGTTCACATTTGACCATAGCTACAAACTTATGTGTCAAAACACACTAAATGACACAAAAATCACTAAAACGCTCTTAAATCTCAAGATAATGAGATTTTTTTTTGCAAATATAATTTTTGTAACAACTGCAATCAGTTTGCAAAATTTCGAGATAATCGGTGCACATTTGACCCTATCTCTCATATAGGTCCCAATGAAGGAAACTATATTTAAGCTGTTTTGAGAAATATTTGTATAATGGCAAAATTTAGCAAATATTTGTCTTTATACAGGAAAAAAAACACCTTTGACCTTAGTGGTGAAGGGCATCGTGTGGTCGGTCTTGACCGACGATAGCACTTTCTTACTTGTTTATTATAAGACCAATAGTAAGGTCATGACTTCTGGTCATACATAGCAATTTTTTTTTGCAAGGAAATTTACGGGCATGGTATAGTGCGCTAAAAAAGTGGGCGAATGAAAAATCATTAGTCATTAGTCTAAATTTTTTCTTTTAATATTTTGTCCTTTCAAAAAATCAATACTGCTTCTTACCTTCCAAATTCATATTTAACACCTGTAAAGGTTTTAAAGGTAGTAAAGGTTCTTAACTACAAATTTCATAGCTAGAGTTAGGCAAGTTTAATGAACTACGACTCTTGTTAAGAGCTGCAGTCAATGTATGACCTTAAGTGATTCTGACAATATATGAATAACCTTGACTTTCTCGTACAATATTGCCAAACATGTTGCACTAAGACAAAGTTGTCAATTTGTGGTACCTGTTGTTAATCATTTTAACTGAACATTAAACTTAGTATTAAATTTATTGCTATAAATTCTTTCTATAGAAAGGACAAATTTTGCAGGTGTAAATTATCGCAATGTGCAAAGGTACTTATTGTTAATCATGAGAATGGCCATATTAGGGCTTATGTAAATACCAAGGTACAATGATTCTAATAGCTTTTTCATCTTAATTTGTTGGAAGCAGCTGGTCTATTTACTTAAACCATCTTAAGAACTCCTAGCTATAGAAATATTTTAAATTATCATCTTCTTTAAGCTAAACGATTATTTTTGATTTTTACAATTTGTTCCCAAGGCGAATTCAAACAGGTGTAGCTAGGAGATTATCAATCTCTTCCTGATTTTGTCTATCTCTTTTAAAATCACCTCCATTTATTTTTGATAATAAAAGAAAATTTGTGTTCGATGATGTTGCAGTTGTAGCTTTATAATCAATATGAATTGAGATTTAACATTTAGTATCAATCGAAGTTAATTTTAGTTGTAAGAGTAACTTATAGTGATCATTCATATAACTTCCAAGACAGAGTTTTAATGCTAACCATTTACAGTGGATGCAAATACCCAGTAAGAAAAAAGGTTGAGGATGATTTGAAAATAAATCTTTTTTCAAAGGTCAAACGTTTGATACTGATTTGATACTGATTTGAGAATAAAAGCAGATTCAACAAAAACGGGACTTTATTACCAAATTGAGAAATGCCTTTATTTTCAAACCATTATCAAACCTCATTCTCAAAGGTTTTTCAAATGTGGATATCATCTACATGTGGAACATAAATACATAAAATGACGTTGTATTTTTGATATTTTTGAGTTTGTTTATTTGGTTTTTGAAAACGGTTAATGTTAGGTAAAAAAAAATGTTAAGAATTTATGAAAATTTACTTATGCAAATGATTAATTTGATGCAATTTAGTAAAGGGACAACACAATTAAAATTGGCCATTATTCCATAATTTCAAATATGGATCAATTTTAAAAAATCCGCAAGAAATAATGAATTTCTTTGAAATGCAATGTCATTCCATTAAAATATCCTAAACATTATTTTTTTTTAAGTTTGAAAAACTTTAAAATAAGGTTTGATATCAAATTTATATAACATCATTTTTCAAATTATTCTCAAATCATCTTATGGTTTGATAATGATTTGAGAATAACCTTTATTCACAATTCGATAAACTATCATTTTTCAAACGTTTATTCTCAAATGAACCTTCATTTGAAAATAAATGTGAATCTCAAACATCTGTTCAGGTTTGAAACAAGTTTGAAAAAAAAAAACGTTTGATATCAAATGTAAAAGTCATCATATTTAAACGTTTGACACTGTTCTTATTGGGTACAAAGCTCATAGTTTTTAGAAGTTGTCGTTATTGTCGTTATTATTTGAGACATTTTTATACACTTCACCAATAGGTGGAAGGATCCCAGCAAAACTTTGGTAATGGCAAGTTCTCTGATAACTGGTTACCTTGTAACGACTACAACATACCATCCGAATAAATAATAAGTTATTACAGAAGTACTTATTTGTAATTAAGATGGTAATTTAAACTGAATGGCCCCGGTTCAAATCCCACCACGGACAACAATTTTTTTTAGTTTTTTTTTTATTAAAATTGTCATTTTAAATGATTTTTGAATTTTAAGAACTTAAATATCATCTTCTGTAAAAAAAATTTGCAAAACTAGCTCACGTTAATGAAAAATACCATCATGAGTCAATTTTGATTATCTAGGGGATGTTGAATACCAAACACGATTCTAATTGGTCTTAACTTGGTAAGCCCAACTTATCTGGGTCATCCTCTCATCATCTCAACTGTGGACACACACCTCCTCATGGTATCACCCGGGGAGCTAGTTTAACACCCATTAATATTGTGAGTTAACATGTTCCGAGAGTTGTCCCATAAGATCGATAAAAATGGGTTAGGATTACGGGCTAGTAACCCTCTCTTGAAAAAAAATACAATGAAGAGGATAAAATTAGAATTGAAATGTCCCACTACCTAATTTTAGAGGAGGATGTCCGAAACTTCGATAGAAAGACAAAGTAGAGGAACTTTTTTCAAAGCTTGGACTATATAATTGGAGAATATTCGAACAAGATCAAAATCCATGGAATTCTAAAATATGCTCGGACTTTGACATTAACAGGTTGTAACATTTAAGTAAGTAAGAGTCAATCTAATGTAAAAGCTTATACAAAAAAGTAGATTTATGTAGGGTTCATGTAACTCAAGCGTCTGACGATTGAGTGAAATTTACATGTGTTTTGTTTTTGTAACAAAATTTGGTATATAGAAGTTTTACATTAGCCCTAGACAGCGTGTAAAATTTCATCAAAATCGGTTTACATTTAGCCATAGCCCATACAAAAAACTTACGAAAACAGCCTAAATTTCACCTAAAATACACTTAAATGCCAATAAATCTAAAAGTATAACAGATATAACCACTAAATTTGGCACAAGAAAGTCTTATGCCAATGCCAGCCAGTGTGCAAAATTTTGTCGCAATCGGTCACCATTTGACCTAGCTCCCATATAAAAAACTTACAAAAACACAAAAATTCAAAAAGAAAAGGGGATTTATGTCCGTCTGTCCGTCAGATAAAAGCGTGATAGCTCCTTAACTACAAGAGGTAGTAAAATTAAATTAAGCACAAGGAAGTCTTATGTCAATGTCAGCCAGTGTGAAAAATTTTGTCACAATCGGTCACCATTTTACCATAGCTCCCATATGAAAAACTTATGGAAACACAAAAATACATAAAGAAAAGGTTGTTTATGTCCGTCTGTCCGTCAGATAAAAGCTCGATAGCGCCTTAACGAAAAGAGCTAGACAGACAAAATTTTACAAAAGTATTTTGGATATCTTGAAAAAGATGTGTGTTAAAAATGGACAAAATCGGTTCAAATTTAGTTAGAGCTCCCATATAACCCCGCCCCGGGAAACACATTAATGCTGATAAATTGAATACAATTGTAATAGCTATGACGATTAAATTTAAAATAGGGAAGTTTTATGCAATTTTTGATCAGTTTATCAAATTTTATAGGAATCAGTCCATATTTGACTTTAGCTTTCATATAAAAAACACTCACGGAAACCAAAAATTTTAGCAAAGGCCAGTTAAAAGCTTTTAAATTAGAAACTATGATAGCTATGGCCACTAAATTTTGCAAGAATAAGCTCTATATATATAAAAGCCAGTGTGTAAAATTTTGTTACAATCGGTCAACATTTGGCTATAATTCTTATATATATAGCATCCCCTTTTTATATCTACAATCAAAAAGATTTGGAGGTACATTCATTATATTAAGATTGCACCTATGAAATTAGATAGGCATCAATCAATGTTCAGCCCAGACTTTATATATGATGAATGCATTAGCAACTCCTAACGAAATATATGGACATGCCGTATTACTATTAACGTGTTTAGCCTAACTACATATTTACGAAAAGTATTTAACAACTTATTAATGTAAAACTATACCCGGTTATGAGACCGAATTTTGATCAGAGTAAATACTGGGGAAACCACTAAAATATTTTTAAATGTTGAACTATAAAACTACGGCAACCGAATTTAGTCCAAAGGTTTTACCAACAATACCAATTAGCTTAGCGATTTTTCAGTATTGGTCCAGATTTTGAATTAGCTGCACCCTTGTAGATATATGAGATATATTTCTAAATTTAACACAACTTGATGGTGGGTATATAAGATTCGGCACAGCCGAATATAACACTCTTACTTGTTTAAATCTAAGATTCGCATCGAAAATTGAAATTGCTGGCAACAAATGTTTCTGCAAAAACTACAACTTTTAAAAACGCACATATGATCAAATGAGGTAAATGTCTACAAAAACAGTTTCTGTAAAGTTATGAGGTCATGTACAAATCATATCTTCAATTTTCTCGAGCTTATCAAAAATGGCTAATTCTAAAGCTATGTTGAGAATGTGGAGAATCTTTAATTGATATGAGGCAAAATCTGATATATGCTTTATTCGTAAAATTTGTTTTCGCAAAGCAAATGTAATGTATTTAACATTTAATGAAAAACACTTTTAAATATATATGTAATATGCTTTTCGTAATTAAAGACAACAAAACCTTTAAAAAAGGGCAACATTTTTGGGGTACGTCCGCAATTTGATCAATAGGCAATATGTTTTAGGGCTAGGGTTGCCAGACACAAATCTTGAAAAAGCTGGACATAAAAAAAAAAAAATCTTGACAGCCCATAAATTAGCTCGTCATTAATAGTAGAAAACTTGCTTTAATAATTTGCTTCGATGAATCTTTCAATTTCTGATAAACCGAATTACGAATACCGTAATTAACCGCAACGATATCGAGAGAAAATTAAATCGTCCGAGATGAATCAAAAGAAAACGGCACATGTGATCGTTGAGAACTATAGCTACGAGGTTGCAAAGGAATTTGTTAACCTTGGTACCGCCGTCAACATAAATAACGACATAAGTTTCGAAATCAAACATAGAATCATAAGCAGGCAGATAAGAAATAAAGCTCTCTCTGTAAGAACTTAAAGTACGCTCTACAAAACGAATATACTACCCGTGTTTTTAAAGGGTGGTTAAATTGTAAGGGCCGATGTTGAATGTGAACCACACCTAAACGCCAAGTTTTTTTTTCCGAATTTTATTTGACATTTCTCTATTTCAGACTTACTCAATTTGAACCATAGAGAGATACACAATCCAACAACGTGTTAAAGTTATCCAGACTTAGTATGAAAAAGGGCGTTCAAATCAAAATGCATATCGTGAACTTCGTGATTTTTTTGGTCAATTTGATCGTCCAAATGTGCGTACAATCGCAAAAATCGTGGAAATATTCGAGCAAACCGGGTCTGTAGAAGATGTGAGAGCACCAGTGCATGCTCGTACTGCAGAAAATATTGCTGCTGTTTGCGATAGTGTGGATGAAGAGCCGTCCACCTCAACTCATCGTGGTGCCCAACAATTGCACCTCTCGCGCTCGTCGTTGATGAACATTATGCGTAAAGACTTGCATTTACACGCTTACAAGGTGCAATTGGCTCAAAAACTAAAGCCTCTTGACCATTCCAAACGTCGTGAATGGGCAGAATTGTGACAAGAAATGGCAACAGTGGATGATCAATTTTCGAAGAAAATCATCTTCGGTGATGAGGCACATTTTCACCTCAGTGGATTCGTCAATAAACAGAATGAGAATCCAAAAGTGATTGTCGAAAAACCAATGCACCCACAAAGAGTGACTGTTTGGTGCGGTTTATGGGCTGGCGGCATCATCGGACCGTATTTTTTCCAAAATGAGGCCGGTCAGGCAGTTACTGTAAATAGTGTTCGCTATCGTGAGATGATAACGAACTTTTTATGGCCCGAATTGGAAGATATGGATGTGGACGATATGTGGTTTCAGCAGGACGGTGCCACTTGCCATACAGCTAACGAAACAATGGCTCTTTTGCGCAACAAATTCAATGGCCGTGTTATCTCACGTAATGGCTATGTCAATTGGCCGCCAAAATCATGTGAGTTGACACCGTTGGACTTTTTTCTTTGGGGTTTTTGAAAGAAAAGGTGTACGCCGATAAGCCAGCAACAATTCAAGAGCTAAAGGATGAGATAATTCGGCACATTAACGGCATAGAACCTCCATTATGCTTCAGGGTCATCGAAAATTTGGACCATCGGATGAAGGTGTACCGCCGTGGTTGCGGCGCCCATTTGGCCGATATTTTGTTTCATACATAATTGAGTAATACCAATACATCATAATAAAATAAAATTACAATAATTTCCTAAATAGTTTGTGTTTTATTTAAAATCAACATCGGCCCTTGCACACGCAGAGGAATAAAGTTTTTGAAAGGAAGATTCTACGAAAAATCGTTGGACCAGTTTGCATCAATAATGAACATCGACATTAAATGAACAATGAGCTATATGAGTTTTACGTTTACATCGACATAGTAAAACGTATCAAACAGCACCGTCTGCGTTGGCTGGGACATGTTGTGCGAATTTATGAAAACACTCTAAAAACAAAAGTACTCTAAAACGATCCCGAATGAACTCGTAAAAAAGGACGTCCGAAAATTCGATAAAAAGGCCAATTAGAGGAAAATCTCTCAAAGCTTGACTACGAATTGGAGAATATGTACATGATTGAAGCGCACGGAATTCTAAGATATGCTCTAAAATATGCCATTTAAGTAACGTTAGTACTTTGCAAAAGTTTTTATTGCGTTGTTTTTCAAAATAATAGTTTTTCTTTAAAAATATTCAAAAAATTTCAATTCTTTACTTTTCAGCTGGACAAATTTAATTTTAGGCTGACAATGGACAAGCACTAAAAAAGCTGGACAATCCAGTCGAATCCAGCCTGGCTGGCAACCCTAATTAGGGCGTTGATGTATATGAAAGTCTGTTGTGTTTTAGCGTTAATATTGGAATTTAAAAAATTAAGCTCACAGGTGTAGTAGGGGGAAAGTTTCAATGTGTAAGGTGGGTATTAAAGTAAAACGCTGTGTATATTGAATCTATACAGAATAGAATAATAGAAGTATTACCAGATTCGAAATTCAAATTGAAACTAATAAAGAGTGTACTCAAAATACCTGTCTAAATCGATTTTGGATTTATTTCTTTGTTAAACAAACCTATTGAAACTAGTCGAAATCAGTTAATTATGCCAGGTAATTTTCGTACTCCTAGAAATAAGGTAAAGCTAAAGATAATTTCGTTTACATCAAATTTGGTGAAAAGGGGTTTAAAATAGAACTCACAATACAGTTCGATCCATAATTCTTGAATCGCTTCATAACTTTTAATTATACTAAACAATATATTAAAAACGGCTTTTTGCGAAAAAGAACTTTTTCATTATGAACAAGTAAGAGTGTTATATTCGGCTGTGCCAAATCTTGTATACCCACCATCAAGTTGTACGAGCTAATTCAAAATGTTGACTAAATGTGGTATTGTTGGTAATATATTTGGACTAAATTCGGTTGCAGTTGTGTAGTTACTATAGTTCAACATTTAAAAGTATCTAAGTGGTTTCCTTAGACAAAATGCTGTTCCATAACCGAATATAGTTTTATATTAATGTGTAGTTTCTCTGTGCCATAAACATGTTGAAAGCAACACGACAGATTCATATATTTTGAAAGGAGTTCCTAATGCATCTACCCTATATAAAGTCTGGACCTTATATTGCTTGATAGCCATCTAATTTCGTAGATGCAATCTTAATATACTGAATGCATCTCCAAATCTTTTTGATTGTAGATATAAAAAGGGGATGTTATATATATATCTAAGAACTATAGCCAAATGTTGACCGATTGTTAATATAGAGTTTATTTGTGCAAAATTTAGTGGCCATAGCTGACATAGTTTATAATTTAATAGCTTTTAACTGGCATTAGTGTTATTTTAGTGGTTACCGGGAGCGGTTTTTATATGAAAGCTATGGTCAAAAATGGACCGATTCCTATAAAATTTGATATATTGACTGAAAGTTGCATACAACTTCTCTCTTCTGCATTTAGTAGTCATAGATTTTACAATTTTTACAATTTATCAGCATAAATGTGATTCCCGGAGCAGGGTAATATGGGAGCTCTAACTAAATGTGAACCGATTTTACCCATTTTCAGCACACTATAACATATCTAAAATACTTTTGCTAAATTTTGTCTCTCTAGATCTTGTAGTTAAGGAACTATCGCTTCTCTGACGGAAAAACGGATATAAACCATCTTTTCTTTTTGTATTTTTGTGTTTCCGTAAGATTTTTATATGGGAGCTACAGTCAAATAGTAACCGATTGTAACAAAATTTTGCACACTGGTTGGCATTGATATAAGACTTTCTTATGCAAAATTAAGTGGTTATTTCTGTTACACTTTTAGATTTATTGGCATTTAAGTGTATTTTAGGTGAAATTTAGGCTGTTTTCGTAAGTTTTTTGTATGGGAGCTATGGCTAAATGTGAACCGATTTTGATGAAATTTTATACGCTGCCTAGGTCTAATGTAATGTATATACCAAATTTTATCAGCGTAGCTGCTATAATTTGTCATTTATTAACAAATAAGCGATTAGCCTAGACGAGGTTATACGGGAGCTATGGTCAAATGTGAACCGATTTTGCCCAATTTCAATACCAAAATTTTCTCGGAGATGAAGAATATTTTTACTAAGTTTCAGTGAGCTAGCTCTTTTCGCTTAGGCGTTATTGTGATTTCAACAGACAGACGGACAGACAGACTGACATCGCTCAATCGTCTTAGAATTTTATAAGGATTCAGAATATACATCGTTTTTGAGTTTTTGATTTTTGAGCCAGTATTAAGGAAATTACAAACGGAATGACAATCTCAATATACCCCCCATTCTTTTTGATGATGGTATAAAATGAACACCTTTGACTTTAGTGGTGAAGGGTATCATGTGATCCGGCTTGACCGACTATAGCACTTTCTTACTTGTATATTTTTTAGTTTTGGGCTCATATTTCTTTTTACGTTTTCAAGCAAGAGTCTTTTGATCTGCTTTTTTTGTAGCACAATTTATACGTCACCCTGTGTTTTACTTCTTGTACAAAATATCTAAAGATATTTTTATAGGTAACCTTCTCCTAGTTCCTTATACTTTTGACCTAACATATCCTAAATGTCATTACCCTCATCCTCAGCAGGGAACAATTTTTCTTCTTAAACAACAGGATTTGCCATATGAGACAGAAAACAAAACTTTTAAAGAGGACTTTAAATCTTGAAAGATATGCACAATAGATCATAGGAAATATAAGGGAATTTCCATTATTTCCTTATAAGTCACTTATTTGCAACACATGTTTAAAGAAAAATTGTTGTTCACAGATAACAAGATACATGCAACTACAAATCAATACTAATTGCTTACATTTTGTCCTCCGCTAAGTAGAAACTAATTTAGTTACCTAAGCGAAAACAATTTCAAGGGATTTTCTAACTAAGTCATATACTAAGTCTAACTAAATAAGTCATATACCCTTATAATACAATATCCTTTTGCAACAACATTTAATGAAAATGGAAATTGTACAATTTTCAGAAAACAACAATAAATAGTAAATCCATTATTTGCAAAGGAAAAACCTTGACTACAAATTCCAATTGTAAAAGTTATATAGAAAACCCGAAAAAGAGATAAACATTTATTTGTGCTAACAATACACAGGCAAAGGATTTGTAACATATACAAATGCAAGGCAAGTCATAACAAGGGCACGTGATAGATCAATGATGTTGATATTTACCTGCACTGACGATATAAAGGCAAGTCATAACAAGGGCACGTGATAGATCAATGATGTTGATATTTACCTGCACTGACGATATAAATAGAATGTGTAATGATGTATTTGCACTTCATACGTTTGACATATAGAAGCCAGTGACAATGTCATCCCAGTGCTCGAATAGTTTACGTTTAACATTTATTTTATATTTAATATTATTTTCGCTAATGGCCAATTGTGCAAACGGCAAACAAAGAATATGTGGCAAAGTTTTAACGGACGTCTTGGCATCGGTTTGTGTTAATGGTTTTAATTATCGCATTAAGAGATGCTGTAAGTTGTGCGAAAGCTTTTGTGTATTAACATATATATTTTATTAAGTGAATTTTGGCATTAGAATTGCCAAGTTTTGTGTTATACAAAATAGTCTTTAGATTTCAAAAGTGTGTATTTTTTTGCTATTTCAAAATAATCGAGTTTAAAATTGTTGTGCTATTAGACATCTGACAAAACATAATAATATTTCAGAAAATATTTGATGTTTTTAAGTTGTCATTTAAATATTTGTTAGAATAATCAGGCTACTCCAAAAGGGTTACCTCAAATTTTTTAAAAAATGTTCTACTTAGAATATATTTCAAAATAGTATTTAACAGTGTGATATATATAACCAAATAAGCTTTCTGATGAGATATACAATCTTAAAATTGGTTGAAAACGTTCGTAATTATTAAGGTTTTCCCAAAATATTTTACATTCCTGATGACTCTCCTGAGCATATGCAATACAAAAGTGACTATTTTTATAGGAAAATTTTCAAAATTTTACTATTTTTATAAGAAAATTTTCAAAATTTAGCTATTTTAATAGGAAAATTTTCAAAATTTTATTATTTTCATAGAAAATTTTCAAAATTTCACTTTTTTATAGGAAAATTTTTAAAATTGTATCTTTTTTATAGGGAAACTATTTTTATACTAAAAATTTCAAAAGGTTTTACTATTTTTATAGGAAAATTTGTACTATTTTTATAGGAACATTTTCAAAATTTTACTATTTTTATAGAAAAATTTTCAAAATTTTACTATTCTTATAGGAGGATTTTCAAAATTTTACTATTCTTATAGGAACATTTTCAAAATTTTACTATTATTATAGGAACATTTTCAAAATTTTACAATTGTTATAGGAAAATTTTCGAAATTTTACTATTCTTATAAGAAAATTTTTAAAATTTTACTATTTTTATAGGAGAATTTTTAAAATTTTACTATTTTAATAGGAAAATTTTCAAAATTTTACTATTTTTATAGGAAAATTTTCAAAATTTTACTATTTTTATAGGAAAATTTTCAAAATTTTACTATTTTTATAGGAAAATTTTCAAAATTTTACTATTTTTATAGGAAAATTTTCAAAATTTTACTATTTTTATAGGAAAATTTTCAAAATTTTACTATTTTTATAGGAAAATTTTCAAAATTTTACTATTTTTATAGGAAAATTTTCAAAATTTTACTATTTTTATAGGAAAATTTTCAAAATTTTACAATTTTTATAGGAAAATTTTCAAAATTTTACTATTTTTATTCGAAAATTTTCAAAATTTTACTATTTTTATAAGAAATCTTTCAAAATTTTACAATTTTTATAAGAAAGTTTTCAAAATTTTAAAATTTGTAAAAGAAAATTTACATTTTTATAGGAATTATAATAGAGACTTAAATACAAGGGGTATTTAATTTATTAAATATCTCAAAATTTAATCATTAATAACCATATATCTTTTTCCTTATCTCCTTCTAGTGGACGTTGACGAACCCACCAAAATCTCATCGGCTGACGACGATGACAGCTGGTATCTCCGCCTCAAGGATATATTGCGCAAACTTGAAGACGAAATCAACGAAAACAATCCCGAAATTATTGAAATTGAACACACAAATCGCAAAGAGGATAAAATTTTGATACGCAAACGCAAGCAGGTTGATTTCGTTAGTTCTAGAGGCGTGGCCGATGAATGTTGCACCAATGGCTGTGTCTATGCCGATATCATTATGTACTGTGCCTGAGTATTACCAAGCCTATCTCTAAAATATGGCAAATACTTCAGCGTTGAAATTTTTCTATGATTTTATTAAAAGCAAATTCATAAAACTATTTGAAAAATTAAATAACAAGTGTGTAGTGATCTCCTCCAGTGAGATAGTTTAGGTTTCTTAGTTATTAGAATTTTAAAAATGCACAAAAAAATATTTTGTGCAGAAAACTCTTCTTTCTTTACTTTATTGAATAGTAGAATAAAGTAAAATAATATGTACCCTTTTCCGATATATCAACTAGATACGTTTAAAGTTCCTAACCATTTATTACTTATTTCAAAAATTATTCTTTCTTTTATATACTTAATAATACATATAACACATTATTCATTCAATAAATTTCCTTTTATGATTAAAAAAATGTTAATTTTTATTAATAGACAGTTATTTTTAAAAGCCAAAAATAACTTCTAGATATGACGTATTGAAATTTACATACGTAACAAATACAGATTTTTCATATGGGTGTTTCCATCGACCCAAAAAAATATTTCAAACATAAAACTAAAGCAGCTAAAGGTAAGTATGTTAAAGAAACAACAAAATATACAGCAAAAAACAAAATAAAACAAAAATTTGGTATTAAACAGTGTTGCCAAATTATTTTTCTGACCGTAACTTCACATAAAGGTAACCAGATTGAGAATGGTTTTTGAGCTAACAAATACTTGCGTTAATTGTAGCAAATTTATGTAAAAAAATGTAAGTACATTTTTTTTCTATTGAAAATTTATTTAAGTAAAAGTAATATAAGATATAACTGAAAATGTGTGTATAATTCTGTTTAGATGATAATTATCGCTTAATGTTGATACTTTGTATAACCACTAAAATTCGTATTTACTTTATAAAGTTATGGATACTCCTCCTTATAAAGTAAAGTGGTTTGAAAGAAAAGAAATTGGTGATAAATATTATAAATATTTATCTTGTAAAATTTTTGTCAAAATGTTGATAACAATTTTCAACATTTCTATAGAAAAAGTAATTTTGTTCCTGGGATTAACAATTGTACCAATTTCATGTTCAAAGGTTTGCATTCCAAAACTACCTTAAGGACCATATTAACAGGTGGATTTCATTAAAAAATGTATTCAAATTAAGGAAAAAAGTTAAAAAAAAATCGTCCATCATATCATACTTTTTTGTGAAACTGTTTATATCAATTAAGGAAAGTGCTGTTGGAGGATCAGTGAGACTGTGGCACCCACTTGTATGTAAAATATGGGAATGAAGGTATACCAGTCAAAATACCAAAAAAGGGTGACTCTTCTTCCTAAACCAAGCATAATACTCGAGTCGAATAATTTTAAACAGAATATCCGATGCAGTTTCCGCTACACTCCGAGATTTCCAAGACAAAGATTATGCCTATAGGCTATGGCGCAAGCCCGTCGACACACATCAATATGGACAACGAGGTCATTGAATGTGTAGGTACCTTAGTTTGGTATCTACAAAATGGTTTGGTAATACAAAATCTATTATATTCATTATCTATATTAAAAAATATTAATCTTATATTCTTAAACGAGCAATAATTGTATGTATTTATCTTTTTTGATGTATAGGTCGAAGAAGAAGGGACTTTTGGAACTTTTACCTCCAAGAGGTTAAAAACGGGTAAAAAGGGGAAAAAATCAAAAACGCTATATCTCCTAAAGTAATAGGTATAGAAACAAAATTAAAATTCCGTTCTAAACAGCTATGAAAATAAGCGGACAGGTGTTTGGTACTTTTTTGAAACTATGTCCGATAGGGGGTAAAAAAGGGTGAAAATAGTTTTTTTGGCACCTTTTTAACCAACTCTTATATTTTAAACTAAAGAATATAGAAAGAAACTTGGTACTGCAATCAATAGATGTAAAAGAAACATGAAACTCGTATTTGGTACTTTTTTGATTTTGGAGCCAAAATGGGTAAAAAAGGGATAAAATGATAACTTAACCTCTCCAAAGTAATATGAATAGGAACATTATACATTATGTTAAATGCGTTTTAAAAAAATGTACCGAATTCAATTGGCACCAAAAAACTACCAAATATACATATGGAACTTTTAGAAATTAGGGAATAAAAAGGGAGAAAAATTTGTATTATTTTAAACAAATGAATGTTTGTCTGTATGTATGTTCTTTATAGAATAGTAAACTGTGAATTTGATCATGTTATGCTCTTTAGCGAAGATGTTGCGGATAAGCCGGCGAAGGTTTTAAAGTTGGTATGAATAATTTCCGACAGGTGGCGCTACAGAATCTTACTCAAAGTCAATTTAATCGTAATCTGTACATTAAATCATGCTACAATCTTTAGCAAAGTTGTTGCACATGAGCCGACGAAGGTTTTTTAGTTGGTATGAAGAAATTTCGACAGGTGGCGCCACTGAAATTTACTTAAAGTCAATTTAATCGTAAGCTGTACATATAATCATGCTATAATCTTCAGCAAAGTTGTTACGGATAAGCCGAAAAAGGTTTATGAATTGGAATGAGCAAAGTCCGACAGGTGGCGCCACAGAAAATTACTCAAAGTGAATAAAATCGTAAACTGTGCATTTGATCATGTTATAATCATAAGCAAAGTTGTTACGAATAAGCAGACAAAGGTTTCTTATATGGTATGAACAACTTCAGGTGGCGCCACTGCAAACTACTCAAAATGAATTAAATCGTAAACTGTGCATTTGATCAGACTATAACCTTTAGCAAAGTTGTTGCGCATGAGTCGATGCATTCGAAATGAGTTAAACTGTAAACTATGCAAACTATGTGTTGGTCGGACAAAATAAATCAAATAATTCAAAATTAACTAAATATTTCTACAATGTCTTTCCTCTAAATTTATTTTAGCACTTTATAATATAAAATATATAAAAACTTTAAAATTTTCCTCAAAATGCTTATCATAAAGCTCCGAGCAAGGCTCGGTCAACCATTTACTAAACCATTAACAGCGACTGAGACTTATTTAGAAGTCATGCAAAAATCACAATTGAAGAAGACAAAAGTGCTATTTCACCAAGAAAATACTGTATGTCCCAAATAAATAGTTAAAAGTTTTGCTAAATATCGAAAATTATACAAAATAAGAGGCATTTTCACATAAAATGATACGCTATGTTGAAGGACAATACGTTCTTTTGATTGACACATAAAGTTGATAATTTGTCATAATCAGTTTTGTGTATTTTGCCGTTAAAATCAATACAATTTACTACAAAATTCAACCTTTGTAAAAATTACAAAATCTGAATTACATATTAATTAAATTTTTAAATAGCAAAAACAAGTAAGAAAATGTTATAGTCGGTCAAGCCCGATTATATGACACCCTCACCACTGAGGTCAAATGTATTTTTTTTTTCGTGTATAGATACAAATATTTTCTAAAATTTGTCACCATACAAACATTTTCTTAAAACCTATACATATGTATATATATGTAAGCTATTTCTATCATTTTGACTTATATGGGTGCTGGGGTCAAATTAAAATCGATCTAATTAACACCTAAAAATTCAGTTACAAAAATTATATATGCAAATATAATCGAATATGGACCGATTTCAACATACAGTGATTTGTGTTTATATAGGCAGTGCTAGTTTTAAATTTCATGAAAATATATAGTTTTTTGTGCACAAAATATCAATTCCGGGAAGTGACATCTATAAGAACTACCCTAAATATTAGACCAATAGTCATAGTCCAACTACGAAAATAATTGTCGGTGCCAAATTTCATCCAAATATTTTTAGAATTGCGACCTGCAATTTGATTACAAGGTTTACATGGGGTCCAGGAAGACTGACGGACGTACTAGCAGTCGACTCAGGAAGTGTTAGAATCACTGTATTGGTATGCTAAAAGGTGCGTCTAAGACCATTATTTCTATGCGTTACATACATCACTAATAACAGCATTTCACCTATGGTGGTAAGGGGTATAAAAATGTCTATATTTTTTGTTATTTTTGATCACATTTTAGTATAAAAAGTGTATAATGCGTTGTGACTACTTAGGAACAATTTGTTTACTTCGTATGAGTTTTTTAATTACTTTTTAAAATAGGTTCTTATACATCTTATATTCAATATTAGCAATAATTGTATGTATATATATATATATATATTGTATATATATATATATATATTGTATATATATATATATATATTGTATATATATATATATATATATATATATATATATATACAATATATATATATATATACAATATATATATATATATATACAATATATATATATTGTATATATATATATATATATATATATATAGAAAACGGCTACAACGATTTTGATAAAATTTGGACAGTGGGTATTTTTTTAATGTATCGGTCGAGCAAGATTGGACTTTTGGAACCTTTGCCTCTAAGAGGGTAAAAACGGCTAAAAAGGGGAAAAAATAAAAAATGCTATATCTACTAAAGTAATAGGCATAGAAACGAAATTTAAATTATATTTTGAAGAGCTGTTAAAATAAGCGGACAGGTATTTGGTACTTTTTTCTATCGGGCACAGGGTAAAAATAGTTTTTTTGGTACCATTTTTAAGCCACTCTTATCTTTTGAACCAAACAATATAGAAAATAATGTTGTAATGCAATCAATAAATGTTAGAAAAATATTGAACACGTATTTGGTACTTTTTTGATTTCGGGGGCCAAAATGTGTAAAAAAGGGATAAAATGATAACTTAACGCCTCATGAAGTAATATGAATAGGAACAATATGTTAACTGCGTTTTTATGAAAAGTACCGAATTAAATAGGTACCAAGTACCAAATATGCACATGTAACTTGTTAAAAAATAGGGGATAAAAGGGGAAAATTTTGGTAAAGTTATATCTTTTAAACAAATGAATGTTTTTATGTCTTTATGTCCTTTATAGAATAGTAAACTATGCATTTAACCATGTTATGCTCATGCAATGATCTCTAGTTAAAGTTATTGCGCATGAGACGATGAAGGTTTTTAAGTTGTATCACTATTCGACAGGTGGCGCCACTAAAAATTACTCAAAAAATAATTAAATCGTAAACTGTGCATTTGATCGTGCTATTATCTTTAGCGAAGTTGTTGCAAATGATCCGACGAAGGTTTTCTTAATTGGTATGAACAATTTCCGACAGGTGGCGCGATTTAAAATTACTCAAATTAAATTAAATCGCAAACTGTGCATTTGATTACGATATAATCTTTAGCATAGTTGTTATGCATGAGCCGACGAAGATTTCTTAATATGATGTGAACAATTGCCGATAGGTGGCGCCACGGAAAACTAATCAAAATGATTTATATCGTAAACTGTGCACTTTATCAGGCTATGATCTTTAGAAAAGTTCTTGCGCATGAGTCGACGGAGGTTTATAAGTATGACCAATTTCCAAAATTATTCATATTAAACTATGCATTTGATCATGTGTTGATAGGACAAAATGAATAAAATAATTCAAAATTAATCTTTTCTGTAAATTTTTTTTAATTGGTTATTACTCCATAAAATATTCGCCTCTAAATGCTTATCATAAAGCTCCGAGCAAGGCTCGGTCGTACAGGTACTGTATGTATTAATTTAACTAGGAGACCATTTCAGTAATTGAATAACTCCTACCAACCAAAAATATTGCACCCCAAACATATTTTTCTGCAAAATGTGAAATTAAAGTGGATAAAAAGAAATGAAAAATACATAAACGAACAAACAAACATACATTTAATGAGCAAGTGTATGCCTTAGCTTTATCTTATTGATTAATCGTCTTCATTATTTGTTTCCAAATAAGAGTAAAATCGGTACATGGAGTTTTCAAAACGACCATACGGCAGATCCATGTATGGAAGTGCAACATCTGTTATGTTTTCTTATTTTAAAGTATTGCCGTCCAGGGACCCGCTTTAAAGGCTGGTGTATGTCAGGCTTTTTTCTATTTAAAATAAAAAACAATTATTTAGTGGATTGCCTACTAATAGTAGGTGTTGATTGGTTGCTTTATTTACAAAAATTCCCCCTCTTAACTAAATGTTATTACTATTTATACTAATTTAACTATTGACTTATTTAATATATTATTGCGTACAATGCACTTTTCATTGTACGCGTTTATTGTAATTCAATACTATCAACTTAATTCTTATATTATTATTAATATATTATTGCGTACAATGCACTTTTCATTGTACGCGTTTATTGTAATTCAATACTATCAACTTAATTCTTAATTTGTTTCCAAAATGACAGCAATGCAGTTTGTCATTGTACGAGGGTGAATGTGAAAGTTTTCGACTCACAACATTCCTCCCCCCTTTACAGAAAGTACATCCAGGAACTGGATGTTCTTTAAAATTCTGTTTGACATTGACTTTATATGATCTGTTATTGACCGTTTATTTTGCCATGCTATTGGAAGGCTTCAATAAGAATTAAGTTGATAAATTTTTAATATGTGTTGATAAACTTTCATTTTAAATATGTTATTATTATTTTTTTTTTACAATCCTTTTTTTTTAATTTCTTATGGTACCTAAAACTATGGAAATATTTCTTACAATGCTCTCAAAAATGTTGGTTGTTGCTGTTGTTGTTTCTTGTTGATTTTTTTTTTCGAGTAGTTGAACTGGTTGTAGATGTGTTGTAGCTGATGTTGTTGTTAATGTTGTTTTTCGTAACTGAAATTTCTTATAAGTATCGTAAAATAGGCAGTTATTGGATGTAGTAATAGTGTTATTTCAGATTATTTCCTGCACAAACTAACAATGTAGCAGGCTAGAATCCTTCTTTTGATCGGTCTATTCTTTATATAGACTCTCAAATCGACGTTGGTTTCAATACATCTTCAGGCAAAAAGTATATGAATGGTAGCCAAAACAAACACATGACGCATTTTGTTTCTTAGGAAACCAATTGGCAAGAATAGCCACTACTGAAGAGTATGTTTCATTTGATTGCCAGCGAAGAATTGAGTAGCACATAGTTTCTTTATCTAGAATGACATCCAGCGGTTTATGAACCCGAATATGGGGCTGTTACATAACTTAGACTGCTGTTATACAACTTAGTCTGCATATAAAAACAAATTTCAACATTTGCTCCAGGGAGATCTAATACAAGAACTTTTAATTAGATCCTCGAACTTGGGAAGTCCCGTACATCTTCAATTCCGCCAGAGATAATCACGTTGTAGGTTAGATGTTTGTGGACTTTACTTGCATCTTAGAGGCTTATACTAACTTTCAGCATGTGCTCTTTGATTGCAACAACAGACAACTTGACTTTTGTTTTGATCTGCAATTGGTTGACACTGAGTCGGTTGCATTGAAATGTTGCGACTGCTCCACATCTAAGCTTTCCAGAGATGATAAATCATTAACTGCTTATGTTGGAGAGCACCGTACTGAGAATTAACCTATTCTTACTTATTGATCTAGAGATACATATTTATAAATTCTTTTCTTTTGACTTACAATTATATATGTTTATTTATATATTTATATGTATATTTTTTGCAAATGCTTATCATGTAATACTATGTACATATATAGTGTGTTGTTATTATTTTTAATAATTTTTTTCTTTTTTTTTTTTTTTTAACTTTATTTGTTGCTTTTGTTTCAAATTTCAACTGATATGTCAGCACTTTATTCATTAAAAAGTGAGTTCAGTTTAATTTTTGCAAAAAAAAATTATAAAAAGTTTTTTTTTATAATTTTTTTTTATAAAGAGAAAAAGGAATTATTACACTTTAGCTGTTTAAACGATTTCAATAGAAAATTATTCGCGGGCTTATAATTTTCAAAAAATCGACAGAAAAATGCAGATTAAAAAATCTTTGGCACCTTAACAGTTTAAATAAAAAATTTTTTAAATTAGACCTTTTTTTTTTTTTTTTTTTTTTGGTAAATAATGCAAAAGTTAATTTAAAAATTTTGTACTTATAATATTTTCTAAATTTTATTATACACAAATTTTTGTTTAAACATTTTTATTTTTAAAATACAAAAATTTGTTTTGTTTGTTCTCATTACTTCTTTCTAATGGTTTTTCTTTGTTTTGCAGGCTTCAAACCTGTAGTCGATTAACGTCGAAGTGGTTCGATTCCACCTGGGGGGCGCCAACAAAATTTAGTCATCCCATATCATATAATAAATTACTAATTTGTTTCTATCAGGTTGTTATTATTATTTTACCATTTTAACATGATTTCAACATCGTTGCTGTTTCTTTTTTGTTTTCAATTTTACGTGGAAGTTTAACATCATATTTATTTACACACGTTCATAGAATAATATATAAGCACTGGACGAGACAAGATTATGTTCCGACAATGAATCACTCACAAGATTATCATTGAATTTATGCCATTTCTTTGAGACAGGATGTTTGCAAATAGCTACATAATGTCCACCAGCAGTTGAACCCATATGATTTGTGACACTATATAAGGAATAGCAAATATTTGGGTTAGCATTGGCATCATAAGGACCCATATTCAATTCACGTTCACCCGTGGAAAATTCGACAATATTCGAGAGTTTACTCTTCAATGTCTCAGAAAAACGTTTTAAATGTATAACAAGATACTTTGGAAATCGTTGAATTTTAAAGTTTTTTGTACATTTTCGCCGCGTTTGACATTTTGAACACGTAGGCATGTCGTCGCCCTCCAAAACCTCCTCGCGTAAAAGCAAATCCAAGCAGGTGTCAAGCTTACAACTTGACGATGAAGGTAGGGGAACGCTTAAATCCCAAAAGGGATCAAAAGTAACGCTAGTATTGCCGCACGTGGTACATCTTAATGTACTCTTAAGTTGACCTACAAATAAATCACGTATTAAAGAATTCTCATGACGGCCATACCATTTCCAAGTAAGTTCGGCCTTTTTATTGTCACTTAAATTATCATCTATTTTTAAATGTTCACCCTTTGTACCAGTATTGAGGGCACCATGCAACGAATCCAAAAATAATCGTAAAAATTCTTGAGCGTCTTGTTGATTGTAGTTACTGTACATGTGATATTTGGCAGAAAAGGCTCGTTTTAATTCCGTAGGTGTTACGGTGTTTACATTACCTCTCCACATTTCCTTAATTAATTTGGAAAGCTCAAATAAGATTTGTTGATTTTTGGACGTTGTAGATTTCGTTGCATTATGATTTAGTAAGAATTTTGTCAATTCATTTGTGTGATTAAAACACTGAATAATGGTGTTCATAAAACAAGTATTACCGATATTTCTTAGACCACATAAGCCTTCTGTATTATCGTCCGTACTATTATGGGACGTGGTGGAAGTCAACAATGGTCCTGTACTATCTCTATCATAGGAATGCGATGAAGTGCGAACACCCTTGTCTTCTGTACTATCACAAAGATTGAATTTTTCTATAGAAGCACTAATACCTTTTGAATCACTCGCCGTTTCGTGACGCTGTTCACTACCCGATGAGGTTATTCTGTCGTTAGTATGTTTGTAAGTATTCTTTTTTTCAAAGAATAGACTATAATTCTTTGGCGACGATGATTTGTCGGTTGACACTATTTGTTCTTGGTTTTGTCTGTAAAGCTTGACCAAATTACGGTGTAGAATCTTCTGCTTTCCTTTCGCTAGTATTTGAACATTAACTGGGGAGGGAATACCTGTCACTTTATAAGGCCCCTCCCATAGGGGTGAGAGCTTGTTTTTCCGTGTTTGATTCCTTACCAACACTTGATCACCTATATGAATTATACTATTTTTTGCATTTTTGTCATACCGTTCTTTCGCTTTTATTTTTGCCTTTATCTGATGTTTGCGCGCCATCTCGTATGCACGCTGAATTTGGTACTTGAGAAATTTTGGATAGTCATAAGGATTGTATAAAGGAGTACTAACCTTAAGATTCGACGGTAAAGGTGCGTCAAAACCATAGAGTACTCTAAAGGGAGTTTGGTTGGTGGCTGTATGATCTGTATGGTTATGCACATGCATAGCCGAAGGCAACCACTGATCTCAGTTTGATCCGTCCTCTTTTGCAAAACTCCTTAGATATTCTGTAAGTGGTCGATGGCTTCTTTCCAACGACCCGTTTGCTTGAGGGTGGTATGGAGTGATATGTTGTTTCTTTATCCTCAAAAGTTTACAGACACTTCCGAAAAGCTTGGAAGTGAAATTCGAGCCATTGTCCGTTATTAATTTTGTTGGAATACCATACTTGGTTATGATTTCACTGTAAAAAATTTTCGCCACCGTTTCAGCCTCCGCATCCGGCATTGGTGCACAAATAAAAAATTTCGACAAATCGTCTTGAAAAGTGAGAATGTATTTGTTGCCTGCAGTGGTGGTTGGCAAAGGGCCCACCATGTCCATATAAACTTTTTCAAATGGTCTTTGCGGTGTGTCGGTTAACACCATTTGTTCTTTGCCGACTGGTCCGCACTTGTTCTTTTGGCACTTCTGACACTTTCTTATATAATTGTTAATATCCCGTTGCATACCTTTCCATCTGTATTGTCTCCTAATTCGCCTTATGGTCTTCCAGACACCCTGGTGCCCACCTAAAGGCGAGTCATGAAAGCTTCGAAGAACTTCTTCGATGTCCTTTCTGTCGGTTAAAATTTTAACGGCATCTCTGTGCTCCATACTGAAATTTTCCTCAGCGATCCTTTCTTCTGATGAATCTTCATTATTTTGAGCTTCTTTTATGCTTGTTTTATTTAACTCTCTTTTTTGAGCTCTGGTAACAACCTGTATTTTCTGGTCTTCTACAGGAAGTCGGCTCAGCGCATCAGCATTTAAGTTGGTTTTTCCCGGCTTGTAGGCAATGTCGAATTCATACTCCGACAATTTATGCCTGAACCGAGCAAGTCTCGAAGTCTGGTCTTTTAGGTTTGCAATGCCCCTCAAGGGTTGGTGATCCGTGAATACAGTAAAAGGTCGTCCCAATAAATAGGGGCGGAAAGTGCGTGTCGCCCACACTATGCCTAACATTTCCTTTTCAATTGTTGAGTACCTTTTTTCAGTGTCGCTTAAGGTCCTACTCGCGAATGCTATGGGGTGGTCTTTGCCATTCCTTAGCTGTGAAAGTACTGCTCCCAGTGCTTCGTTGCTAGCATCTGTGGTTACACGGAAAGATTCCGAAAAGTCTGGGTAAATTAGAATGGGAGGACTAATAATGTTTTCCTTAATTCTATTAAAGGCTTGTTGGCACTCCTTTGTCCAGACAAATTTGGAGTTTTTCTTGAGCAGGCGGGTTATTGGTGATGCCAGCTCCGCCATACCCTTTACAAATTTTCGGTAGTAGTTGACTAACCCTAGTAGCGCTTGAACTTCTTTTATACTTCTTGGAGGATTTAAGTTCTTCACACTTTCTACTTTCGTGGGATCGGGGAGTGCTCCTTTTTCTGAACACTTATGTCCCAAGTAAACAATTTCTCTCCTCAGAAACTGACATTTTCCCGTATTCAATTTAAGACCGCTGTCGCGCAGACGAGATAAAACGTTCGTTATTTTTTTCTCATGGTCTGCCACATTCCTTCCGTAAATGACTATGTCATCTAGGTACACAAAACAATCTAAACCTTGAAGGCCTGTTAATATTGTATTCATAACTCTTTGGAACGTTGCTGGAGCACCTGTCAACCCAAACGGCATTCTGTTGAACTCAAAATGTCCTTTGTCTGTGCTAAAAGCTGTTTTTTTCTTATCTTCCTTATCCAACAGCACTTGATGATACCCACTTGCCAAATCCAGAGTGGTGAAGTATCTGCTGTTTCCTAATTGATCTAATATTTCATCTATTCGGGGAATAGGAAATACCTGCTTAGTAGTGACGTCATTAAGTTTCCGGAAATCCACAACCATTCTAAACTTGGTCTTTCCGTCCTGTGATTTTTTAGGCACCAATAATAGAGGTGAATTCCATGGTGATGTGCTCGGAGCTATAATTCCTTCTTTTAAGAGCTCAGATACTTGTTGATTAATCTCGTCCTTGTGTACATGGGGTAGCCTGTACTGCTTCTGGTTGATTGGTGGTTGATCCAATTTTGTGGGTATTTTATGTTCAATCAGCGTTGTGAAGGGCAGCTTATCTCCAAACAGCATAAATACATCGTGATATTTTTCGCAGATTGCGTTCATCGAAGCTCTTTCCTCCGAGTTCCAATCTTTTTCCTTCATTAATAATTCTTTCAATTCTCTTATTCTTTCAGTCCCGTCTATAATGGGTGTCTTTAAAGTTTCGGTTTCTTTATGGACCGTGTAATGATTTAACCTCGAGAACTGTATTTTTATGTTTTTGCCCACCGGCATACTTTCTTCTGTTGCGTTCAATACGGGTACTATTGCATTTCCGTTGCGAACGTTGACTATAGTATTTCCTACATAGACCCCTGGGTGAAGTTGTTGCTTGTGAATCACCACAGTTTTGTCCTTCGTTTTCAAATTAACTGGCACCATAGTAATTGTCCTCTCCTTAACCAGGAAATTTTTAATGTTTGTTGATTCTATGCTCGCTCTTTCATTTTGTAGCAAGAATGTTTTAACTAAATTGTTGTTCTCGAAAATTTTCAAGGTTCGAGTCATGGAATTTATTATACTTTTCCCCCAAATATTATCTCGCCCGAGAACTCCGTCACCTGGAACTCCGCTTCCTTGAGCGACCACATGAAAAATCCATGGAGCTTTCCCTCCAACCACATGTATCTGTACTGCGCCCAACGTTGAAGCACTGCCTCCAAAGGCTCCAGCCAATTTTCTTACTTCTCTCTTATTTCCGTTCTGAAAAGCGTTAATAGCCTCTTCTTTCACTATGCTGGAATCTGCCCCAGTGTCTACAAGTAAGACCAGTTTTCCTTCCTTTGCCTCTTGGCATGGAAGCGTGATGAAAACTGTGTCCACACTGTCGGGTGACTCTATTCCACTGTTACTTATATTGATTTGGCTATCTTCGAATGTTTTTCTCTTATGAGCAGTACCCGTGACTTGTTTCCCTGTTGTTGTTGTTGTACTGACTTTAGTTCCTGTGTCAACAAGTACCACTTGTTCTTTTTCCTTGACATCTCGGCAAGAGCGCGTGGTGGAAACCGTACCCTTGTGGATCACTTTAGTAGCTTCTCCTGCCTCAGGGACATCCTGTAACTTTTGCTTAGGTTCTTCATCTGTTAAATTTTCATGGACTTTCTCCTTTTTATGTTTGCGCCAAGTAATCGTGTTATTTATTTCTTCTACCCCAGTTATTGGCCGTAACTGGGTCGATTGGCATTTCCCGAATTATTTATTGGACTTTCTTTTGTCCGAGAGTAGTTTGCACTTCGTGGGACAGAATTATTCCGACATGCTCCCGCAAAGTGGCCTGGTTGACCGCATTTGTAACACAGTTGGGTCCCATTTTTGGTTCGGTTTTTTACCATCGCACTGTCGTTTCTCATTTCAAAATTTCTGTCCGGGGGTATCTTGGTGTTAGTTGGTCGGTTGCTCCTCCACTGGTTTTGATCACTTTGCTGCCTTTGGCCACAAAACTGATTTTCCTGATGACCAGTTGTCCGACACACTCTGCAATACAATGATGCCAATCTTTGTCTGCAATGTTCTACTGTGTGACCCTTTTTTCTACAGTGATCACAAGTCACTTTCCTACTGCTTCTGTCTTCGCACATCGGGCCGACCTCATGTCCATATATGCCACAGTTAATACAGTACGGTGTATTTAAACGTTTTCGGCAATTTACCCTTTCGTGACCTTGCTCATTGCAGAAACTACAGGGTGTCAGAGAAGAAATCGCATTTATAACATGCTGACCTTCTCCAAGAAGTTCCTCCGCTTCTTCCACCAGTGATACCAAGGAGTTCAACTCGTGCTTTTCCTGTCCAATGAATCTTACCTTCAGTGCCTGGTCTCTCAGTCCCTTAATGAAGCTTTTAACAGCAATCCTCTTAAAGTCGGCGATCATTGCGCTACGACCTGCTCCTTCTGGCCACTCACTACTAACTGCTTCAATAGCTTCCTTCAGTAAGCTCTCTAGCCGCTCTCCAAACTTACTAGCTGGTTCCCTTACGTTCTGTTTACTGTTTATAATCAACTCCCTTATCTGGTCGACATTTTTCTTTTTTAGGTATACTTTTTTTATGCTATCACAAAGAGCATCTATTGAGTTAAAATTAGACTGTGATAACTTCGAATAAGCGGAACCCATAAGTCTTAATTTAAGGCATTCAATTATATCCTGAGATAGTTGACCATCGGCATGGGTTAACAGCTCTCTCTCCACCATTTTGCATCCTTGAATGTATCTAAATACTTCCGATGACAAGTCGGGCCCTTCAGTACCAAAGAATGTAGGAACAGCGTTGTTCACTATCTTTATTATTTCCGACAAGGCTGGCATTTTGTCTATTTTTGATTCAGGTAAAGGAGATTGACACCGTCTTTCTAAGATATTTTGCGCTGTCTCTAGAGAAATTCTGAAGTCTTCCAAAGCGTGTACGTCGGTGATGGCTAATTCCTCAAATGACTGTTTATACCCCTCTAGCTCGGTTAGCTTTCTGGATTTTGTCTCCGCCGTGTACTCTCTACTGCCGGCTTTCTTTGCGTTCCTCAACACAGTTTTTACCTTCGATAAAATCTCCTGACCTTGTGTCTCTGCTGTTTGAGCCCCAGTTACGACTATTGAAGGTATTCCAGCACCTTTCAACTCTAAGCTCAACGATTGAGTCGGTGATCTTGATCTGTCTATAGTATCTAATTCTCGCCTCGCGTTCTCCAATGCAGTCTGTAGTCTTTGTATAGTGTCGTCCTTTGTGTTTATCAGTTGTTCTTGTTTTATATGTCTATCAATTTCCTTTTCGCTTAATCCCTTTTTCTTTAAAGTTTGCAATAACTCGGAATTTTCCGCTACGACTTCTTCTAATAAATTGTCTGTATAATTTATCTGTTCCCTCAGTTTCTTGCTCTGATTTTCACACAACCTCTTTGTCTCTTCTAATTCACTTACTTTATTTTTTAACTCTGTCGATTGGTCCTCATTCAGTTCTCCTATCAATTGTATCAAATATCCTACTTCATCTAATTTTGTTAGTTTATTCTGTCTTATTTTTTCCCTATGTCCGTTTATAACCTTCTTGTCTAAATTTATACGTCTTAATTCCTCCCACGCTAAAACCTGTAAGCTGTCAACAGAGTAACTATGTCTGTTTAATTTACTTATAAGTTCGTCGGTTTTTGTCTGAGGATTGTCCATTTAGAATATACTTACCATAGATCCATAGACTGTCGTCATTTTCCTTCGAGCAGTAAAGTAAACCGTTGTATTATTAAAGTTCCAAAAGTTGCCCAAGGCAAGCCGGAAGTAGCGTAGCTTTAACAAGTCCGCCTTACCCTGTGCACAACCAGTTAGTCTTACCGCTCCACTCCCCAGCACTAGATAATCCGAAGGTAGCTAGTGTTTAGTCTTTTATCAAATTATCTTGTGCTGTGACGTAGGACGATTTAACCAACTTCGTTTGAAACTTTTTATTTATTATTATATTTATTAATTTTATTATTAATAATATTATAATTTTGTTTGGGTTTTTTTTTTTTTTTTTTTTTTTTTTTTTTTTTTTTTTTTTTTTTTTTTTTTTTTTGTACGCAACTTTCAAACTGAAGTCTTATCAGTTTGCCAATCTTGCACAATCCCTATTTGGGTCTTATGTTTCCTTCAATGCAGGACAAAACGATCCAAAGGTAGCTAGTGTTTAGTCTTTTATTGGACCGCTCCTATCATGTACCTTAGGAATACAAAACCCAGTTAGTTCTTAACCCGCGCAAAATTTCGTAATTAAAATTATAAACCGAATTTTAATAATTTATACGAAAAAAAATTTTTCCGCGGTTACCGGCTGCGCCAAAATGTTATGTTTTCTTATTTTAAAGTATTGCCGTCCAGGGACCCGCTTTAAAGGCTGGTGTATGTCAGGCTTTTTTCTATTTAAAATAAAAAACAATTATTTAGTGGATTGCCTACTAATAGTAGGTGTTGATTGGTTGCTTTATTTACAAAAATTCCCCCTCTTAACTAAATGTTATTACTATTTATACTAATTTAACTATTGACTTATTTAATATATTATTGCGTACAATGCACTTTTCATTGTACGCGTTTATTGTAATTCAATACTATCAACTTAATTCTTATATTATTATTAATATATTATTGCGTACAATGCACTTTTCATTGTACGCGTTTATTGTAATTCAATACTATCAACTTAATTCTTAATTTGTTTCCAAAATGACAGCAATGCAGTTTGTCATTGTACGAGGGTGAATGTGAAAGTTTTCGACTCACAACACATCTTTACATTATAGATTCTTTGCTAATACAAAATAAGCTGTTACAATGCCTGGAAGAGCTGTCATATGCTATATAATTTCCACTAGGCAAAAAATAAGTAAAAACGGAATGTGCTCTGATAAAATTTTCGTAACCCATTTTTCTCTAAGAATTGCTCTTTATCTATTAGAGTTCATCAGTTTGTATTCGATAAGCAATAATCGCATAACTACTGAAGACGATAATGTATCTAGACAAAATCAGTAAGGTTTTCCTCGTTTTCGATCTGGTACTTCAGTCACCAAAAAAAAAATGAAGAAATCATGGAAAAAAATTCTTTCAATTAGGCGATGAGTGGAAAGACTTTTATGTACCAATAGTTTAAGTTTAATTGCTCATACATTATACAATAAATGATTGTGAAAATGTTTGTAGTCTAAGTTCTTGCATTGATGTAATGCCAAGATATGCAATGTAAAATTCCTTATGTTTCTATGATTTTCACAAGCCTTCATTTATAAAAGTAATATGCAAATGATTGTTTATCCCAACAACTGATTGACGCAAGATTCTTGGAGGCAGACATTGTGTTGATTCAAATGAGTTGTTATTTTTGTAAATATTTTCTGCTGCGGGAAGTTTATTTAGAATATTATATTTACGTTCATCATTATGATAAATAAGGTTAAAGTTGTTTTAAATATTAAACAAACAAAAAATCATGCAGACGAAGTATGATATGTAGCACATGTAAGGATTTTAGTAAAGCACAGTGGGGTGAAGGGATTAAAAAAATATGCATGATATGAGTAAAAAAATAAGCTTTTTATGGCAATTCTATGTTTGTTATTCTTTGTCCTCCCACTGTAAAATTTGACTTTATATTAAATAATTAAAAAAAACTTGTAAATTTATTTCCTTAAACTGTAATATATGGCAAAGTATCAATGTATAAAGTTGAGACGTAAAAACAACACAAATAAACAACAAAAATCTGAAATTAGATTTTAATATTTAGTATAAATAATTGCAGAAAATTCTTAAAACATATCAGTTATCTACTCATATTTTAGCAGTTCACACTACTTTCGGTTGCCAATTTAAACTCAAACATGAAATTATTAGGATTGTTCTTAATCTGTTTATTCGTAAACGAAATCAGTGGTTTTTCCGATCGCTTGTGTGGTGCAAAATTGACGCAGATCATGTGGGTAGTATGTGAAAATGGTTTTAACACCATGGTTTCAAAAAGATCAGGTAAGTTGATAATAAACTCCTTTCAAATCATATTTTAAGACACATTTTTTTTCTAATTCCCTTTTAGACCATGACCACACTTTAATACCCGCCATTGAAAGCGATATGCCCTATCCTTATGCCTCATCTTCACTTTCGAATATTTTCCAAGTCGATCAAGGCAATTTGTTGGCCAAGACTCGCCGTGTTCGTATGATGGGCATTGCTGATGAGTGTTGCAAGAAATCCTGCAAATACAGTGAACTGGCCGCATATTGTATAAATTAAAGGAGTCACAATGATGTTCACTATATAAAGGGATATTTTCAAGAAATCGTAATTTTAAATTATGGTTTGTAATAACTAACTAAATATTTTTATAAAAAAGTACTGGCTTTTTTAAAAGGTCTTTGCATTGAATATATAAAATATTTATATAAATGTTTAAAAGTAAGAACTTTTGTAAAAATTACATAAAAATATTTATTATAACTATTTTTTACTCTATGAAAATGTATATAAAAATTATGTGAAATAAATAATATTTTTAGGATATTGAAATAAATAACGCTATGATTAACAAGATACTGAAGAATGTAAAAGATATGAAATAAAATGAGTCGAAACCTATTCAAAAAGAAAAAAAAATCTTAGAAAAATATAAAAAAGTCAAACGAGGGTGATGTGGCTTAGTTGGTTAACACTAGGGTGTTCATTTTACTCGACTTTTAATTGTTTGAGTAATCAAATAAATTGAAAATGGGGTTTTTTAATTACTCGGAAAATCGATTAATCGTTAAAAATTACTCGAGTTAATCGAGTAAAAAATTCATCTTAAAATTACTCGAGTAAGATTTTTCTGTAACCTTTTTATATATATTTTTTTAATACAACATTTTTTTTTAAGAAATTGTAGTGTTTTATTAACAAAAAAGTTTAACAATTCGTAATATAAAAGAAAAATAAAAAAAAATATTTTTAATACAAATTAACATTTGTAACATATTGTCACCCTAAATATTTTAAGTGAGTTTATTTACTTCTATATATAAAAAGCAATCTTTCGATTTCATAAATCCTGAGTTTGATCTAATAGATTAGTAGGCTCTACGACTACCCTTTACCTATGTTTACAATGGGATCTTCAACTGGAATATAGTAAGATTTACGATGACATTGCGTGCTTTAACTGAAATATAGTAGGACGTACTGTTACTATAGTATATAAGTATATATAATTTATAATTTTATTAGTACTTGTAAGTTTTAAAATATTAAATCATATCTATGGCCAAAAATTCTACTCCAAAAAGGCAGCCCTTTGGAATGTATCCAAAATAATAATCCGATTTTTCCAAAAATCATCCTTGGACCAAACAAGTATTAGTGCAAATTACGGTAAATTATCTTTAATGTTACGGCCTCTACGTTGATCACGACTTAGGGAGTGAATCTGAGTCGACGGGTATACTAAAAGTTGGGTCTCACATCAATATTTCTATGGCTTACAATCATCAGCTTCTTCTTATTTTTCTGTTATCCTTGACACCTAGTGGAGCATAGGGCCTGGGGATGCATATGGGATGCAGTTGTTGCTTGGGTTTATTGTTAACAGGTAATAACTGTATTCAATTCCTACTCGCACCTCCTCATGGTACATCCTGAAAACCTGAGCAACCTAACTGAAGATGCGGTAAACAACCCAAGAGCGATTCTAGGTCAGGGTGGAAGTTATCTTGGAGCCATTTTGACGTATTTGGTCTAAGGGTCTAAGATAATTGTACTTGGTAAAGTACGAAACTGTAGCGTCTGTTCAACATATTAGTTGCGGTTGCAAGCGGAAGTCTGTCTCAGATCGAGTGACTCAGTTTGCAAACATGACCTATCATCCATCGACTTAGCACTTACGATATTTTAAGAATGGAAAGGGGTAATCATGCGAGAAAACCCCCTGCTACGGCAGCTGGCACAAGAAAATGTTGATGAATGAAACCAATCATCAGCACAACCCCATGATTACCTTTTCACCTCATGTTCAAGAACCTGAATTTTGGCGAATAAATGATTGAATTTGATAAAGAAGGAAACAGATGAAAATAATGAGATGTAACTGTACACAGAATGATTCACTTTGTGGTGCGCGGTTTCATCTGAGTGCATTGTTGTGCCATACTCTTTAATGAAATCAGTGTAATGATCACTATTTAGAAATCTTAAAGTAGCTATATTACACAGAACTGTGATATAGATGTGTCTGTTTTAGCCGATTTTGGTTCCCGCAAGATGAAGTGATAGCACGGCACCAGACTTTTGATGTACTCATAACATCAAACGAGAAATATTCTCGAAAATATTTAAGGAGTTTGACTCAATTAAAGTCTATTAAACACATTATTAGGTCATCAATCCTTCAAGGCACAATGAGAAATCGATTTATTACGTTAAACGTTTGATCATTGTGATGGCATTGCCGATGCGACCACATACACTCGAGAATTATACCATTCGAATGGGGTGCTGTGATGCCAGCAACGGCAGCCATATTAATGAATTTTCCAATTTTAAACCTACCCTAGACATAATCAGAAATTTCAATAACATTTTTTTTCTCTTCAATAATAAAAATTTGAATCTTTAAAAAGTGCAAAGTTATATAATTCAGTCTCTTATCTAATAAGAAGTAAGACACTTTTGAAATTCAAACCAAAAACTTGATTGCATAGACTGTAACCGGAGTCAGGTGCTCTTACATAAAACATGTGAGAGTTTTTGTGAAAATATGTCGCATTTGTAGGAATTGATTAAAACACAGTTAGATTTTTACAAAAGAAAAATCTAAATAAAATATGTAAATTGCAATAAAACGGCATAAATGTAAAGGGATGTTGTTGTAAGGGCAAATATCTGTTATTTTAAAATTTTTATTTAAATATGGTATAATATATTTACACTCCTGTGTTTAAAATGTAATAAGTAATAATCTGTTATTTTGAAACCAGTCTAGTAATAAGATTAAATTCTTTAAATCCGTTTAAAATATTGTTTCTACTTATGACACTTTTAAAGCAGATGGCTGAAGCTTATGTACCTAAGTCTATACATAGATACATTATTTTAATTTTTATAGACATGTGTTTACTTTTACCTAAAGTGCCATTAAAATATGCATAATTGTTTGCCTCTACTCGCTACAAATGTTTATATATGGGATATTCCAAACAAAATATATTAAGGATTTAAAACAGTTTTATGAGTTTTCTTTATATATTCCATAGTAAAATTAGGCCACTAAAAATTAAAAAAAAAACTGTCTTGCATACTTTTAGGAGGCTAGAGTAAAACAAATTCTTTTATAAGAATTTAGTTGGTAGATTAAATTAATTTTATTAAATTTTTCAGATTAAATAAAATACAGAAAACTATAACAAATTATACCAAATTAAGGCATTTCTGCAACATTTGAAATTTGTGAGATTTATAAAAATTTGTGTTATTCACTTTTAGGAAATTTGAAATAATTCACATCCCAGCAAAACTTTGGTAATGGCAAGTTCTCTGATAACTGGTTACCTTGTAACGACTACAACATACCATCCGAATAAATAATAAGTTATTACGGAAGTACTTATTTGTAATTAAGATGGTAATTTAAACTGAATGGCCCCGGTTCAAATCCCACCAAAGGCAACATTTTTTTTTTAGTTTTTTTTTATTAAATGATTTTTGTATTTTAAGAACTTAAATATTATCTTCTGTAAGAAAAATTTGTAAAACTAACTCACGTTAATGAAAAAATACCATCATGAGTCAATATTGATTATGTAGGGGATGTTGAATACCAAACACGATTCTAATTGGTCTTAACTTGGTAAGCCCAACTTATCTGGGTCATCCTTCATCTCAACTGTGGACACACACCTCCTCATGGTATCACCCGGGGAGCTAGTTTAATACCCATTAATATTGTGAGTTAACATGTTCCGAGAGTTGTCCCATAAGATCGATAAAAATGGGTTAGGATTACGGGCTAATAACCCTCTCTTGAAAAAAAAAATACAATGAAGAGGATAAAATCAGAATTGAGATGTCCCACTACCTAATGTTAGAGAAGGATGTCCGAAACTTCGATAGAAAGACCAAGTAGAGGAACATTTTTCAAAGCTTGGCCTATAAAATTGGAGAATATTCGCACAAGATCGAAATCCATGGAATTCTAAAATATGCTCGGACTTTGACCTTAACAGGTTGTAACATTTAAGTAAGTAAGAGTCAATCTTATGTAAAAACTTATACAAAAAAGAAGATTTAAATTGTTTATGTTTTAAAATAATTTTAAAAAAATTTTAAAATAATTACAAAAAATCGTATAAAAATATTTTTCCAAAAATTACAACAAAGCAAAAAAAAGCAGGGAAAAACAAAGTTATTTTCACATGATTTTGGATCTAAAAATAAAAATTGTTTATATTAATTATAAGCTGCTAAGTTTTCAACATATGAAGTAGCTCAGTGGAAGAGTCTCTGCCTAGCAGTCGGAGAGTCTGGGTTCGAGCCCCCATGGGATCATAAAAAAAATTGTATTTTGTTTAAAAATATATGTTTTTAAAAAAAACAACAACAAAAAAGTTGTTGCTGTTGTTGTTGTTGCTTTCAAATTGCTTACCCAAGTCATTACTTTTCTGCAATTGGTAAGTACTTGCCTCCAATGACATCCCCATGTTAATGTAATGACTTAAACAGCGAATGAGTAAGTAGTTCGTGTTCAATAGTTTAACTGTTTAACTCATTATTTGGTAATGAAAAGTTTTATTGGGATAATTTTAATATTTTAAATTTTTGAGCTGTTATTTAAACAATTTGGGTGTCAAAGAAATAATTTAAAATCATACAATAATAATTCAAAGAATATCTTGGTTGTTGTTATAAACTTTTCCTGACGCAGCCTTAAAGTATGCAAGCTTATTTAATTTTCATCAAAATGAACAAAATTCTTTAGAATAAACCTCATGTTAACCCGAATGTTTCAATATCTCGTATCATCTTCCTACCTACCTGTTTGTTTGTTATCTAATAATTATTCATAAATTATGCAAAATTTACAATATAGGTATGCAAATATTGTCACAATGTTGAAAGGTGCCAATAACAACTAAACACAAACAAATTTTCTCGAAAGTTAATTAATATTGAATATAAATAACCCGTTAGTAACTCAATTTGGTTATCAGTCATCTATTATACCCTTAAGTGTTAAGACAAGGAATTAAGAGTTTCTAAAAATCTCTTTTGTTGAAATGAAACTCCTTGGCTTGTTCTTTTTGTGTTTCTTCATCAATGAAATCAATGGCTTTGCCGATCGGCGTTGCGGCGCCCAGTTGAGTCAAATGATGTGGATTATATGTGAAAATGGTTTTAATACCATGTCAATGGCCAAGAGAGGAGGTAAATTGTGACAAGAAATTTTTTTAAATATACAAAATTATTAAATTTTTTGTTCTTATCTTAGGTCCCTCCCATCCAGCTTTGCCAGACTACTCTAGCCATATTCCCTATCCATATGGCTCAAACTCTTTGTCGTATAATCTCCAATTTGAAGAGGAAAATCTTAATGGTAAAAATCGTCGCAAGAGATTGATGCCGGGTATAGTTGAGGAATGCTGTTTGAAGCCTTGCACTGTAGCTCAGCTGGCTCAATATTGCTTGCCTGATTCGGATGGGGATGATTAGAAATTTGGCATTTGAAATAAATAACGACAAAATAGTTTTAATTTTTAAATGTTATTAATAAACATCATATAATTCTGTAAAAGTTTTTTTTTAAAAAATGTTTTATTACAAAACCTTAGTCTTTTTAAAGAAGTTTGCATATATATTTACCTCATAGAAACTAAATTATAAAAGGTATACAATTTTTTTAATGTTGTTTTTTACTGTGCCATATGACAACAATTTTCTAGTTCTAGTCATTGCTATTACCTATCAACTTATATGAGTACATACTTTACCGTGACTGGAAATCGAACCCAGGCTGAATACGATATGTTATGTTATCAATGAGCTAACCAACAAAGTCCCAGCAGCCAAAGTCCTAATTTTTTACACTATTTATCCCCTACTCTTTCAAATTTATTTCTTATTTCCTAAACCGATATTCGAGAGTAGGCAGCCCATACCAACAGTAGCCGATGAATTTTTTTAATTTTCGTTAATACCACGATCATTAATAAAACTCGTAAAAATGAGTACTAAATTCATTCAGTTGGAATTTGGATGTTAACAATGTTGGTTGGTGCCGCTTTGTTAAAGAAAAGACAAAAACAACTTAGGCAAGAAACAAATCAAAATCCAATTTATAGCAACAAAATACATGGTTCGAGAGAACAAAGAAATAAAATTTCGAATATTGTTGTCACGATACTATTATGTTTGTAAATATTGGGAATAATTTTACAAATATTGGGAATATTTTTCAAAACAGAAATAAATTCTAATATTAAACAATTTTAGATATTTTATTTTTTTGTTAATATTCTCGATCCAACAATTTTTTATAGAAAATTTTTTAATAAAAATATTTTTTTTTTGAAATATTGTTCGATAAAAATTATATTTTAGAGAAAATTTTTCAATATTTCAATATTTTTCTGTAAGAATTTTCAATAAAAATATTTTTATGACAAAAAATTTTTAAATCTTCTATATTAAAACTTTTGATGAAAAAATGTTCTATAGAAAAATTTTTTATAAGAAAATTTTCTGTAGAAAAATTTTTTATAAAAAAAATTTTCTGTAGAAAAATTTTTGATACAAAAATTTTCTAAGAAAAATTTTGGATAAAAAAATTTTCTATAGAAAAATTTTTGATAAAAAAATTTTCTATAGAAAAATTGTTGATAGAAAAATTTTCTAAGAAAAATTTTTGATAAAAAAATTTTCTTTGGGAATTAATTATTCGAACTTTAGAATTGATTGAAAAATTAGGTTTAATCAGGCTTGAGTTCATTTAACTTTCAAATTATTAATTTTGAAAATTTGAAAAGTAATTGTGGAGAAAAACTGAAAAAATTATTTTTGAACGCGGCTCAGTGGATTGCAATTTCTGTCCCGCCACAGGACGTCATCAGCACTTAGCGCCCTCGACCACAGTCGAGTTGTCAAATTGCAGAGATAATCATCAATTTAACTCATTGAGTTTGATCGAACATCACTACGTTTAATTGATTGTGTATTCTCCTATTACTTGTTTTGCTCGATCTTTTCACTTGCCGTTGGCATGTAGAGAAGAACAAGACTTTTTGGTTTGATGCTATTTTTAGAATAGTAACAATGTTAACAACATATGTATGTAAGTAAATTACATGAATGTATGTAAATGCAACGTGCCCTTTGCTTTTATTTATTTGGGAATTAATTATTCGAACTTTAGAATTGATTGAAAAATTAGGTTTAATCAGGCTTGAGTTCATTTAACTTTCAAATTATTAATTTTGAAAATTTGAAAAGTAATTGTGGAGAAAAACTGAAAAAATTATTTTTGAACGCGGCTCAGTGGATTGCAATTTCTGTCCCGCCACAGGACGTCATCAGCACTTAGCGCCCTCGACCACAGTCGAGTTGTCAAATTGCAGAGATAATCATCAATTTAACTCATTGAGTTTGATCGAACATCACTACGTTTAATTGATTGTGTATTCTCCTATTACTTGTTTTGCTCGATCTTTTCACTTGCCGTTGGCATGTAGAGAAGAACAAGACTTTTTGGTTTGATGCTATTTTTAGAATAGTAACAATGTTAACAACATATGTATGTAAGTAAATTACATGAATGTATGTAAATGCAACGTGCCCTTTGTAATCAATTCTAAAGTTCGAATAATTAATTCCCAAATAAATAAAAGCAAAGGGCACGTTGCATTTACATACATTCATGTAATTTACTTACATACATATATTGTTAACATTGTTACTATTCTAAAAATAGCATCAAACCAAAAAGTCTTGTTCTTCTCTACATGCCAATGGCAAGTGAAAAGATCGAGCAAAACAAGTAATAGGAGAATACACAATCAATTAAACGTAGTGATGTTCGATCAAACTCAATGAGTTAAATTGATGATTATCTCTGCAATTTGACAACTCGACTGTGGTCGAGGGCGCTAAGTGCTGATGACGTCCTGTGGCGGGACAGAAATTGCAATCCACTGAGCCGCGTTCAAAAATAATTTTTTCAGTTTTTCTCCACAATTACTTTTCAAATTTTCAAAATTAATAATTTGAAAGTTAAATGAACTCAAGCCTGATTAAACCTAATTTTTCAAAAAATTTTCTATAGATAAATTTTAGATAAAAAAATTTTCTATAGAAATATTTTTGATACAAAAATTTTCTATAAAAAAAGTTTTGGTAAAAAAATTTTCTATAGAAAAAGTTTTGATAAACAAATTTTCTATAGAAAAATTTTTGATAAACAATTTTTGACAAAAAGATTTTCTTTAAAAAAATTTTTAATAAAAAAATTTTCTATAGAAAAATTATTGATAAAAAAATTTTCTATAGAAAAATTTTTGATAAAAAAAATTCTATATATAAAATTTTCTATGGAAAATTTTTTGGTTAAAAAAACTTTCTGTAGAAAAACTTTTGATAAAAAAATTGTCTATGGAAAAATTTTTGATAAAAAAAATTTTCTATAGAAAAATTGTTGATAAAAAAATTTTCTATAGAAAAATGTTCGATAAAAAAATTTTTTTATAGAAAAATTTTTTATAGAAAAATTTTTTATAGAAAAATTTTTGAAAAAAAAAATTTTCTATAGAAAAATTGTTGATAAAAAAATTTTCTATAGAAAATTTTTTTATAGAAAAATTTTTTATAGAAAAATTTTTGAAAAAAAAAATTTTTATAGAAAAATTTTTGAAAAAAGATTTTGTATAGAAAAATTTTTAATAAAAAAATTTTCTATAGGAAAATTTTTGATAAAAAAATTTTCTATAGGAAAATTTTTGATAAAAAAATTTTCTATAGAAAAATTTTTGATACAAAAATTTTCTATAAAAAAATTTTTGATACAAAAATTTTCTATAAAAAAATTTTTGTTAAAAAAATTTTCTATAGAAAAATTTTTGATAAACAAATTTTCTATAGAATAATTAAAAAACATTTTTGATAAAAAAATTTTCTATAGAAAAATTTTTGATAAAAAAATTTTCTATAGAAAAAATTTTTGATAGAAAAATTTTCTATAGAAAAATTTTCTATAGAAAAATTTTCTATAGAGAAATTTTTGATAAAAAAATTTCGAAAGAAATTAATTTTTGTTGAACCATAATTTATGTTGGTGGACGTGAGTTCGAGTCGGTCTATGTAGATATCTTAAATAGATGATCTTAACTACTGGCATCTAACAGTTGGTGACACAGTGTAGAGATGAAGTCCATAGCGGGACATAAAATGCAGCATTCCACACTGCTAAGTGTCACATAGTTTTTTCAGTATTCCTAAAATTTATTCATCTAATTTAAAAATCATAAATTAAAAAAATAATTTATGACATGAACCTCACCCCGACTGGAACTCACGACCATCAAAAAATTTTCTATAGAAAAATATTTAATGAAAAAAATTTTATAAAAAAATTTTTGATAAAAAAATTTTCTGTAGAAAAATTTTTGATAAAAAAATTTTCTATAAAAAAATTTTTGTTCAAAAAATTTTCTATGGAAAAATTTTTGGTTAAAAAAATTTTCTATAGAAAAATTTATGATAAAAAAATTTTCTATAAAAAAATTTTAGAAATTTTTGTAGAAAAATTTTTGATAAAAAAAAATTCTATAAATAAAATTTTTGATAAAAAAATTGTCTATAGAAAAATTTTTGATAAAAAAATTTTCTATAGAAAAATTGTTGATAAAAAAATTTTCTATAGAAAAATTTTTGATAAAAAAATTTTCTATAGAAAAATTTTTGATACAAAAATTTTCTATAGAAAAATTTTTGATAAAAAAATTTTCTATAGAAATATAGTATGATGTATCGATCTTATAGTATGATGTATATTTCTATAGAAAATTTTTTTTTATCAAAAATTTGTCTATAGAAAATTTTTTTATCAAAAATTTGTCTATAAAAAATTTTTTTATCAAAAATTTGTCTATAAAAAATTTTTTTATAGAAATTTTTTTTAAAAAAAAATTTTTTATAAAAATTTAAAAAAAAAAAATTTTATTTGGGAATTAATTATTCGAACTCTAGAATTGATTGAAAAATAAGGTTTCATCAGGCTTGAGTTCATTTAATTTTCAAATTATTAATTTTGAAATTGGAAAGTAAATTATGGAGAAAAACTGAAAAATTATTTTTGAACGCGGCTAGTGGATTGCAATTTCTGTCCCGCCACAGGACGTCATCAGCACTTAGCGCCCTCGACACAGTCGAGTTATCAAATTGCAGAGATAATCATCAATTTAACTCATTGAGTTTGATCGAACATCACTACGTTTAATTGATTGTGTATTCTCCTATTACTTGTTTTGCTCGATCTTTTCACTTGCCGTTGGTATGTAGAGAAGAACAAGACTTTTTGGTTTGATGCTATTTGTAGAATAGTAACAGTGTTCACATATGTAAGTAAATTACAACGTGCCCTTTGCTTTTAATTATTTGGGAATTAATTATTCGAACTTTAGAATTAATTGAAAAATTAGGTTTCATCAGGCTTGAGTTCATTTAATTTTCAAATTATTAATTTTGAAAATTGGAAAGTAAATTATGGAGAAAAACTGAAAAATTATTTTTGAACGCGGCTAAGTGCTGATCCAATTTTCAAAATTAATAATTTGAAAATTAAATGAACTCAAGTCTGATGAAACCTAATTTTTCAAAATTTTTTTATTAAAAATTTTTCTGTAGAAATTTTTTTGTATCAAAAATTTTTCTTAGTAAATTTTTTTATCAAAAATTTTTCCATAGATAATTTTTTTATCAACAATTTTTCTATAGAAAATTTTTTTATCAAAAATTTTTCTATAGAAAATTTTTGTATCAAAAATTTTTCTATAGAAAATTTTTTTATCAAAAATTTTTCTATAGAAAATTTTTTTATCAACAATTTTTCTATAGAAAATTTTTTTATCAAAAATTTTTCTATAGACAATTTTTTTATCAAAAATTTTATTTATAGAATTTTTTTTTATCAAAAATTTTTCTACAAAAATTTCTAAAATTTTTTTATAGAAAATTTTTTTATCATAAATTTTTCTATAGAAAATTTTTGGTTAAAAAAATTTTCTATAGAAAAATTTTTGATAAAAAAATTTTCTATAGAAAAATTGTTGATAAAAAAATTATCTATGGAAAAATTTTTGATAAAAAAATTTACTAAGAAAAATTTTTGATACAAAAAAATTTCTACAGAAAAATTTTTAATAAAAAAATTTTGAAAAATTAGGTTTCATCAGACTTGAGTTCATTTAATTTGCAAATTATTAATTTTGAAAATTGGATCAGCACTTAGCCGCGTTCAAAAATAATTTTTCAGTTTTTCTCCATAATTTACTTTCCAATTTTCAAAATTAATAATTTGAAAATTAAATGAACTCAAGCCTGATGAAACCTAATTTTTCAATTAATTCTAAAGTTCGAATAATTAATTCCCAAATAATTAAAAGCAAAGGGCACGTTGTAATTTACTTACATATGTGAACACTGTTACTATTCTATAAATAGCATCAAACCGAAAAGTCTTGTTCTTCTCTACATACCAACGGCAAGTGAAAAGATCGAGCAAAACAAGTAATAGGATAATACACAATCAATTGAACGTAGTGATGTTCGATCAAACTCAATGAGTTAAATTGATGATTATCTCTGCAATTTGATAACTCGACTGTTGTCGAGGGCGCTAAGTGCTGATGACGTCCTGTGGCGGGACAGAAATTGCAATCCACTAGCCGCGTTCGAAAATAATTTTTCAGTTTTTCTCCATAATTTACTTTCCAATTTTCAAAATTAATAATTTGAAAATTAAATGAACTCAAGCCTGATGAAACCTTATTTTTCAATCAGTTCTAGAGTTCGAATAATTAATTCCCAAATAAAAATTTTTTTTTTTTAATTTTTATAAAAAATTTTTTTTTAAAAAAAAATTCTATAAAAAAATTTTTTATAGACAAATTTTTGATAAAAAAATTTTTTATAGACAAATTTTTGATAAAAAAATTTTCTATAGACAAATTTTTGATAAAAAAAAAATTTTCTATAGAAATATACATCATACTATAAGATCGATACATCATACCATAAGATCCGACTGCAAATGCCAAAGATATAACGAAAAATGTGTTTTGACGAACCTACCTCAAAGCAATTCTTTATATTCGGTGGTGTACGGCGAACTTTTCCTTCAAGACGCCCTAATGCTCAGCAATTTGGTGTTTTCAGAGAACTAAGAGAAAAACGATCGGTTTTTTATTTGCAAGCCGTTCTAACACCCAGAAAATTGATTTTGTGTATCATGGACATTTTTTAACCCACCATTAAAAAGAATGCGGGGTATATTGAGATAGTTATTAAGTTTGTAACTTCCCTAATATTGGCTCAAAAACTAAAAGGGATATTTTATAAGAATTCAGAACATTTCTTATAAAATTTTAAGCGATGACCGCCTGTCTTTTAGTTGAGGGCACAATAGGGCCTAAACTAAAGGAGCAGGGTCACTGAAATTTGCTAAAAGTATTCTTAATTTCTTGAAAAATTTTGTTATTGAAATTGGGCGAAATTTATTTACATTTGACCACAGCTCTCCTATGTATAACTTCTCCTAGACTTATCGCTTATTTGCTAATAAATATAAATATATAAATATATATATAGTATATAGAAGCTTTACGTAAGCACTTGACAGCATATAAAATTTCATCAAAATCGGTTCACATTTAACCATAGCTCCCATCCGAAATGCTTACGGAAATAGGTTAAATTCCATCTAAAATACATTTAGATGTTAATAAACGATAATTTATAATAGCTTTGGCTACGTAATTTAACACAAGTAAGTTTTATGTCAATGCCTGCCAGTGTGTAAAATTTTGTCACAATCGATCACAATTTGACCAAAGCTCCACTATAAAAAACTTACGGAAACACAAAAATACAAAAACAAAAGGGGGTTTAAGTCCGTCCGTCCGTAAGATAAAAGCGCTATAACTCCGTAACTACAAGAGCTAGAGGGACAAATTTTCACAACCATAGCCATAGCTCCCATCCGAAATGCTTACGGAAATAGGTTAAATTCCATCTAAAATACATTTAGATGTTAATAAACGATCATTTATAATAGCTTTGGCTACGTAATTTAACACAAGTAAGTTTTATGTCAATGCCAGCCAGTGTGTAAAATTTTGTCACAATCGATCACAACTTGACCACAGCTCCAATATAAAAAACTTACGGAAACACAAAAATACAAAAAATGGGGTTAATGTCCGTCTGTCCGTCAGATAAAAGGGCTACAACTCCTTAACTACAAGAGCTAGAGGGACAAATTTTTACAAAAGATACGCCTTATAAATTGTGTACTAAAAATGGATGAAATCGGTTCACATTTAGTTAGAACTCCCATACAATCCTGCCCCGGGAATCACATTAATGCTGATAAATTTAATACAATTGTACTAGCCATGACGACTAAATTTAGAATAAAGAAGTTTTATGCAACTATTGGTCGGTGTATCAGATTTTATAGGAATCGGTCCATATTTGACTATTGCTTTCATATAAAAACAACTCCTGGAAACCAAAAAAATTGTAACAAAGGCCAGTAGAAAGCTATTAAATGAGAAACTGTGTCAGCTATGGCCTTTAAAATTTACAGGAATAAGCTTTATATAAATATCAGGGTGTAAATTTTTTGACAACTTGGCTATAGTTCTTATATATATAACATCCCCTTATTATATCTGCAATCAAAAAGATTTGGAGGTACATTCATATTAAGATTGCACCTACGAAATTAGATAGCTATCAATCAATGTTAACTAACGTAACAAATTCTTTTGAATTCGGTCCACATTTTGAATTAGCTGCACCTTCGTAGAAATAAGAGATTCCTAAATTTAACACAACTTCATGGTGGGTATATAAGATTCGGGACAGCCGAATATAACACTCTTACTTGTTATTTTTACAATCAAAAAAATGTAGAGGTATATTCAGTATATTAAGATTGCACCTACGAAATTAGATAGCTATCAATCAATGTTAAGTTCAGACTTTATATACTGTGGATGCATTAGGAACTTCTAGCAAATTATGGACCTACCGTATTACTATCAACGTTTTTTGCCTGATTATTAAGCACAACGAAGAGTATTTAGCAGTTTATTAATGTAAAATTATACCCGGTAGTAAGACATATACATAACAGGGAAACCACTGGGATACTTTCAAATATTGAACTATGATAATTTTAGTCTAGAATACATTTTGTATATCACAAAGTTTTTGATTCAGATGTAAAACTTTTACAGGCTTTTAAGATCCATTTACCTGGAATTACTATACCATGTGTACTATTCTCTTACCCCTTTGTGCCTTAAATTAAAGCCTTTTAGGTAATTTAATTATTTCTCGTGAATACTCGTAGAAAAGCATAATTATATATAAAAGTTGTATTTATGTATATAAAAACGTATATTTGTTTACACAGATGTCAAAGTAATTAAGTTAAATCTTATAAAACTTAAAAACTTTTTTGCTTAACATTAGTTAAATTATGTTAAGTTGAAAAAAATTACAAAATTTAATTTATTAAGGTAGAAAAATGAGAAGAATGTTAAAACAAATTAAAAATACTCATGTTTATTTTGTAACGTAACACAAACAAATTGTATATTTAGAAAAATATACACATGTACACTGAAAGAAATTAATATATATTATTCGAAATTTCAAAGAAAAGGTAAAATAAGTAAGAAGTCGGTCAAGCGCGACCATACGATACCCTTCACCACTAAGGTCAAAGGTGTTATTTTTCCTGTATAAAGACAAATATTTGCTAAATTTTGCCATCATACAAACATTTTCTAAAAATTTATATATTTAAGCAGCTTCCGACATTTGGACTTATATGAGAGCTAGGATCAAATGTAGACCGATTATCTCGAAATTTGGCAAATTGATTACAATTGTTACACAAATTATGTATGCAAAAAATAAACTTAAAACAAGTAAGAAAGCGCTATAGCCGGTCAAGCCGACCATACGATACCCTTCACCACTAAGGTCAAAGGTGTTATTTTTCCTGTATAAAGACAAATATTTTCTAAATTTTGGCATCATACAAACATTTTCTCAAAACTTATATATTCAACCTGTTTCCGTCATTTGCACTTATATGAGTGCTAGAGTCAAATGTAGACCGATTATCTCGAAATTTGGCAAGTTGACTACAGTTGTTACAAAAATTATGTATGCGAAAAATAAACTCAAAATTTTAATTATCTTTAGATTTACTAGCGTTTTAGTGATTTTTTGTCTCATTTAGTGCGTTTTTAAAGAAGAGTTTGTATGGGAGCTATGGTCAAATGTGAACCGATTTCAACGAAATTTGATACAGTGATTTAAGTTTACATAAGCAGTATCTGTTTTAAATTTCATGAAAAAATATTGATATTTGTGGCCAATATATCAATTCCGGGAAGTGGGACCTATGGGAGGTACCATAAATAATGGACCGATTTAGACCAATTTCAATAGCCATGGTCCCATTGTCAAAAAAGTTATCTGAGCCAAATTTCATCAAATTATCTTTACAATTGCGACCTGTAGCCAGCCAGCCGTCCAGCCAGCCAGACGGACGGACGGACGGACATCGCTAAATCGACTCAGAAAGTGATTCTAAGCCTATTGGTATACTAAAAGGTGGGTCTAAGACAAATATTTCTATGCGTTACAAACATCAGCACAAACTTATAATACCCTTTCCACCTATGGTGGTGAAGGGTATAATTACCATTACCTTCAGGTTCAGTATATAAAAAAATGTCATGACAAAGGTTTCATCTTTTTGCATAGTGTAAAGTTAAAAGATTTAAAGAATTTTTATTATTTTTGGTAGTCAAACAAATTCTTAGAATTCTTCTAAATATTTAGCTCTTTTTACGTTTGATATCTTTATGGAATTTTCTCCGTATTCTTTACGTTTAACATATTCTATTACGAAGAAATCTTTCAAATAATTTAAAACCATTTTGAGTTTTTATATAAAACAAAAGATTTAAGTAAAGTTTTTTCTTAATACAATTTATTCGTATTTTCAAAGATAATTACATTAAGGATTTTTAAGTAAATTTACTTCCTATATCAACACATTCATTAGTACACTGAAAATAATCTAAGGGACATATAAAGAAAAAATATCTTAAATATTACAACTTTTCATAAAATTTTATGAAAAAGCTAAGAAATATTTCTGAATTTTTATACCCTTCACCACCATAGGTGGAAAGGGTATTATAAGTTTGTGCTAATGTATGTAACGCATGGAAATATTTGTCTTAGATCCAAATTTTTGTATACCAATAGGCTTAGAATCACTTTATGAGTCGATTTAGCTATGTCCGTCCGTCTGGCTGGCTGAACCCCCATGTAAACCTTGTATTTAAACTACAGGCAATTCTAAAGATAATTTAATAAAATTCGGCACGGATCATTTTTTTGATAATAGGACCATGGCTATTCAAATTCGTCAAAATCGGTCCATTATTAATGGTACCTCCCATTGGTCCCACTTCCCGGAATTGATATATTGGCCACAAATATCAATATTTTTTTATGAAATTTAAATCAAATACTGCTTATGTAAACTAAAATAACTGTACCAAATTTCGCTAAAATCGGTCAAAATTTGACCATAGCTCCCATACAAACTTTTCTTTAAAAACGCACTAAATGAAACAAAAATCACTAAAACGCTCGTAAATCTAAACTGTAATGAATTTGCTAAATTTGGAGATAATTTGAGAAAATGTTTGTATGATGGCAAAATTTAGCAAAATATTTGTCTTTATGCACTAAAAATAACACCTTTGACCTTAGTGGTGAAGGGTATCGTATGGTCGGGCTTGACCGACTTTAGCACTTTCTTACTGTTTTTTATTAAAATTTTGTACGTTTACTTGTTTTAGGTTTTTGTTCTTGATTTTATAAAATTTGAATAGTGGCATAATTTAGTTGTTATTCTGTAACATTGCTATTTTTGCACCGATCATTTTTCACTCAACAAGATGAGTGAAAAATGTTCGTATTAAAATATGTAGACCAACGTGCCAAGTGATAAAGCTTGAAAAATTATTATTGCTTGGTTTTAAGAAATTAAGTTGAGAAAATATAAAAAAAATCAGTAACATTTTTCTGCAACTTCAATTTTGGCCCTCTGTAAATATATTTTTCGAACAATCTGCCCTTATTTCAAGAATTTTATTATCTTTTAACCAAAAGCAAGAAAAAGGAAATCGGTAGACTATTTACCAAAATAATAAATTAAAGTGACATCATCTTTTTCGAAAACGCAAAAAACCGTAGTTTTCAAATATATCTCGAAAACTGTCCTACTTTTGATCAATCTGACTTCATATATGGATTAAGCGAACAGTTTTACTTACGGATTAGGGGTCAACTTTATATGGTTAATACTTCAAATTTTGCTAGGCAGTGTAATTTGCTTTTTATAATCTTGAACCATAAAAAGAAACAAATTTTCATGGAATAGTTAAAGAGTCGATCATTATATTAAAAGTTTTTACTATAATACCAATATAATAAGAATTTAATTCTAAAGTAATTCTTTAAATCCAAACTTCATACATTCAAAAGCATTTACAATGGGTGAGGGTTTCTAAAACTAGTTGATAGAATTTGTCATATATATGTAAAACATGCCTTGTTTGGATTCATAACCTTTTCATTAGTTTTGGGATTGGGAGATGTCATTTACAACAACAACTGAGTTGTGGATGTTTGCGTTCATGCTATCTTTAGATATGAGTATAAATGTACTCGTATGTATGTATTAGGACTATAGATACAAGTATATATAAATAAAGTTTGCTAAAAATATTCTCGAATGCATACAAATCTATTTATACATATCATTATATACTTTTATAGGAATTAAAGCTTATTAACTTATAAATAAACTTATAAATATGCAATAAATCATTATTAATTATGACGCATATGCTAATTAGTAAAAGCATATTCCAAACACTTATTGTGTTTTAAAATCTTAGTATAAATATTGTCTTGGACTCCTAGAAGTGTATCATTAAACTCAAGCAACTTAAGCTTAAATAAAGTATTGTATTTGGAAAATATTAACAATATTATAATTGTTAATAATATAAGAACAATTAACTAAAAATTTTAAACAAAAACATGAGTTGTCTCAAGTTTCTGTCCTGTGGTCTTTTACTGCTTTTGCTCATCAGTGATTTAAATGCGGCCAATTATCGTTTGTGTGGCAGACAATTGACAGATATCTTGGATATGTTGTGTGTAGATGGTTTCAACTCCAAAAATCTTAAGGCAAAGAAATCAGGTAAGCAATTTCAGACATATATACAACTTAATTCATATTAAACTATTAACTATAATATATTTATACAAATAGTGCCCCTAATTGATTACAATGATAATGGCCTTGACAACGACATTTCGCCCATATCATTTTCCTCATTATTCACGAATAAACTGAATGCCAATCATAATAGTTTAATGACAAAAACTCGTCGACGTCGTCATGATGGTGTCGCTGAGGAATGTTGCCGCAAATCCTGTGATATGCACGAATTACTATCATATTGTCTATAATTGATATAATAGTAAGATATGATGAAATATTTTTAAAATCTAATCATTTTATATATTTATGTGATTTACCAATTAATGTACTATTTATTATATATAAACGCTTTTATGTAATTATCATTATTAAATGGACTTTATTTAACTATAAATTTCAAACTATTGTTGTAACTTATTAAAATATATTTAATTTGCTTTGAATTGTATAAAATAAACAATTATTTATAAATGCATTTAGATTTTAAATATGTATTTAAATAATAGTATTTGTTGTCAATATCCGATTTTAAATAATAACAAGTTGTATGTGGAATAATACCAGAGAAATCAAATAGAAAATAAATTTAGCTAAAACCCTCACAATCTTAATTCAATTTAGCAACATAAGAAATAAGACAATGTCGGTTTGTCTTATAAATCACGAACTAGCAATGAACTTCCAACGATTTCCCTGACTTAAAAAAAAAATACGACTTTTCTCCCTTAAACCGGAGCTTGAAATCACCTATGCCACAACTAACAGTCAGAGACTTTTAAAAAATTTCCTATACAAATAACAAATTTTTCAAATAGTTACTACAAAAATAATAAATTTTACTACAAAAATAAGAAATTTTTTCTCTATAAACAAGAATTTTTTAAAAAATTTCCATAAATCTTAGAAATTTTTGAAAAATTTTCTATAAAAATAACAAAATAGTCGGGATATAAATTTCCTAAAAAATTTCATATAAAAATAGGAAATTTTTGAAAAATTTCCTATAAAAATAGGAAATTTTTGAAAAATTTCTATAAAAATAGAAAATTTTTGAAAAATTTCCTATAAAAATAGGAAATTTTTGAAAAATTTCCCATAAAAATAGAAAATTTTTGAAAAATTTCCTATAAAAATAGGAAATTTTTGAAAAATTTCCTATAAAAATAGGAAATTTATGAAAAATTTCCTATAAAAATAGGAAATTTTTGAAAAATTTCCTATAAAAATAGGAAATTTTTTGAAAAATTTCCTATAAAAATAGGAAATTTTTGAAAAATTTCCTATAAAAATAGGAAATTTTTGAAAAATTTCCTATAAAAAATAGGAAATTTTTGAAAAATTTCCTATAAAAATAGGAAATTTTTGAAAAATTTCCTATAAAAATAGGAAATTTTTGAAAAATTTCCTATAAAAATAGGAAATTTTTGAAAAATTTCCTATAAAAATAGGAAATTTTTGAAAAATTTCCTATAAAAATAGGAAATTTTTGAAAAATTTCCTATAAAAATAGGAAATTTTTGAAAAATTTCCTATAAAAATAGGAAATTTTTGAAAAATTTCCTATAAAAATAGGAAATTTTTGAAAAATTTCCTATAAAAATAGGAAATTTTTGAAAAATTTCCTATAAAAATAGGAAATTTTTGAAAAATTTCCTATAAAAATAGGAAATTTTTGAAAAATTTTCCTATAAAAATAGGAAATTTTTGAAAAATTTCCTATAAAAATAGGAAATTTTTAAAAAATTTCCTATAAAAATAGGAAATTTTTGAAAAATTTCCTATAAAAATAGGAAATTTTTGAAAAATTTCCTATAAAAATAGGAAATTTTTGAAAAATTTCCTATAAAAATAGGAAATTTTTGAAAAATTTCCTATAAAAATAGGAAATTTTTGAAAAATTTCCTATAAAAATAGGAAATATTTGAAAATTTTCCTATAAAAATAGGAAATTTTTGAAAAATTTCTATTAAAAATAGGAAATTTTTGAAAAATGTCCTTTAGAAATAGGAAATATTTGAAAAATTGCCTTTAAAAATAGGAAATTTTTGAAAAATTTCCTTTAAAAAATAGGAAATTTTTGAAAAATTTCCTTTAAAAATAGGAAATTTTGAAAAATTTTCCAACAAAAGTATAATTTTGAAAAATTTCCCAACAAAAGGAAATTTTTGAAAAATTTCCTAAAAAGGGAAATTTTTGAAAAATTTCCTTAAAAAATTTTTTTCAAAAATTTCCTATTTTTATAAGAAATTTTTCAAAAATTTCCTATTTTTATAGGAAATTTTTCAAAAATTTCCTATTTTTATAGGAAATTTTTCAAAAATTTCCTATTTTTATAGGAAATTTTTCAAAAATTTCCTATTTTTATAGGAAATTTTTCAAAAATTTCCTATTTTTATAGGAAATTTTTCAAAAATTTCCTATTTTTATAGGAAATTTTTCAAAAATTTCCTATTTTTATAGGAAATTTTTCAAAAATTTCCTATTTTTATAGGAAATTTTTCAAAAATTTCCTATTTTTATAGGAAATTTTTCAAAAATTTCCTATTTTTATAGGAAATTTTTCAAAAATTTCCTATTTTTATAGGAAATTTTTCAAAAATTTCCTATTTTTATAGGAAATTTTTCAAAAATTTCCTATTTTTATAGGAAATTTTTCAAAAATTTCCTATTTTTATAGGAAATTTTTCAAAAATTTCCTATTTTTATAGGAAATTTTTCAAAAATTTCCTATTTTTATAGGAAATTTTTCAAAAATTTCCTATTTTTATAGGAAATTTTTCAAAAATTTCCTATTTTTATAGGAAATTTTTCAAAAATTTCCTATTTTTATAGGAAATTTTTCAAAAATTTCCTATTTTTATAGGAAATTTTTCAAAAATTTCCTATTTTTATAGGAAATTTTTCAAAAATTTCCTATTTTTATAGGAAATTTTTCAAAAATTTCCTATTTTTATAGGAAATTTTTCAAAAATTTCCTATTTTTATAGGAAATTTTTCAAAAATTTCCTATTTTTATAGGAAATTTTTCAAAAATTTCCTATTTTTATAGGAAATTTTTCAAGAATTTCCTATTTTTATAGGAAATTTTTCAAAAATTTCCTATTTTTATAGGAAATTTTTCAAAAATTTCCTATTTTTATAGGAAATTTTTCAAAAATTTCCTATTTTTATAGGAAATTTTTCAAAAATTTCCTATTTTTATATATTTTTATAAAAATAGGAAATGTTTGAAAAATTTCCTATATAAATAGGAAATTTTTGAAAAATTTTCTTTAAAAATAGGAAATTTTTTAAAAATTTTCTTTAAAAATAGGAAATTTTTTAAAAATTTCCTAAAAAAGGATATTTTTGAAAAATTTCGCAACAAAAGGATATTTTTGAAAAATTTCTTAACAAAAGGAAATTTTTGAAAAATTTCCTAAAAAAGGGAAATTTTTGAAAAATTTCCTAAAAAAGGGAAATTTTTGAAAAATTTCCTAAAAAAGGGAAATTTTTGAAAAATTTCCTAAAAAAAGGGAAATTTTTGAAAAATTTCCTAAAAAAAGGGAAATTTTTTGAAAAATTTCCTATAAAAAATAGGAAATTTTTGAAAAATTTCCTATAAAATTAGGAAATTTTTGAAAAAATTTTCTATAAAAATAGAAAAATATGAAAAATTTTCTATAAAAATAGGAAATTTTTGAAAAATTTCCTAAAAAGGGAAATTTTTGAAAAATTTCCTAAAAAAAGGGAAATTTTTGAAAAATTTTCTAATAAAAGGAAATTTTTGAAAAATTTCCTAAAAAAAGGAAATTTTTGAAAATTTTCCTAAAAAAAAGGAAATTTTTGAAAAATTTCCTAAGAAAAAGGAAATTTTTGAAAAATTTCCTAAAAAAAGGAAATTTTTGAAAAATTTCCTAAAAAAAGGAAATTTTTGAAAAATTTCCTAAAAAAAGGAAATTTTTGAAAAATTTCCTAAAAAAAGGAAATTTTTGAAAAATTTCGTAAAAAAAAAAATCATAAAAAATATAAAAAATTCATAAAAAATTAAATTTTTTAAAAATTTTATAAAAAAATAGATATTTTTGAAAAATTTCCTAAAACAAGGAAATTTTTAAAAATTTTCTAAAAAAGAAAATTAAGGCATTTGTGCCTTAATTTTTTACGAAACCAAAAATAAATGTTTATGGCATGTTTGTTATTTGAAAGTTAATTTTGGTATAAATGTAAAACTTACCTATTCTCGCCTGTGTATTTTCCATGATTAAAGTAAGCAGTAAAAATCCAATACGCAGGAAATTAACACAACTTGCAAAACAATTGAGCACGGCCATGTTTGATGATTGAAAAATTATATGGATTTTATTTTTTTTGCTTTTAATTTAAATAGTTCACTTAACAAAACTAACAAATTTCCAAATGAAATGGCAATTTCGGGGCAAAAGTTAACATAAACCAGTTAAAGTAATAAAACATTTACATAGATACGAGTATACTACAAAGGATACAGGATAACGAAAAGCATGAGAGCAGTTTTAGTTTTAAATCAAACGTTTTAAAATTCTTAGCTTTAGGTAGTTTTATTTTTTGAGTTTTTTTCAGTTCCGATTTGTAGTTTATAGTTTTTTATTTTGATTTTTTTCGCTGTATTTGGGCTAAGTTTTATCGTTTGAATTTTACGTGTTGTGCATTTGTATTATTTTGATGTTATTTTTCATCGCTTTAAATAGAGTTTTAATAAAATTGTAGTAAAATACTGGAAACTCAAAGCGAATGGATTTATTTGCTTAGATTTAGATGTGGATTTTCTTTATACATATGTGTGTATTTTTTTACAAATGTATGTATTTCTGAGTATTTTGGTTTATGTATTGTTTTAGTGTAGATTTCTTTTTTTTTATTTTCCACAAACTGAAATATACTATCACAACTTTTTAACACCAGGATAAAGTAACAACTACATTTATCTTTTTTATACTATATTTTCATTTATTCTATTTTAATATATCTCTAGAACTTTATCACAAACACACGCGAATATTTCAAACGATTTTTTTCGAGGATATTTCTTTTTTCTTGTTACTTTTTCAAAAACTTTCCATTTATTTTCTACTTTTTTTTTCTTTCTTTTTTCCCTACTTTCTTGCTTTTGCTGCTGATTTTTTTTTCTGTTCTGTTATAAAAAATTGTATTTCTTTTGTACTAGGACGACTGGTCGGTATGAAGAAGGTTCTGCAGGTATTTCAATATTGGTCTAGGTGTATGTGTTTGTCTCAAGCTGGTTACAGTTGTTTGTGTAATGTTTGCCAAGATCTGTGATTTCGTTGATTTGAGGTGTTTTATTTGTAGTAGTTGGAGCTGTTGTAGTTGGATTTGATATATAAACGACATTAAAATAAATTTCTTATTTGTATTTTATGTCGCCAGAAGTAACATAATACGATTTAGTTGTTTTCAGCTATTGTTGTCGTTGATTTTTTTCTTATTTCTTCTTATTTTATTGTTAACTTTAAGTCCTTGCAAAAAAATAAAAAAAAAATCTCACTTTACGGCTTATTCACGTATTATATACAATAGAGTGGCAAAAAGTTGACTTCGAGACGTTTCACTGAGGTGAATCTTGAATGTTGAAACATAAGCCATATACAGTAAACGAAAAAAGAGAAAAGAAAATCTATGTTAAGTTATTGCCAAATATATTTTTTCTAGACTTTGTCTATTTGTATTTTATATCCCAAAATTTCTTTCACTTTCATGATGTTTCATGAAAAAGAAAAAATCTCAAAATTTTCTTTTGGTTTACTTAGACAATCGTTACAAAACACATGTGAAATTCGTAAACCAACATTTTAGTTTAGTTTAATATTTTTGCTTTATTTTTTCAAATTCTTATTTTTCACTTTTTTTTCGATATCTTTTTGATTTTAGCTTATACCTTCAAATTCACAATTTCACTTTTTTTACCAACATTTTTCGTCTTTTTTTGGTTTTTCCATTTTTCCGCTTAAATAATTCAAAATTAATAGCTCTTTTGTTGTAAGGACAAAAATTGTTTTATTGGATTTTTCTCAATAAAAGCGGATTTAATTGAAGGTTTTTCTGCAAAGAAATAAGAAAAAAATATTTTTTATTTATTTAGCTTTGAAAAAGTTAACAATTAATCAATTTGTAAATCGATTTGCATAAACATACGTATATCTTAAAAGTAAAGTAATATGAACAAGTCAGTATAAATGATACCCTACACCACCGCTGAGTTAAAACATAGACCGAAAAAATAATAAGATAATACAGGTAATATTCGTAAAATTTACAGGTAATTTTCGAAAAATTTCCTATAAATAGTCAATTTTCGAAAAATTTCTTATAGTAAATTTTCGAAAAATTTCCTATAAATAGTAAATTTTCGAAAAATTTCCTATAAATAGTCAATTTTCGAAAAAATTCCTATAAATAGTCAATTTTCGAAAAATTTCCTATAAATAGTCAATTTTCGAAAAATTTCCTATAAATAGTCAACTTTCGAAAAATTTCCTATAAATAGTCAATTTTCGAAAAATTTCCTATAAATAGTAAATTTTCGAAAAATTTCCTATAAATAGTCAATTTTCGAAAAATTTCCTATAAATAGTCAATTTTTGAACAATTTCCTATAAATAGTCAATTTTTGAAAAATTTCCTATAAATAGTCAATTTTTGAAAAATTTCCTATAAATAGTCAATTTTTGAAAAATTTCCTATAAATAGTCAATTTTCGAAAAAATTCCTATAAATAGTCAATTTTCGAAAAATTTCCTATAAATAGTCAATTTTCGAAAAATTTCCTATAAATAGTCAATTTTTGAAAAATTTCCTATAAATAGTCAATTTTTGAAAAATTTCCTATAAATAAAAATTTCCTATAAATAGTCAATTTTTGAAAAATTTCCTATAAATAGTCAATTTTTGAAAAATTTCCTATAAATAGTCAATTTTTGAAAAAATTTCCTATAAATAGTCAATTTTTGAAAAAATTTCCTATAAATAGTCAATTTTCGAAAAATTTCCTATAAATAGTCAATTTTTGAAAAATTTCCTATAAATTGTCAATTTTTGAATAATTTCCTATAAATAGTCAATTTTCGAAAAATTTCCTATAAATAGTCAATTTTCGAAAAATTTCCTATAAATAGTCAATTTTCGAAAAATTTCCCATAAATAGTCAATTTTCGAAAAATTTCTATAAATAATCAATTTTCGAAAAATTTCCTATAAATAATCACTTTTCGAAAAATTTCCTATAAATAGACAATTTTCGAAAAATTTCCTATAAATAATCAATTTTCGAAAAATTTCCTATAAATAATCAATTTTCGAAAAATTTCCTATAAATAGTCAATTTTCGAAAAATTTTCTATAAATACTCAATTTCCGCAAAAATTTCCTATAAACAGTCAATTTTCAAAAAATTTCCTATTAAATTTCCTTTGAAAAGTAAATTTTCGAAAAATATCCTTTTTCCCATAAATAGTCAATTCTAGAAAAATTTTATTTAAACAGTCAATTTTATTTAAAAAATTTCCTATATATAGTCAATTTTTGAAAAATGTCCTATAAATAGTCAATTTTTGTAAAATTTCCTGTAAATAGTCAATTTTGAAAAATTTCTTAAAAATAGTCAATTTTGGAAAAATTAACTATAAATAGTCAAAAGTTCATATTAATATAATAAATTTTTGAAAAATTTTCTACAAAGAAAAGAAATTTTTGAAAATTTTCCTATAAAGGTAAGAAATTTTTGTAACATTTTCTAAAACGTAAGAAATTTTGAAGAATTTGCTATAGAAATAATAAATTTTTGAATAATTTCCTATAAAAAAGAAATAAATTTTTGAAAAATTTCCTATAAATACTATTTTTTTTTTTAATTATCTATTAAAATTAAAAAAATTTGAATTATCTAATAAAATTTTTTATAATGTTCAAACCGACTATAGATATAGCTTAGAAGTGCACCTTTAGCATTTAACAAACAAGTTTAATTTACCCTAAAACTACTAAACAAAGAAAATAAGCTTTAAACTAAAGTAAATAAAAAAACTAAAACATGTATTTTGACCCCTGTCATTGTGGCTGCCAATAAATGTTGGATTAAGAAATGAAAGAAAGTGTGAAAAGGAAATCCATTGCTATTTCTGGTGATATCCAGAAGCAATTTACTTTGAAATAAATGAGTATTAATGTCAAATTAAAATCAATATTTTTCAAATTTGACAAAATAGTGAAATCAATAAAAAATTGTAAGAAGTTGTAGAAATTTTGAGTATTTGTAAATAACGAAAAATGTTTTTATAAAAAACATAGATATAACAATAAACTGGACTTTTAGTAAAAAGATGTTTTCAATGAGTTTTTTGTATAAAAGTGGAGTTTTTGTGAAAAAGAAGTTTTGAGTTAAATAGGATTTTTAAAGGCGAGTTTTTGAGTAAAAAAGTTTAACGAAACGACTTGGAATTTTTTTAGAAATCTCCCATAAATTATTGAAATCGGCACAAACTACTTAGAAACTTCTATTAAATTATATTCAATGTATTTGAAGAGGGTATCATATGTTCAGCATTACTTTTTTCTCTAGCATGATACACAATTTAAAATTTTCCATTAAATGTTTTGCTTAAGTATTAAGCAACTTAAACTGTCTATTAAAAAACTTCGAAATTACAAAAAACTTTGTCTAGGCATATAAGTATTTCATAAACATAAATTTCTTTAAGTAGAAGAACTGTGAGTGTCCAAGTACTTATTTGACATACAATTTAGGGTATCTTAAATTTATGAAGGTGCTCACATAAATACTTGATCTAAAATTTAAATGGCTTATATAAAAATGAAAAACGTAGAAGTCCACACCAAAATGTAAAATGTAAAAATAAAATATTAAAATTTTGCTTTAAGAAAATTTTTTAATTTACAAATTTTAATTTTTAAATTTTTGTTCAAATAATTTTCATATCAAACATTTTTATAAGTAAAAATTTTCATATTCAAAACTTTTTAACTAAAAGTTTTTGCTCGAAATTTAAAAAAATTTCGCTACGAAAAAATTTTCATATTAAAAATGTTTCAATGAAAAAATTCTCCCATAAAATAATGAACATTTTTGTATCAAAAAAAATTTATATTGAAAATTTTTCTGTAAAAAATTTTCATATTGAAAATTGACTATTTATAGGAAATTTTTCGAAAATTGACTATTTATGGGAAATTTTTTGAAAATTGACTATTTATAAGAAATTTTAAGAGAATTTACTATATATAGGATATTTTTCGAAAATTGACTATTTATAGGAAATTTTTCGAAAATTGACTATTTATAGGAAATTTTTCGAAAATTGACTATTTATAGGAAATTTTTCGAAAATTGACAATTTATAGGAAATTTTTCGAAAATTGACTATTTATAAGAAATTTTTCCAAAATTGATTGTTCATAGGAAATTTTTCGAAAATTGATTATTGATAGGAAATTTTTTGAAAATTGACTATTTGTAGAAATTTTTCAAAAATTGACCATGTATAGAAAATTTTTCGAAAATTTACTATAGGATATTTTTCGAAAATTGAGTATTCATAGGAAATTTTTCGAGAATAGATTTTTATAGGCAATTTTTCGAAAGTTGACTATTTATAGGAAATTTTTCGAAAATTTACTATTTATGGGAAATTTTTCGAAAAATGACTATAGGAAATTTTTCAAAAATTGACTATTTATAGGAATTTTGCAAAAATTGACTATTTATAAGAAATTTTTTGAAAATTGACTATTTATAAGAAATTTTTTGAAAATTGACTATTTATAGGTAATTTTTCTAAAATTGACTATTTATAGAAATTTTTTTAAAATTGACTATTTATAGGTAATTTTTCGAAAATTGACTATTTATAAGGAAATTTTTCGAAAATTGACTATTTGTATGAAATTTTTTTGAAAATTGACTATTTACAGAAATTTTTTTAAAATTTACTATTTATAGGAAATTTTTCGAAATTTGACTATATCGAAAATTTTTCGAAAATTGACTATTTATAGGAAATTTTTCGAAAATTGACTATTTATAGGAAATTTTTCGTAAATTGACTATTTATAGGAAATTTTTCGTAAATTGACTATTCGTAGGAAATTTTTCGAAAATTGACTATTCGTAGGAAATTTTTCGAAAATTGACTATTTATAGAAAATTTTTCGAAAATTTACTATTTATAGGAAATTTTTCGAAAATTCAGCATTTACAGGAAATTTTTGGAAAATTAACTATTTATAGGAAATTTTTGGAAAATTAACTATTTATAGGAAAATTTTCGAAAATTTACTATTAATAGGAAATTTTTTAAAAATTGACTATTTATAGGAAATTTTTTGCAAAGTCGCAATTCTTAACAAAAGTTAATGAAATTCGGCACACATCTAATGGTTGACCTCGAAAAGAACTCTACTAATTTTATTTGAAATCTGTAGACTCCTACTGGACTTACGAGTACTCTTAAGTTATATTTCATTAAAAAGTTACGCCTAAACGACTGCAACACTTTTTGCTTAAATTATGCGTAACAATTTATATGACTTTTTTCAGAACATTTTGAACTTTGTTCTGAGATTGGTAAATTTTGGTAAATTATTTTCTTCACTCAATCTAAAGAAGAGACTTTCGCCTTTCCGATGTTTATAGTGGGAGTACAGAGCAAAACCGAGAAAACATAGTTTTTGTCCAAAGAAAAACAAAAATACTGATATTTGTAGAGCTTTTTTGATTTCCTGATATCTTCTGAGCTCCATCTGCGATTAAGTTATTTTCTTTTGCAGACTAAAGCCAAGGTTTTGTGTCTTTATAAAATCGATATTAAGATTAAAGCTGAGAAACTATATTCGATGCATGATCTACTGAGTTTGATGAAAAATTTTATCACTTTTCGTTTTAGAACATAAAACTTTTTCTTGAAAACAATTATTGATTTTTAAAATCTAGAGTCTTCTCTATAGAAGTTCATCATTTGATTTTGTTGTTAAAAAATGGTTTTTTTGCACCAGAAATTTTCTTCGAAGTAATAATTTTTACAAGTTATATACTTTTTGTTGTGGACTACTTTAAATAATACAACCAGAATATAACTACAGACTATTTACCTAAAGGACAAAAAATAAAGAAAAAAATTTTATTTTATTTGACGTATTATTCCTATTTTTTTAGATGGCTCTTGATTGTAATATGAATGTTAAGCTAGATTAAATTTCATTTATTTTCATTTAAATGTAATTTATTATTCTATATTTTTTTTCACTTTTGTTTGTTTTACATTTAGTTTTTCGTTATCATTCTATTTGTTGTTATTGCTGACTTTGCTGTATTTAGTTGTTGTTGTTGCTGCTGTTGTCATATAAATTTGTTGGTCAGGTGTGACTCTTGTTGTAAGTAAATATTTATTTTGACATTTTGTTTTATATTGTTCTTTAAGTAAATTCTATCACTCACTCCTATCTTCTATCTAATGCTTGACTTTACATTTGCAATGTAAATGTGAGTATGACTGTAATTGTTACCCATACCCTTATAACTGTTACCGTTATTTCTTATGCTGTTACTGTTACTGTTGTTGTTATTGTTTTATTATTTTATTTTTATTGTCGTTGTAATTGATTTAACAGCTAAACTTGTTCTTCTTTCTCACTTATTTCAATTGTATTTCGTTATTTTAAGTTGTTATTGTTGCTGTAATTTTCTCGTTTACTTTTTTCTTTGCAATATTTTTTTCACTCCAACAAAAGTGCCATTTTTATATTTGAAAATTTCTATTTTATGGCTTCATTTATTCTCTTTTCACTTTCTTGTTACTTGTTTCGCTTATTTTCTTTTTTGTTAATATTTATTTTTGAATTCTTGTTAACTTTAAACTTTAAGTGTTTATTTATTTCCTTTGGATTTTTTCGTCATTTGTTTTCCTAAAACTTATGCTCTAGATTTATTGTTCAGCTGCTTCTGCTTCTTTACTTTTCCCGTATATATTTTTATTTTTTGAAGTTATTTTCATTTTTGGTGCAAATTGTTAAAGTTTGAAGTAAATCTGCAAAGATACAAAAATAAGGAAAAATAAATGTCAATGAAACTGAAAGTTGTTGTTTTTCTTGTATTTTTATGAGAATTGTTTTCTTATTTTATTATTATTTATTTTTAGTATTTTTTCTAAGAAATGTTATCGTTGACACTATAACAAGTTTTATTTTATTCTTCTCTTTCTTTTATTTGCGTTTTGGGATCTATTACAAAGGTAACCGTGTCTTATAGATTAATCTTTGAAAACTGCTAACGATGCTAAAATTAAATATTTAAAATAAAAATGTATGTACAATAATAAATGTGATATTAAAGTGAAGGTTGATAACTTTCAAGAGATAACCTTGACTTAAAGTACTTTTAATGGAATTTTTGTCGCTTAGTAATAATCAAGTTTTTGGGATATTTTAAAACTTAGAAGTGATTGAATAGCACAATTAAATTGTTTATTTTGGTATAATTATGCATCAAAAATAATATCGTAAATTATTTATTTTAACTCAAGAGTTTTATGAATTCAAATTTAATTTCACTTTAATTCTAGAACTAACTAAAATGTATGTATTGCAATTTTTAATTTTAGTTCTCTGTTTTATCTTCATTAACCCTTATACGCTCCTTGGGTCAATTTGACCCAATTTTGTTTTTCAAACGCAAAATTTTCCCCTTAAATAATTAGATATGAACATGAAACTTTAATTTATCCATTACAGGTGCGAAAATTATGTTTTTAAAAGAAAATAATAAAATTAAAATTTTTCCTCCCCCCTCCACATTTCAAAACACGATTTACACACATTTAATACCCTTTGGGTCAATATGACCTAACAAAGCGATTGTTATGCCTAATTCCACTTTATATTTTTTTTCTATAGAACATAATTGAGTCGAGTTCAGCTTCATTCAGAATCATCTATCAATAATTTGTTCAGTCAAATGATCTATATGATCGCTTTCATTGAATATTTTTCCACTCATGGGCTGTTCACATATTATGTAACGATATTGTCGCAATTCTATCAAAACTTATTGCTTCGGTTAATATCGAGCTTCCTCAGAGATCGCTCTATACGAGTTGTTAAACATAGATGGGTTCTCATCAAACGAGTTCAAGAATAATTCAGGGGTACCGCAAACTCCGTTCTATCTCCAACTCTATTTCTAATCTCTATAAATGACCTTCTACGTCAAGCTTCCAATCCTATCTACTCTATTGCAGATGATAGTAATATTTAGCATTCATATTCATTCAATCGTAGGCCAAGCCTTCTTGAGTTTGGCGCTATGAGACAAAACATGAATTAATCATCAAACCGAGATTTAGAAACAATTTCAGAATGGGATCGTGCGAACAGATGTTGTATGCTTACGCATAAACGCGCGGCAAACCATGTTCTGGGCATGAGAATTTAATGTGATGTCCGTTCGAGAAAATACATCTTTTAAGTGTCGAAAGAAGCATTCAATTGTCTTGGTTTTCTAAAGAGGTGCAAGAGATACTTCAATCCATCTGATCTCCTCACCTCATGTATGGGCCGGAGCTTCAAAGTCTATTTTGCAGCTTCTCGACCGAGTCTAGGAAACGGCGAAAGTGCTCATCGGGATAGTAGGTATCCAACACTATTGATTTACAGGAACATCTGTTCTATTGTTAATACTTCGGAATGTGCTCTAACGAAATCAGAGAATTCGGACTTTTTTACGTAATACACGTCATTCTGTTAGAGATCATTCCTTTGTGGTTGATTGGCCGGTAGACCGAATAACACGATACATTAAATTCGTTCGATATCTTCAATAGTTCGTATGTGGAATTCACTCCCCGCAGAAGTAAATTCAAAGCCATAAACAGTACTCCATCTATCCTCTCTCCCATAACTTATTTTCCTACTTCCAATACAATGCATTGTATAAGTAGGGGTCATCCCCTAAATGCTGGTCCGAAATTAAAAAAAAAAATCCTATATTAAATATGAAGTTTTGTTAATATTTCATTGTTGGGTCATATTGACCCATAGGCTAATATGAAGGGCACAAATCCAAGGGAAGTAGAAGGGTTAAATAAATATAACATATGTGGCGTATACTTGATATTTGTTCAGATTTATTTTATAACAAGTATACGTCATGTGGTGGCACAGTGGTTTGAAACAAAAAAAAAATGGCAAAAAATCTGTACCTTCTGATTGCATCAGTATTTATGAGAAAATGAAGTCAAAGTAGACCACCTCAGAAGTAAAAAAGCTTTTGGACCGTGTAGCTCTTTTAACTATTGTCCAATATGGTTAATTATTTATATTTTGGAATGAACTTGAAGAAACGAAGAAAAAACTATAATTACTTTTATGGTAGGGTGACAATGGCTGGTAAATTTTTGTTCGAATTTTAAGGTTTTTTCAATGGATTAATGTAATAGTAGGCCTTAAAGTTCAGTTCTGAAAATGTATGCCAAATCTGACGATGTTCCGATGCGCGCATCGGTTCGAAAGTTTAAAAGTTTTTGAGAAATTTCAACTTAAAGAAAATATTTTTTACAATAAAAAAATAAGGGAACGTTAAAGAGAAATAACACAGCTTTATTTTAAATAGTCAAAGACAAAAACTGAAGAAAGTTGTTTTGGAGTTTAGTTTTGCAAATTTCTTCCGAAAACTGATGTCCCTGAAAACGCGAATCTGGATATGCACCAAAAATTTTACTTGTGTCACATTTTAATAAAAATATTTTTGGATATTTTCACTGAGTCGATAAAATATCTATACAAAAATGTTGTTGGAGAAGTTTAACCCTTTCCTTTCCGGGGACGAAAGTGAAAACTTAGATATTTTAAATTTTTATGACAAAATTACGGAATTTAATAAATTTCGTAACAAATTTCGACAAAAATGTAGAAAGACAACTGCAGAGGGCGAAGCCGACTACAAATTGTCGGCGGCGAAAAATGGACCAGCGGCGGCTTTGCGCCGGCTTTAAGCCGAATACAAAAAGATTGATATTTTCTGTGTTGCTAAATTAACAAAAATTGAGGGTAGTAACACGTGTTGCCAGTACTATACACTTTTTAACCTGCCCTAATATTCTCGCGTACAAAAATCGAGAAAGACTAAGTTGATAATACTTTTATGTATCTTCCTATTAAATATAAAAACCAAGCCTTATTAAAAAATTAGGTATTAAAAAATATATTTATCTTAAAATGAAAATATTTCGGCTTGAAATTTAAGCCGACACGAGCCGGTTCTTTCGGTGGCGGCTGACTATCGAAAAATTCTCCCGGCGGCGACTCAGCTCCGGCTTCGCCCTCTGCTTACTATGGCTAAGATTTTTATATAAAAAAATAGTTTAACCCTAATAAATTTTCAGCATTTTTGTTGAAGTTCTCTTAAAAATTTTTAAAATTGTATGATTTTGCAATTATAAATTCAAAATTCCTAATTTTGGACTTTGAGTCTGGTAAAGAAAGGGTTAAGCGTTTTTAATATCAAAAAAGCATTTTGCTATAGATTTCTCATAAATTTAGCAATAATATTAATAAATATTTTTATTAAACTAGAACTTAAGTAAAATTTGCCAAGGATCTATAGAAATTATAACCAAAAATTGTAATTTTCGCGAAATTCGACAAATCAAAGGAACTGCGAAACAGTTTAACCTTTTCTCAGTTTTATTTATCCATTTGTCTATTTTAACAGTAAAGCTACCATAACTCCTTCGACATTTTTTTACTTTTACTATGGGGAACGTTCACTGTGGGCCTGTTTGAAAAATCATTTTTTAATTTTTTGAAAATTTTGTTTAGAAAATATTACAAATTTAAAATTTGCTCATTAGAAATTTTAAATTTGTAATATTTTCTAAACAAAATTTTCAAAAAATTAAAAAATGATTTTTGAAAGAGGCCCACAGTGAACGTTCCCTATAGTAAAAGTGTAAAAATGTCGAAGGAGTTATGGTAGCTTTATAAAATTGTTTGCAAATATCTCTCTTGGCCTACTATTTTCAAAAATGAATTCACATTTTTAGAAATCCTTTTATTTTTCCTGTGCGGGGACAATTAATTAGTCAATATTCCACAATTTCAGTAATAATTTTTTTTTGAATTTCAACCTATCATTTCACATTTAAAATGAAAAGCGTGATAGTTTTTTTTTATAAAATATAACCAATCTCTTATTATTTAGGGTTGCCACATATCTTTTTAGAATATAACATTATTTTAAATATTTTAGTATTTTTATTGCTTAAAGTATTGAAAATACTCATAACGTTTGGTATTCGGATAACAATGAAAAAAAAACCAACTGATAATTTTGATAAAAATATCAAATATGAATATTTTTTAAAATCATTATATTTCAAAAGTTGGCATAGAAAGCACATAAACTTTTTTACTCATATTTTAGCATATTTAATAGAAAAGAAGATTAATGATTCAAAAAAGCTGTTTTATGATGTGCCTATATTTTCGGGTCCATCGAAGCTGACTATTTTTTTTTTTTTTTTTTAAAGTACATTTTTTGGCTAAAAACTTCACAATTTTTTTACAGTGTTGTTATAAATATTTAATTTTTAGGATTTTTGTATTCATTTTGCTATATTTCTGAATAAATGAAATATAATTGAATGCATTTTTATTGAAAAATGAATTTTTGATATTTATTTTTTAAAGCCATTTCTGGTTACTTAAAAATTGTGAAAAAATTATCAAAATAGTTCGACTTTAAAACTGTATAGTTCTTTATAGGTGCAATCCATATAAAAACCAAACCACCTATGGAATCGTGGGAGTCTCAGCTTTCATTCTATGTATTACTGATATTTTAAGATCAAGAAACGAAATCTTATATCGCCATTTATTTTAAAATATTTTCCTTTATTAATAAAATATGAAGTCACAAGTTAAAATTTTCCCAACAAATTTAAGTGAATCCACAACAAAATCCCCAAGCCCCAAACCATTTTATTACGCATTTTTGAAGAATGAACATCACAAACTTTGAGGCCAAAACCCCAAGTCTGGCAGTCCTGATAGAATATCAAAAATCTTATAAGTTCACTTAATTTTATATTTTTGCGCTAAATTTTTTTATCATACCAACACTAGATTCATCAGACAAGTTGTATACTTCAACTTTAACTGTTCTATCATTAATCACAAAGAACATTTCATATAAAATCATAAAAGTTTCAAATTAATTTATTATGAAATAATTAAAAAGGTTAATGAATATTTAAAAACCTTACTAAAATAAAAAAAAAAAAATAATTAAAATACTAAATAAATGTTAAACATATGTATATTTTTCTATAACACACAAGCATTTAATATGTCAATTATAAGCGAAAAAACAATGAATATAAATATTTAAGAAATTTTATGCAAATCTGGAAACTGTCATACTTCCTTCCAACATTCTTTGGTACATAAAACTTAACTTTAAACTATAAATTATTAACATTTTTATATAAATATTGTAGTTTTGCTGTAAGCTTTTTATTTTATAATTTTTTGTTTTGTTGCTTTTTATATATAAAAGTATGAATAAGTAGTAAATCGGGAATATGCTGCTGTTGCTATTTTAGCTGCTTTTCCTGCTTATTAAAGGCAGTAAGCAATCATCTCTGTGGTACTGCAGGCCTTGAGGCAACACTCATAATATATACCACCAGGATTAGGACTACGACGTTGACGAGTATGATGATGAGGATGATGACGACGAGTTTGAGTCAACATAATGCCATTGTAGAGTTTAGACATTATTAGTTCGAGTGAATGTGGTGGCAACGAAATGATCTTTTCAGAGGAAGTTGTAGTCGTAGAGCCTGGATATTCTAAGGACTTTGAAGAGTCTGACATATTTAAAGTTTTGATGTCATTTGCCAAACTATTATAATCAAACTCATTTTCTAGTTTTCATATAATTCGTATAGTTGATGACAGTAAAGGCGAAAGAAGGAAAAAGTTAAATAAAAGAACAAGAATAAAGTTTTTTTGTTAGTTTTTTAGAAAACACAGACCCAGGCAATAAAATAGAAACTAAATAGTATAAAAAAAGTAAAGAAATTAAAAGAAAACTTTGCTGCTCTGCTTATCATCAACTTGTACTACTTGTAAATCAAAAGAGTTGGTTGTTTGGTGGATTTATAAGAAGCTTAAAGAATTTTTGAATTAATTTGAAATTTTTGTTTTTCTTCAAAAAAAAAAAAAATGAAAAGGATTTTCTGAAAAAAAAAATATTATTTTTTTTTTAATACTTACTATCCTCTAAAATATTATGACGTTTAAGTGGTTTCCCATTGAATCCCAAATGACAGACCATTTTCATAGTATCCGTTAATGATTTGCCACAATAACGTTGATATCCTTCAGCTTTAGCCATTATGAAGGATAGAATTAGTGAAATTGTTAGAAGTTTCAAAATAAATTTCTTTTTCATTTTGTACTTGATACAGGCTTTTTACAATTCTAGAAATGTTATTAATGCGAAATTATATTTCTTATAAAAATTTTAAACATTTGTTTAAGTAAAAATCTTAATATCGCTTATGTGCTACAATATAGCCTGAATTTAATACCATGGTCCAAATCGCCGCATTTGACATCGATCAGAATATAATATTTTTCAGAAACATTTGTGTAGCATACTTTTAGGATACTCTAAATAATACAGAAATTGTAACTAAGTTGTAATATCTTCCTAATAGTAAAATAATTTCGTTAAATTTAAATATTTTGACAAACAAACGGATATGTTTAGATATCAAATTTTATTAAACTTTTTGCAAAATAAATTATTTTGAAAATTCCTAAGGTATGTTACACTATATTTGCTTTAAAGTCTGAGTTTTCGATGTATATCGAATGCGGCCTTAATTTTTTAAGCGAGCTTAAGAAATAATTGTCCCTTTTGTACTTAAGCTTTAGAAAGACCTTTCTTTACGATAATCACTGCTTTTTCTCAAAAGTAGTCTGATCCATAATTGGCACACCAAGTATTTATTTAATTCATATGATATATGCTTAAATAAGTCTTTAAATTTTAAAGTATTTTGAGTGACTCAACTCTTTTATTGAAACCAAGGCAATATTTTTCAGACTGATTTTCTTAACCACAAAAGTGAGAAACAAGCACGATGACCTATGGTTTTCCAAGTCAGAAAGTGTTTTCTATAGAAAAGCTATAGTCAGAAAGTGTTTTCTATAGAAAAGCTTTCATCAGAAAGTGTTTTCTATAGAAAAGCTTTCGTTAGAAAGTGTTTTCTATAGAAAAGCTTTCGTTAGAAAGTGTTTTCTATAGAAAAGCTTTCGTCAGAAAGTGTTTTCTATAGAAAAGCTTTCGTCAGAAAGTATTTTCTATAGAAAAGCTTTCGTCAGAAAGTGTTTTCTATAGAAAAGCTTTCGTCAGAAAGTGTTTTCTATAGAAAAGCTTTCGTCAGAAAGTGTTTTCTATAGAAAAGCTTTCGTCAGAAAGTGTTTTCTATAGAAAAGCTTTCGTCAGAAAGTGTTTTCTATAGAAAAGCTTTCGTCAGAAAGTGTTTTCTATAGAAAAGCTTTCGTCAGAAAGTGTTTTCTATAGAAAAGCTTTCGTCAGAAAGTGTTTTCTATAGAAAAGCTTTCGTCAGAAAGTGTTTTCTATAGAAAAGCTTTCGTCAGAAAGTGTTTTCTATAGAAAAGCTTTCGTCATAAAGTGTTTTCTATAGAAAAGCTTTCGTCAGAAAGTGTTTTCTATAGAAAAGCTTTCGTCAGAAAGTGTTTTCTATAGAAAAGCTTTCGTCAGAAAGTGTTTTCTATAGAAAAGCTTTCGTCTTAAAGTATTTTCAATAGAAAAGCTTTCGTCAGAAAGTATTTTCTATAGAAAAGCTTTCGTCAGAAAGTGTTTTCTATAGAAAAGCTTTCATCAGAAAGTGTTTTCTATAGAAAAGCTTTCGTCCGAAAGTGTTTTCTATAGAAAAGCTTTCGTCAGAAAGTGTTTTCTATAGAAAAGCTTTCGTCAGAAACTGTTTTCTATAGAAAAGCTTTCGTCAGAAAGTGTTTTCTATAGAAAAGCTTTCGTCAGAAAGTGTTTTCTATAGAAAAGCTTTCGTCAGAAAGTGTTTTCTATAGAAAAGCTTTCGTCAGAAAGTGTTTTCTATAGAAAAGCTTTCGTCTTAAAGTATTTTCAATAGAAAAGCTTTCGTCAGAAAGTATTTTCTATAGAAAAGCTTTCGTCAGAAAGTGTTTTCTATAGAAAAGCTTTCATCAGAAAGTGTTTTCTATAGAAAAGCTTTCGTCCGAAAGTGTTTTCTATAGAAAAGCTTTCGTCAGAAAGTGTTTTCTATAGAAAAGCTTTCGTCAGAAACTGTTTTCTATAGAAAAGCTTTCGTCAGAAAGTGTTTTCTATAGAAAAGCTTTCGTCAGAAACTGTTTTCTATAGAAAAGCTTTCGTCAGAAAGTATTTTCTATAGAAAAGCTTCCGTCAGAAAGTATTTTTTTATACAAAAGCTTTCGTCAGAAAGTATTTTCTATAGAAAAGCTTTCGTCAAAAAGTGTTTTCTATAGAAAAGCTTTCGTCAAAAAGTGTTTTCTATTAAAAAGCTTTCGTCAGAAAGTGTTTTCTATAAAAAGCTTTCGTCAGAAAGTGTTTTCTATAGAAAAGCTTTCGTCGAAAAGTGTTTTCTATAGAAAAGCTTTCGTCAAAAACTGTCTTGTGTACAAAGACTTTCGTCAGAAAGTGTTTTCTATAGAAAATTTTTCTTCAGAAAGTGTTTTCTATAGAAAACCTTTCGTCAAAAAGTGTTTTCTATAAAAAACCTATCGCCAGAAAGTGTTTTCTATAAAAAAGATTTCATCAGAAGTGTTTTCTATAGAAAAGCTTTCATCAGAAAATGTTTTCTACAGAAAAGATATCGTTAGAAAGTGTTTTCTATAGAAAATACTTTCTGATGAAAGTTTTAAAAAAAAAAAACTTTTTGACGAAAGCCTGTCTATAGGAAACACTTTCTGACGAAAGCTTTTCTATAGGAAACACTTTCTGACGAAAGCTTTTCAATAGAAAACACTTTTTGGCCAAAGCTTTTCCATAGAAAATACTTTCTGATGAAAGCTTTTCCATAGAAAACACTTTCTGACGGAAGCTTTTCTATAGAAATTACTTTCTGATGTAAGCTTTTCCATATGGAACACTTTCTAACGAAAGCTTTTTAATAGAAAGCACTTTCTAAAGAAAGCTTTTCTATAGAAAACACATTCTGACGAAAGCTTTTCTATAGAAAACACTTTTTGCTTTTCTGTAAAAACACATTTTGATGAAAGCTTTTCTATAGAAAACGCTTTCTAGCGAAAACTTTTCAATATAAAATACTTTCTGACAAAAGATTTTCTATAGAAAACTCTTTAATACAAAAGGTTTTCTATAAAAACCACTTTCTGACAAAAGCTTTACAATGAAACCTAACCAAAGACCACTAATAAAATCACCTGATTTAATCTCCGAAAGTCTTATAGATCATTTTACTATTTTAAAACCAAATTATGACACTTTTGCAGCCAATAAACGATATTAAAAAATCTCCAGTTTAACTTACTTTCATATAACAACCAAATAATGGAATATTTACAAACTTGTCCCTTAATTGACAACCAAAATCTTAACAATGTTCTCTAACTCCAATATTATTTACCCTATTTATAGTATAAAATTGTCAACATTTTACATCAACTTCAAGTCCTTTTAGTTACACGCTTCATGAGAAACAAAGGGTTTTTCTTAAAATTGCCTTAATAATATTAAAATTATTTTTCCTGGTACATTGCATTGACTTTTTGGAATCCTTGAATAACATCGCCAGAATGCAACAACTGCATGCTTCATTATATGTGCCTTAAATAAATAAAGTGTCTTAAAAATTCTTGGAACTTGTAATAATAGAACGTGTATTATTAATGATTTCTAGGAAATCAAATCCTTTTTTGTCTCCTTTATTTATTTTCTATTCATCCTGGAAAATAATGTTTTTCATGCACTTGAATGCATGTTTCTGGTTACAATGTCTTCGAGAATTGCAAAGAGTTTTACGAATATTTGTAAAATGCTTTTTATTTATGCAAAGTTCCCATAAATAGTTTAAACTTGAAAAATGCAGTTAAAGCTATAGCCTTCTAATATTTCTAGGAATCCTGTGATTAAGAGTTGAAAGGCCCTATAATTTTATGATGTCATCGATCATTTGATCAGAGTGTGACGTATCAAAATTTACTCATGCAGAAACATATTTACAATGTAAGCTTTTCTTAAGAAAACATTTGCTAATAAAGTTTTGAATATAAAAGATTTTCTGTTGTAAGCATGTATTTTGTTTTTGTTACAATAACAAAACACATGTAAATTTTACTCATTCGTCACCCGCTTGAGTTATATAAACCCCACATATTTCTTAGAAAAAGCCTTTCAATAAAAAGATTTCTTTAGATATCAGTGTCCAATGACACTTGTTCTGAAAAAATATTTATTAGGGAATCATTTCTCAGAAGGAAACTTGCTAGTTAAAGTTTTTCTGCACAAAATATTTTCTTACAAAAGCTTTTATATAGAAAATAGTTTTAATATGGAATCTCTTTTATGGAAAAAACATTATTATGAAAGATTTTAATAAATTTCTTACAATAGAAAAACCCTTTAGTAAAAGCTTTCTTTCAAAAATTCATAATGATATTTAAAAAAAAAAACTTTCGTACGAAAACTTTATTTCTTTTCTATAAAAAAATATTTTCATATAAAGCTTTCTCATTTCTAGAGAAAGTCTTATGAAAGCTAGTATTAATATATAACTCTATAAAGAAAGCTTTTCAAATAAAAGTTAATAAAAAATATTTTCTATATGTTTTTTTCTTGAAAGCTTTTCAAGGGAAAGATCATAAAAGCTGTTTTATAGAAATCACTTCATTTGGAAAGCTTTTCTTTATAAAATTCATTCTAACTAAAAGTTTTTAAATTTATGATTTTAGATACATTCTACAATTTTTTTCTATAAAAAGCTCTTTCTTTTTTTCCGCATAAAACATTCCTTATCTAAAGCTTTCTTATATAAATAACTTTTCTGTTTTTAAATCCAAACTTTTGTATCATATTTAAAATGCTTCGGAATCTTATGAAAGTTTTTTTACGAAAATTCTTTAAAAAAAAAACTTAAAAAAACACACTTTAACACGAAAACTTCTCTAGAAACTATTTTTAAGGAACGTTTTGTTATATTAATATATTTTGTAGTAAAGTTTTTCTATAAAGAACTCATCATAAAACTTTACTATAAAAAATATTTTTTAAATTTCTTGTAATAAAAATAAAGCTTTTTTTGAAATTTATTATGAAAGCTTTTTAATAAAAAAATACTTTCATAAAAAATATTCGCCTTAAAACTCCTATCAGTAGGCTTTGTTAAACAAATAACTTTTTACGAAAGCTTTTCTACAGAAAACTAATAAGCTTTTCTATAATTATATATATTTTATATTAAGAATTCTCTTATCATGAGAACTTTTCAATACAAAATTGGCCCCAACCAAACTTTCTTAATTCGATGTTTTCAATGAAAGCTTTTCAAAACGAAATCTTCTCCACAAAAAAGCTTTTACAAAAAATGCATGTAAACGAAAACTTTTTTATATATAGAAGTATTATATATAAAAAAGTTTTCGTTTTTATTCTGTCTTAGTATTAAGTAATCTCTGTACACGGTCTTCCAACAGAGACATCCAAAATATTCTCTGTACCTGGTCTTCCAACAGAGACATCCAAAATTGGGCAAATGATCATGTTAAATCACCATAAATGGATATAGCCTTCATCAAAATGTGAAAGCAGTAATATTCTTTTGTGCAAATATCGACGAACCTGGTTTACTATACATCAAAAAAAACATTAGCAGATATTATAACCACATCTAGGGCCGCATTTGATATAGATCGAAAACTTAGACTGGAACTAGACTTTTGGAACCTTTGCCTCTAAGAGGATAAAAACGGGTAAAAAGGGAAAAAATCGAAAACGCTATATCTCCTTAAGTAATAGGTATAGAAACAAAATTTAAATTACGTTTTTAACAGCTATGAAAATAAACGGAAAGGTGTTTAGTACTTTTTTTGAAACTATGTCCGATAGGGGGTAAAAAAGGGTGAAAATAGTTTTTTTGGTACGTTTTTAACCCACTCTTATATTTTAAACTAAAGAATATAGAAAGAAACTTTGTACTGCAATCAACAGATGTGAAAGAAGCTTTAAACACGTATTTGGTGCTTTTTTGATTTTGGGGCTGACATGGGTAAAAAAGGGATAAAATGATAACTTAACATCTCAAAAAGTAATATGAATAGGAACATTATGTTAACTGCGTTTTAATAAAATGTACCGAATTCAATTAGTACCAAAGAAGTACCAAATATGCATATGGAACTTTTTGAAATTAGGGGATAAAAAGGGGAAACAATTAGAAATGTTATACCTTTTAAAGAAATGAATGTTTGTCTTTATGTATGTTCTTTATAGAATAGTAAACTGTGAATTTGATCATGTTATGTTCTTTGGCGAAGATGTTGCGGATAAGCCGGCAAAGGTTTTAAAGTTGATAAGACTAATTTCCGACAGATGGCGTCGCTGAAAATTAGTAAAAATTATTTAAATCGTAAACTGTACATTTGATCATGCTACAATCTTTAGCGAAGTTGTTGCACATGACCCGACGAAGGTTTAGTAGTTGTTATGAAGAAATTTCGACAGGTGGCGCCGCTGAAATTTACTCAAAGTCAATTTAATCGTAAGCTGTACATTTAATCATGCTTCAATCCTTAGAAAATTTGTTGCACATGAGCCGGCGAATGTTTCTTAGTTGGTATGAAGAAATTTCGACAGGTGGCGCCACTGAACTTTACTCAAAGTCAATTTAATCGTAATCTGTACATTTATTCATGCTATAATCTTCAGCAAAGTTATTGCGGATAAGCCGACGAAGGTTTATGAATTGGAATGAGCAACTTCCGAGAGGTGGCGACGCTGAAATTTACTCAAAGTCAATTTAATCGTAAGCTGTACATTTAATCATGCTACAATCCTTAGCAAAGTTGTTGCACATGAGCCGACGAAGGTTTCTTAGTTGGAATGAAGAAATTTCAACAGGTGGCGCCATTGAAATTTACTCAAAGTCAATTTAATCGTAAGCTGTACATTTAATCATGCTATAATCTTCAGCAAAGTTGTTGCGGATAAGCCGACGAAGGTTTGTGAATTGGAATGAGCAACGTCCGACAGGTGGCGCCACAGAAAATTACTCAAAGTGAATTAAATCGTAAACTGTACATTTGATCCTGTTATAATCATAAGCAAAGTTGTTACGCATAAGCAGACGAAGGTTTCTTAGTTGGTATGAACAACTACAGGTGGCGCCACTGAAAATAACTTAAAATGAATTAAATCGTAAACTGTGCATTTTATCAGACTATAATCTTTAGCAAAGTTGTTGCGCATGAGTTGACGGAGGTTTCTGTTGGTATGGCCAATTTTCAAAATTATTAAAATGAGTTAAACTATAAACTATGCAAACTATGTGTTGGTCGGACAAAGTAAATAAAATAATTCAAAATTAACTTTATAAAATAAAATATATAAAATTTGCCTCAAAATGCTTATCATAAAGCTCCAAGCAAGGCTCTGTCAACCAGGTACTATAGTTTAAATTAAATTAATTTACTATTAGGGAACTTTAGACTATATTTTACTATGTCCTAAATGTATGCCTAACAAATGTTTCTGAAATATCTTATATTTCGGTGGATATCAAATGTGGCGATTTGGCAACTGGATAAGTGAATGAATGTCAAATTTAGGATGATAGAAATCTAAATTAGAGCATTCAATACATCCAAAAAAAGTCACAGCTTGATCAGGATTTTGGGCTCGTGACAACATAGGTGAATTTAGGTCAAAATGAGTTAAACAAAAGCTGTTATTTTCATAGCATGACACTTCAAAATCTTGCCCCTAATTTTTGTACCCCACTTCAGAAATCCTTTAATTCGTTCTAGTTTTATCATATTTCATTATGATTATATTGACTCAAAGAAAATGGGAAAATAATTTGCATTTATTATATTGACTTTTATTCCATTATAAGTTTAAGTAGAAAATAATGTGCTCATTATATGCATACGTAAATAACTACATAAAGACTTTCATATATATTCATACAAACAGAAAAAGTTGAAAACTTATGCAAATGTGTGTGTTATTGCTTATATGTATGTATAGCCTTTTGTGTTCCAGAATTTAAAGCTTCTTGCTTAACAATGTTTTAAGTATGTATGGATGGATGTATGTGTGTATGTCCTCGTATTCGTCGTGAAAAAAAAAAAAACATATTTATAAAATAAAAAGTTTTCACAGTTTTCGTTTCTTGTTGTTTACCTTCATCTTTCTATTTTATGATCCAACGCTTAAATCATTCATGCAGAAATTGAACATTCCATCCTGTTTAATTTTCATTAAAAACTTATACATTCACTGTGAGACCCAGACTCGTGCTGCACACATCCAGACACATTCATCTTGTTTTTCTTAAAATTCATCTTTGCATGAAGTCACTGTTTCTTATATTTTTCAAAGTGTTTTTTTTATATTTTTCATTTAATATTGTTTAATAAGAAACTGTTAAAATTGTATATAGTTTTCATTCGTTAAAAAGTTTCGAACGAGGCAAGTCCTAGTTATCCTTATTTTCATACTAAAGCACCTTGAATGCTTTTTATTTATCTCTGTGTGAGTGTGTGTTAACATGTGCATGTATTTTGTGCTAGTGTGTGGTTTTATTCAAAAGTTTTCCATTATTTCAAACAAATGTAAGTTTTCTTCTTTCCTTATTAAATATTAAAAACAAAAATGTTTCGGTAATTTTATTTTTCAAAAATAAAAGAAAAATTCTTAAAGGAAATAATTCTTAGAAAATGTTTGAAGTGATTTCTTGTTTCTCTGCTTCTTAACAAAGATAAACATTTGAAGAAAAAAGTATGAAATTAAAAAAGTTTTATTCTGTTTTAATGTGTTTCTTGTTTAAATAATTTCTTAGGTAAATCTGTACAATAATTGTATCATAAAATATTTATAAAATAAAATTTTATTAATAATAGTTTAAATCCTTATATGTACATATTTACACAAGGAAACAATAATGTGGTAAATTTTATTTTGAAGAAAATTTCTTTAATTAATTTATACATTAATAAGATATTAAACTTTTTATGGTTTCTATGGATTACTTTGGTTTATTGTGTCAAAAACTGTATTAGTTTATTACAAAACTTTTGCTAAAGTTGCGGTAAAATTTCCAAAAAAAACTTTAAAGAAGAGGTTAATTCAATTTCATTGTGGTTTTTATATTTTAACATAATAAAATTAATTAGTACTTAAAAATTTTCAACTAAAACTTTATATAAGGAAACACTTTTTAACAAAAGCTCTACCATAGAAAAAAATCAACCAAAAACTTTTCAATTTAAAATTGTTTAAGAAAAATGATTCCATTTCCTTTTCAACCCTTTCATCCCTATTGCACCTTTTGAGCTACTTTGATGTTTGGTAAGAAAATATGTATTTTTTTATTGTGTAGTTCTAATGTTTTTTTATCAAAAATTTTTCTATAGAAAATTTTTTTATCAAAAATTTTTCTATAGAAAATTTTTTTATCAAAAATTTTTCTATAGAAAATTTTTTTATCAAAAATTTTTCTATAGAAAATTTTTTTATCAAAAATTTTTCTAGAAAATTTTTTTATCAAAAATTTTTCTAGAAAATTTTTTTATCAAAAATTTTTCTAGAAAATTTTTTTATCAAAAATTTTTCTAGAAAATTTTTTTATCAAAAATTTTTCTGCGGACAATTTTTTTATCAAAAATTTTTCTGTAGAAAATTTTTTTATCAAAAATTTATCTATAGACAATTTTTTTATCTAAAATTTTTCTGTGGAAAATTTTTTATTAAAAATTTTTCTGTAGAAAATTTTTTATTAAAAATTTTTCTGTAGAAAATTTTTTATTAAAAATTTTTCTATAAAAAAGTTTTTTATCAAAAATTTTTCTATAGAAAATTTTTTATCAAAAATTTTTCTATAGAAAATTTTTTTATCAATAATTTTTCTATAGAAAATTTTTGTATCAAAAATTTTTCTATAGAAAATTTTTTTATTAAAAATTTTGCTATAGAAAATTTTTTTATTAAAAATTTTGCTATAGAAAATTTTTTTATCAGAAATTTTTCTAGAAAATTTTTTTATCAAAAATTTTTCAATAGAAAATTTTTTTATCAAAAATTTTTCTATAGAAAATTTTTTTATCAAAAATTTTTCTATAGAAAATTTTTTTATCAAAAATTTTTCTATAGAAAATTTTTTTATCAACCATTTTTCTATCGAAAATTTTTTCATCAAAAAATTTTCTATAGAAAGTTTTTTTATCAAAATTTTTTCTATAGAAAGTTTTTTATCAAAAATTTTTCTATAGAAATTTTTTTATAAAAAAATTTTATCCAAAATTTTTCTATAGAACATTTTTTTATTAAAAATTTTTTTATAGAAAATTTTTTTATCTAAAGTTTTTCTATGAAAATTTTCTAACGTTTAAAAAAAAAGTTTTCTATTCCTTTGTTTTCAATATTTTTATCAAAAATTTCTCTATAGAAAATTTTTTATCAATAATTTTTCTTTTCAAAATTTTTTTATCAAAAATTTTTCTATAGAAAATTTTTTTTTTATCAAAAATTTTAATATTGAAAATTTTTTTTACAAAAATTTTTCTATAGAAAATTTTTTTAACCAAAATTTTTCTATAGAAATTTTTTTTATAAAAAATTTTTTAATAGAAAAATTTTTATCAAAAATTTTTCTATAGAAAAATTTTTTATCAAAAATTATTGATAGAAAATTTGTTTATCATATATATAGAAAAAAGAAAATATTTTTATCAAAAATTTTTCCACAAAATTTTAATATCGAAATTTTTTTTTATCAAAAATTTTCTATAGAAAGTTTTTTATCTAAAATTTTCTATAGAACATTTTTTTCTAAAATTTTTCTATAGACAATTTTTTTTATCAACAATTCTTCTATAGAAAATTTGAAATTGTTTTGATAAAAAAATATTATTATCGAAAATTTTTACAGAAAAATATTTTTATCGAAAAATTTTCCAAAGAAAAATATTTTTATCAAAAATATAGAAAAATTTTTGATAAAAATATTTTTCTTTGGAAAATTTTTCGATAAAAATATTTTTCTGTAAAAAAAATTTAATCAAAAATATCTAAAAAATATAAAAATCTAAAATTGTTTAATACTAGAATTTATTTTTGTTTTGAAAAATATTTCCGATATTTACAAAAGTAATTCCCAATGTTTTCAAAAATAATAATGTCGTGGCAACAATGTTCAAGATTATATTTATTTGCTCTCTTGAACCATGTATTTTGTTGCTATAAATTGGAATTTGATTTGTTTCTTTCCTATTTTGTTTTAGTCTTTTCTTTAACAAAGCGGTACCAACCAACTCTGTTAACATCCAAATTCCAACTGAATGATTTTAATACTCATTTTCACGAGTTTTATTAATGATCGTGGTATTTACGAAAATTAAAAAAAATCATCGGCTGCTGGTGGTATGAGCTGCCTACTCCCGCTCATAAGCGTTGACGACAGTGATCAAAAATTAAATTTTGTTTTTGTGTAGCATATGATATAGTTTTTTCATTTTTTTGCATATGATGTCATATGTCGGGGTCATATGGGAGCTCCAACTAAATGTGAACCGATTTAGCCTATTTTCAATACACAGCTTTTTTAAGATATCATACCTGTTACAACATGTTATTCATTAGCGGATAAGTGATCGGCCTAAGAGAGGTTATACGGGATCTAGGGTTAAATGTAAATCGATTTCTCTAAATTTCAAAATTAAAATTTTCCAAAAAATTAAGAATATTTTTGCCAAATTTTAGTGATTTCACTGTGCAAACATTTATTTGTATTGTTGTTGATTTATGCATATATCTATTTAAATGTTTTTTGTGACTCTATGTAGTAAATAGTTACATTAAAGGTATGTTTTATTTTTCAAAAAAGAATTAAATTCAAAAGATTTTTTATTAAATTTCTGAAATCTAAATTAAGTTTTAAATATTTTTTTACTTAATATTTAGGCATAGAAATATTTGACAAACGGTATATCAACTAAAATAAAATAAAATTCTAAACCTATTAATTTCAGCTAATTTTAAATATATAAATTTTTTTGCACATAATATTTATGTACGACTCTTTGACCAAAAAGCACCCAATATAATTACTCATGCACCCTGTGATGCATAAATTCATTATAACTGACAATTTACAATGTGGCAACATTCCCTAATTGACAATATCGAATAAATATTCCTCATAATATTGGGAATATTTATGCTGTTTGGTCATATAATAATAAGTATTGCAAAAAAAAAACTATAAAATAGTTTTTTGTTTAAATAAAATGAAAAGTTTTTACCATAAGTATGTGAATAATCGATATAAAAACCACCATAAATCAGTAAAACTTGTACACAACAAAAATACAATTATTTACACAGATACAACTGAAATATAAATTTATTTTGTATCAATATTTGGTATGTTCGTAGATATTAGATTTGTGTGTGTTTATAACTAAATATTCCCAGAAGTTTCAAGTGAAAGAAAACTTGTACAATATTCTATAGAAAAACTTTTTGACGAAAGCTTTTCTATAGCAAAATTTTTTAACGAATGCTTTTCTATGAAAAAAACACTTTCTGATGAAAGCTTTTCTATAAAAAAAAACACTTTTTGATGAAAGCTTTTCTATAGAAAACACTTTCTGACGAAAGCTTTTCTATAGAAAACACTTTCTGACGAAAGCTTTTCTATAGAAAACACTTTCTGACGAAAGCTTTTCTATAGAAAACACTTTCTGACGAAAGCTTTTCTATAGAAAACACTTTCTGACGAAAGCTTTTCTATAGAAAACACTTTCTGACGAAAGCTTTTCTATAGAAAACACTTTCTGACGAAAGCTTTTCTATAGAAAACACTTTCTGACGAAAGCTTTTCTATAGAAAACACTTTCTGACGAAAGCTTTTCTATAGAAAACACTTTCTGACGAAAGCTTTTCTATGGAAAACACTTTCTGATAAAAGCTTTTTTTTATAAAAAACACTTACTGACGAAAGCTTTTTTATAGAAAACACTTTCCGACGAAAGCTTTTTTTAGAAAACATCTTTTGGCGAAAGCTTTTCTATAGAAAACACTTTCTGACGAAAGGTTTTGTATAGAAGAAAGTCTTTCTTCAAAAACTTTTTCTATAGAAAAAACTATCTGACATAAGCTTTTCTAGAAAAAATACTTTATGGCGAAAGCTTTGTTTTTCTGTAATCGTTTCTCAGACTTGACGATACCTCTTCATTTTGAAACTATTGGGTATTTTTCTAAGTTTTCAGAATAATATGTGTGTACATGTCGGTATGTTGTTGGTATATTTTATAGAGATTTTTTGGTATTCCAATTGATGCTATTGTTTTATATATATTTTGTATGTTTTTGTTGTTGTTTTCTGGTATTTAAGGATTTAAATCATTTTTCTGGCTAAAACTTGTTGTGGTAAAGTTTTTTGAAACTTATGGTCATTAGTTTCTGGTTTAAACACTATAATTTGTTGCTAATTTGTTATTTTTTCTATTTTCTATTGAAAACACATAAATTTATGTACGTCTACACAAGCATAAATATTTCTATGTTTTCTGTTGATATTTACACAGACACAAATGATTTAGGTAATTCATATGTTTCAATAGATTTCGTTGGTATTATTCTACAAAAGTGATAAGTACATATTAACAAGGACTAATCTATAGGCGTATTTATTTTATGATGTATATAAAAAGCTAAAGATAATGATAAATAAATCAATATTTTATATTAAGAAAGTAACCAAAAATTCACCGAAAATTATATAAGTTCATGTTTTTCTCAGTGTATTTCACCCACTCACAGTATGACTTTATGTAATTTTACATTAATATTGTCTGCCATACTTGTTTATGGCCATACATGGATAAGTGGCAAAGTTTGGTGGCCTTTTAATTTGAAATTAAATGAAAAGTGAGCCAAAAAATAATAATAATGAGCTTTCAGGTACTAAAATACATAAATTATCCTGCTATAATAATATAGTTGTATCGCATAATTGTATGATGACCACAAACATTAATATAATTTTTTTCAGATTATGGCGAATAATATTCATCTACGATTACTATGACAGCAGCAAATGATGTATTTTGTTCAAAGAGTAGAATATATTCGTATATAATACTTTTGCTTAAAATTATTTTTTTAGTAAAAGCTTAGCTTGAGGTTTATACACAAGATGATATCAAACAAGATGATATGTTTATAGAATGTGTCTATAGAAAACATTCGTCAGAAAGTGTTTTCTATAGAAAAGCTTTCATCAGAAAGTGTTTTCTATAGAAAAGCTTTCGTCAGAAAGTGTTTTCTATAGAAAAGCTTTCGTCAGAAAGTTTTTTCTATAGAAAAGCTTTCGTCAGAAAGTGTTTTATATAGAAAAGCTTTCATCAGAAAGTGTTTTCTATAGAAAATCTTTCGTCAGGAAGTGTTTTCTATAGAAAAGCTTTCGTCAGAAAGTGTTTTCTATAGAAAAGCTTTCGTCAGAAAGTAATTTCTATAGAAAAGCTTTCGACAGAAATTGTTTTCTATAGAAAAGCATTCGTCAGAAAGTGTTTTCTATAGAAAAGCTTTCGTCAGAAAGTGTTTTCTATAGAAAAGCTTTCATCAGAAAGTGTTTTCTATAGAAAAGCTTTCGTCAGAAAGTGTTTTCTATAGAAAAGCTTTCGTCAGAAAGTGTTTTCTATAGAAAAGCTTTCGTCAGAAAGTGTTTTCTATAGAAAAGCTTTCGTCAGAAAGTGTTTTCTATAGAAAAGCTTTCGTCAGAAAGTGTTTTCTATAGAAAAGCTTTCGTCAGAAAGTGTTTTCTATAGAAAAGCTTTCGTCAGAAAGTGTTTTCTATAGAAAAGCTTTCGTCAGAAAGTGTTTTCTATAGAAAAGCTTTCGTCAGAAAGTGTTTTCTATAGAAAAGCTTTCGTCAGAAATTGTTTTCTATAGAAAAGCTTTTGTCAGAAAGTGTTTTCTATAGAAAAGCTTTCGTCAGAAAGTGTTCTCTATAGAAAAGCTTTCGTCAGAAAGTGCTTTCTATAGAAAAGCTTTCGTCAGAAAGTGTTTTCTATAGAAAAGCTTTCGTCAAAAAGTGTTTTCTATAGAAAAGCTTTCGTCAGAAAGTGTTTTCTATAGAAAAGCTTTTGTCAGAAAGTGTTTTATATAGAAAAGCTTTCGTCAGAAAATGTTTTCTATAGAAAAGCTTTCGTCAGAAAGTATTTTCTATGGAAAAGATTTCGTCAGAAAGTGTTTTCTTTAGAAAAGCTTTCGCCAGAACGTGTTTTCTATAGAAAAGTTTTCGTCGTTCATAAACGAATTATAAAAAAATGTTGATTGTGAAATTGGATAAATCTTTAAAATTGTAAAAATTTTGTATGTACATTTGATTTATAAGTTTGTCATAATTTATTATTCGTTTCTGAATTAGGGAGTAAATATTTTCTCTTGCCTTGAGGCCTTCTTAAGAAAATATTAAATAAAATTAAGTAAATTCCTTTCAATAACAGATACTTGTAGTTTTGTACTACCATTTGTATGAAGAGCACGCCCCTTTCAAATATTTATTCACTTCAAAAACCTTTTATTAAAACGCTTTCGCTAATAAATAAAATATTAATAAAAATTGAGTTTTAAATAATTTTGTTTTTGTTTGGTTTCTGTTTCATATGTTTTCGTTGTATTCAAAATAAAAAGTTAGATGTCGAGTTTTGTTAAAACAAACTGGAATATTCATAAATTTTCATATAAATTCAGATATAAAACAATAAAAACGAAACTAAATGATGCATAGAGTACAAAACATTTAATATCCGGTTATGGTGCGTAGTTTTCAAAAACATAAATGCAAAATGGCTGACTGCCTCCTTTTCTTTTTTCTTTTTTGTGTGTTTGTTGTTGCTGGTTTGTATTGTTTTAAATGAAAATGGATTTTCATTGTCGAGTAGATAAATAGTTTTGTTTTTTAGCTGTTTTTGTTGTTGTTTTTGTTTTTCAATTTTTGGAGAGTGTTAGTGAAAAGTTTAAATTTATGTTTCTCTTAGAAAAAACTAAATAAATTCATGTTTGTTTTTTAGAATTTTTGTTTGTTTAGTTTTTTTGTAGTTGATATTTACCATAAATTGAAAATGATTTTTATAAAATATTTATTTAATTCAAAATAAATACTAAAATAGAGCAGGAAATGTTAAAAGTTTGCTAAAATATATAGCTTAAAGCTATTTTTGATATAATTTACAAAACTAGTCACAAACTTTTTTTAGTTAATTTAATATACATTTGAGTATACAATTGAAATGAAACTACCATTTAATTATTTAAATAAACTTATTTACTTTCCATTTTATTTCAAAATTTAATAATTAGTATTTCCTTGAAACTTTCGTTTTATTTTCTTAATTTGCTAAGAGCTTTTTGAAATATGTTAAACATTAGGAGTGTTTTGAATAAAATATGATTTTACTATTCCTGTCAAAATTTATCCATATTCAACAAATAATATTGTTTTGACCCTTTAAACTTTTATATATATTCTCGCTTTCAAATCGTTAATTTTGAGAAGCTTTTTCGTTCAAAAACGACTTCAAAAAAGAATAAGAAAATATAATTATAACAAAAGAATCGTGCTAAAGCTGAGTCATCCTAAAATTGTTGCATAATCTTAAAAAAACTGACTCATTTTTAAACTACAAAGTCATCCTTAAATTACTAAATCAATATTAAACTACTGAGTAATCCTAAAAATAACAACTATTGAGTCATCCTAAAACTATTAATACATCCTTAAATGACTGAGTCATCCTTAAATCGTTGACAAATTCAAAAACAACTTTTGAGTCATCCTAAAACTACTTGCTCATAATAAAACTATGAGTCATCCCACCACTAATGAGTCATCCCACCACTGCTGAGTCATTCTACTTTTCGCAGAGATATCTTGAAACTGCTGGCTCATCCTAAAACTATTGGTGATCCTAAAACTACTTAAATGACTGAGTCATCTAATTAAATGACTGTCATTGACTGTCAGTCATTCATAAATTACTGAGTCATCCTAAAACTGCTGAGTCATCCAAACACTGCTGAGTCATCCAAACACTGCTGAGTCATCCTTAAAGTCATTCATAAATTACTGAGTCATCCTAAAACTGCTGAGTCATCCAAACACTGCTGAGTCATCCAAACACTGCTGAGTCATCCTTAAACTACTGAGTAATCTTAAACATAACAACTATTTAATCATCTTAAAACTATTAATACAACCTTAAATGACTGAGTCATCCATAAATAATTGACCCATCCTAAATCAACTTTTGAGTCTGACTCATAATAAAACTAATGAGTCATCAAAACACTGCTGAGTCATCCTACTTTTTATATAGTCATCTAGAAATTGCTGGCTCATCCTAAAACTGTTTTGGATCCTAAAACTACTTATATGACTGAGTCATCTACTTAAATTACTGAGTGATCGTAAAAGAATTTTTGAGTCATCCTGAAACTACTAACTCGTAATAAAACTAATGAGTCATCAAAACACTGCCGAGTCATCTTTAAACTACTGAGAAATCCTAAAATAACAACTATTCAGTCATCCTAGAACTATTAATACATCCTTAAATGACTTAGTCATCCTTAAATCACTGACTCATCCTAAAACAACTTTAAGGTCATCCTAAAACTACTGGCTCGTAATATAATTAATGAGTCATCCAAACACTGCTGAGTCATCCTACTTTTCACAGAGACATCTTAAAACTGCTGGATCATCCTAAAACTATTGGTGATCCTAAAACTACCTTAATGACTGAGTCATTCTTAAATTATTGAGTCATCCTAAATCAACTTTTGAGGCATCCTAAAACTACTGATTCATAATAAAACTAATGAGTCATCCAAACACAGCTGCTGCTGTTTCATTCTAAAACTGCTGACTCATTATAAAACTGGTGACTCTTCTTAAAACTTATGAGTCATCTTAAAACTGCTGTCGCTATAAAACTTCTGGCTCATCCCAAAAATGATGAGTCATCTTAATTACAGAGTCATTTTGAAACTGATGAGTCCAACTCACTCTGCAGAGTGATCCTAAACTGCTGACTCATCCTTTAATCACTGAGTCATCTTAAAACTACTAGTGAGTCGTCCAAAAACTGCCATAAAACTTAATCATGAAACTAATGAGTCTTCCTAAAACTTCTGACTCATACTAAAACTAATGAGTCATTATAAAAATGCTGACTCATACTAAGACTCATGAGTCATCCTAAGACTGCTGACTGATACTAAAACTAATGAGTCATCCTATAACTGCTGACTCGTCGTAAAACTAATGAGTCATCCTAAAACTGATGACTTAAACTAAAAGTAATGAGTCATCATAAAACTGCTGACTCATCCTACAACTCATGAGCCATCCTTATAATGTTGACTCATACTAAAACTAATGAGTCATCCTAAAACTGCTGACTCATCCTAAAGCTCATGAGTCATCCTAAAAAAGTAAAACTAATGAGTCATCGTAAGACTGGTGACTATTCCTACAAATTATGAGTCATCCTTAAACTGTTGACTCATAATTAAACTCATGAGTCATCCTAAAACTGCTGACTCATCCTAAAACTCAAGAGTCATCCTAAAACAGGTGACTCATACTAAAACTAAAGAGTCAACCTTAAACTGCTGACTCATCCTCAAACTAATGAGTCATCCTATAACTGCTGACTTATCTTAAAACTGCTGACCGATCCTAAAACTCATAAGTAATCCTAAGACTGCTGACTTATACTAAAACTAATTAGTCATCCTAAAACTGCTGGCTCATACTAAAACTAATGAGTCATCCTAAAAATGCTGACTCAAACTAAAACTAATGAGTCATCCTCAAACTACTGACTCAAACTTAAGCTAATGAGTCATCCTAAAACTGCCGACTCATTCTAAAACTGCTGAGTCATCTCAAAACTGCCGACTCATCCTAAAACTGCAGACTTATACAAAAACTCATGAGTCATCCTAAAACTGCCTAGCTAATAAGTCATCCTAAAACTGCTGATTTATACTAAAACTGCAGAGATTCAATAAATTTTGTCATTTTGTTAAATTTTTATATTGAATGGTTTAAGCTTTTTTAACTTAAAACAAATACAAAGTTTATTTGGAACACTCCTTATATATTTCAAATTTTTTTTTATTTTAACCCAAAATAAATAAAGAAACAAAAAAGAAAATATCCAAATGATGAAAGAGGTTTTTATTACAAAAACCGCAAAACTTTCAGCATGACAGAAACTTCGTTTGCTTGAATGTTGTTGGCTTCGAAGCTTTTTCTTATTTGACCTTATAGAGAGAGAGAGACCGGTCAAGAAAAACCCACAATAAAACAAAAAATACAGAAAGACTAAAACTGGTTTCATTTAACTAATTTGTGGATTTTTCAGATAAATTATCCCTTTTTGATTCTTATACTCGTATATGGTAAGAAAACCCGAAAGCAGAAGTTTAAATATTAAATACTAAACGTTTTATTACTACTAAAAGTTTAATTTGCTTAAGAACCCAACTAACTGTTAGACATGGTCCAGCAGACACTGATAATTGAACCTTAAAGTTCAAATAAAATACAAATTTTTTTAATAATAAAAAATAAATTTTTATTAAAATTTTGTTTATATACGAATTAGCCGTAATCTCATTTATGGCTTAAAAAAAAAATATTAAAAATTTTATACAATTATAAAATCATTAAAATTTCTATTATAGTACTTATATGTATGTATGTGTTTTTGCTTACGTGTTTGTGTACTCATATTTTTGTTATTAAAATGAAATGGCTTAAACTTTAATACCTGTGTGAATTTGAATAAAAAAGTAAATTTTTAATGCAATTTTAATTAAAGGTTACCGGTTACCATGTTCTGTGGCACGGCAAAAGCATGTTGCATGAGTTTTACTTTTATTTTGCAAAATCTATAATTAATGCAATTATTAACGCATTTTTGAAGTTTTGCATAAGCTAGATTTAGTGAGCTCACCCAGAAGCTTATGTACAAGCATAATACTAAAGCTCTTAAATGAATTATAGGTATTTTGCTTTATAAAGCTTGATAATCCAGTTTAATGAAAGTCTGTGTAGACTTAAGACAAATAGCTTGTGGTACAGGGAAACAGTCTGGACTAAGGTGATATCATATGATTAATGGCATGTCTAAAAACTGGACTGTATCTCCGAAATGAATAGTAATGAAGGCGGCAATTTCAGAATAAATGGCAATATTATTAACTATAATATAAATATCAAAATATATTAGTCAAATGTAAAAACCATCCTAATAGCTAATCATAGCTTTAACTCTACACAAGTCTTCATCAATATATGTTTATGGAATATTATCAAAAGGCGAAAATGGAACTGAGTTAGGCACATACTTTTGGAACTGGATAAGGCACATACATAAAGCAAGGTTGACAAATAGAGAGCTTTTTTAACCCTAGCCGTACTGATTAAAATATTTCACGAAATATATTTAGACTAAATGCAGAGGATAATTTGAAGAGTTCTTTACAGAAAATGTAATTAACATTTAATGTTTACTAGAAGAATTCAGAAGATATAACCCATGTACCCAGGTACCCGTGTCAGGAGTGTTAATTGTTGTTATTTCCCTGCCATGCAAATAGTTGTTAATATTGAAATAAAGCCTATTTTCTACACATCCATTCGATGGATGTGTTGGAAATTCTTTTCAAATTTTAAAAGATGTACTTCAACAAAGTTTTTAAATATTTCATTAAGTTTTTTGATATAAAGGTGAATTCGTTCTATACACTTCTGTATACAAAAGTAATGAATGGTTATTTTACCAGAGAAGTTTCGTGCTGCTGAGTTATATTAATGAAAGCTTTCGTTGAGATCAGTCATTTGTCGAAAATTGTTTGTTATCAACAATTTTCAAAAAAAAAAAACTTTATTTGATAAGTCAATTTTCTAACATAAGTAGCTAAGCACGAGTATTTCATAGAAGATCTCTAGTAGGAAAGAATTTTTCACTAATATTTTTATTTAAAAGATTTCTTTGGTATTAGAGCTTTTGACAAGAAAAGTTTTCAATTTCATACATTTTCTGCCAAAGTATGTAATCTAAGTTTTCTCTCAGTAGAATTTTCAATGTATGTAAAAAAACGGGATAGCTTTAAGCATTTACAAAGCTTTGCAATTTTATGGTATTTAAGCTTTTCTATGAAATACTTTCGCTTAAAAATTTTTGTTAAATATATGTTTAAATTGAAACGCTTTCAGTGAGAAAGTCTTATATAAGCCTTATTTATCATGAAAGAGATTTGATACCAAAAGCTTTCTAGAAAAAATCTTTTAGAATATGTATAGAAAAAAAAGCTGTTAATTGATTCAAGTTTTAGAAAAGTTTTCAATAACAATTACTAGCGATTATGTTTAGAAATGCTTTAAATAACAAAAAGTAGGGATTGCCAAAAGCTTTTTTAGGGTACATCATTTTATTAAAAAAATTGTTGTTAGTACTTGCTTTGTAAAAAAGTATCTTCGTCTGAGGGTGTAAAGCTATGGAAAGCTTTCTTTGTGATTAGTCATTTGTAAGAAATATTTTGGTGAAAATAATTTTTTAGAAAAGTTTTTTTATTTAAGTCGATTTTTTAAAATAAATAAATCTATGAAAAACTCTAGTAGTAAAGAATTTTTCATTTAAGCTTTTAAGCATAAAGAGTTTTTTATATAAAGCTTCCCTTGGCACAAATACTTTCGGAAGTGAGAAAGTCTTATATTAGATTCATTTGTCATAAATTGATTTGATACCGAATGCTTTTATTCAAAGTCTTTGAGAATATGTATAGAAAAAAGCTGTTACTAATTTTTTTTTTAGAAAAGCTTGCAAAAACAATTAGTAGCGATTGCTAGTAAGCTTCTCAGGGCATATCATTACATTTAAGATATTGTTGGTTATACTTTCTTCGAAAGAAAAGCTTTGTCTGGGGGGTGAAGCTTTAAAAAGCTTTCATTGTGATAAGTAATTCGTAAGAAATATCTTGGTTTAAATAATTTTCTAGTAAAGTTTTTTTTCTAAGTCGATTTCCTAATATAAATAGTTAAAAGCTTCCTTTGGCACTAAAGCTTTCGGAAAGAAAATATTTTTATTTAAAAAATTTTCTGCCAATTTATTTTTATATAAATTAATAGGATGGCTTAAAGCACTTGAAAAGCTTTGTATTTATAGCTTTTCTATTAAACACTTTCGGTAATAAATGCATTTAAAAATACTTAAATTGTAAAGCTTTTAGTGAAAGGAAATTATGATTTATGATGTACGAGAATTTAGACTAAAAAGCTTGTAAGAAAAAAATCTAAATATAATACGTATTTATGAAAAAAGTATTGATAGATTAAGTTTGTAGATGAGCTTTCAACTACTACTTTGCTTTTAGCCGTTAAAAAACATAGCAAAATGTGGGTAGAAGCTCTTGGATTAAACTAAGTTAAAGAAAAAGTTATAGAAGTGCTTTTTTGAGATATTTTTAAGCTTTCATGATGATCGAATGTTTAGCCAAATTCTTTCAAATATTTCGAAAAGCTTTTTTTCATGTTGATTCTTTGAAAAATTCACTAAAATTATAGCTTTTACAGTATACAGGGTATTATAAGTCTGTGCTGATGAATATAACGCTTAGAAATATTTGCCTTAGAAATTACTTTCTTAGTCGATTTAGCGATGTCAGTCAGTCAGTCCGTCCGTCCGTCCATCTGGCTGACGGCTGGCTTGCTTCTTCTGTTATCCTTGACTCCCAGTGTAGCATAGGGCTTCCATATTTATTTTATTTATTTATTTATTTGATGTCCTGTACAACAAAACTAAAAGTTTTATAAATTACAGTACAGGATGAGCTTAAGTTAAATAGTTTCATATATAGTCAAAAACATTACAAATTTCATAGTTGAACAATAAATATTAAAAATGATTAAAATTAAACAAAAAAATAAGAAGTACAATAATATAATAAAATTTTAAATTAAATTAGGAACTAAATAGTTACAAATTAAATAAAAATGAAAAGACAACAAAAAGTAAAAAAATAACAATAATATAATATGTATAGAGATTAAGCTATGAACTGAAGTAGTTGTAGACTGATTTCCTAAATTCCGTTAAGTTGCTCAAAAATTGAATTCTTGTTGGTAGCGAGTTCCATAAACGGATGGTGTGGATAAGATATTGATGTTCTGACAATAGTCTTTTATGGCGTATTTGAATTAAGTTGTTATTTCTCCTTGATTGAGTGAAAACAAGCCGATCAAAAATATAAGACGGTTCATTAGTAAACATAATCTTATGTAGCAAAGTAAGACATTTTATTTTTAGATAATCACATAAACGTACTCCAAATAATTTGGTTTCAAAAGGTGTAATGTGGGACGATCGCTTTAAGTTAAAAACATATCTCAAAACTGAATTGTATGTGGTACTAAGTTTTCTTGTGCTAGTGTAATCAGAGCTGGAAAATAATTCACAACCGTATAGTAAGGTTGGTATCAGAAATGTTTTAGAGAGCATTATGCGAGTAGAAACCGGAGTTAGATGTTGGATTTTCCATAAAGCACGCAATAGGGAGTAGGTTTTTCCAGCAGCATTGATGATGTGATCAGACCATGACAGTGTAGAGTTAAAAATTATGCCTAGATTTTTTGTTTTATTTACAACTTCAATAGCCTGATTGTTGAGCAAAATATCCGGCACGACGATTGTTTGTACCGAAGTACTTGAAATGAGTAGACATTTAGATTTTACTGGGTTAAGGCAGAGGCCATTAGATGATGCCCAAGATTGAATTTTTGAGAGGTCAGAATTAAGTTTGTCAACGCATTCATTGATTTGGTTGGTATTGCAACAAAGATAGAGCTGAACATCATCTGCATACATTTGAATTTTACAATGTGATATCTGTAGTGGTAAATCATTTATATATATAGAAAAAAGAAGTGGTCCAAGGATTGACCCTTGTGGAACACCTTTAATTACGGGAGACGTACTGGAACATTTATAATTTGCGTAAACATACTGATATCTATTACCTAGGTATGATGAAATGAGTTTAGTAGCGGAAGAACCAAAGTTGAAAAAGTTGCTTAATTTTAAACAGAGCATTTTATGGTCAACCATGTCGAATGCTTTCGAATGATCCAATAGTATTAAAAATACAATATTACCCTCATCAATATAGCCACGTATTTCCTCTGATACGTCGATAAGAGCAGTGATGCAGCTACGTTTTGGTCGAAAACCAGACTGCCTGTTAGTAAGTAGCCTTTTAGCATTAAGGTATTCACCTATTTGCTTGTTTAGTATCCTTTCGAGTACCTTAGATAGAAATGAAAGTATAGCTATGGGCCTGTAATCGTTTTTATTTTTAGGTATTGGAACTATTTTGGCGTACTTCCAATTTTGAGGAAAGTGACTTTTAGTTATGATTGTATTAAAAATATATGTAATATGTGGCTTCATTGGTTTCATTCATCAGGATGTTCTTGCATAGATTAGGCACCTCCAAAATCCTTGTGCCAGCTGCCGTAGCAGGGGGATTTCTCGCATGATTACCCCTTGGAGTAGTATATTCTGTTATGTTGTTTCTTTCCATGCTTAAAACATCGTAAGTGTTAAGTCGATGGATGATGTGTCCAAGAAGCTGGCTTGCTGGACCCCCATATAAACCTTGTAAACAAAGTACAGGTCGCCATTCGAAAGATAATTTGATGAAATTTGGCACATATAATTTTTATGATAGTGAGACCATGGCCATTAAAATTCGTTAAAATCAGTCCATTATTTATGGTAACTCCCACTTCCCGGAACTGATATATTGGCTACAAATATCAATATTTTTTCATTAAATCTAAAAAAAATACTGCTATGTAAACTAAGAATCACTGTACCAAATTTCGTTGAAATCGGTCCACTTTTGACCATAGCTCCAGTACAAACTTATGTGTCAAAACGCACTAAATGAGATAAAAATCACTAAAACGCTTTTAAATCTGAAGATAATGCGAATTTTAAGATTAGTTTTTTCAAACATAACTTTTGTAATAACTGTAATCAATTTGCCAAATTTCGGGATAATCGGTCCACATTTGACCCTAGCTTTCATGTAAGTCCAAATTATGGAAACAGCTAAAATATATAAGTTTTGAGAAAATGTTTGATGGCAAAATTTTGCAAATATTTGTCTTTATACAGGAAAAAAAACATTTGATCTTAGTGGTGAAGGGTATCGTATGATCGGACTTGACCGCCTATAGCATTTTCTTACTTGTTTTTTTTTTTTTTAATTTGTTGCGGGAGCTTTTTAGAGAAATTAGGTTTAATCAGGCTTGAGTTCATTTAACTTTCAAATTATTAATTTTGAAAATTTGAAAAGTAATTGTGGAGAAAAACTGAAAAAATTATTTTTGAACGCGGCTCAGTGGATTGCAATTTCTGTCCCGCCACAGGGCGTCATTGCAGAGATAATCATCAATTTAACTCATTGAGTTTGATCGAACATCACTACGTTTAATTGATTGTGTATTCTCCTATTACTTGTTTTTTATAAAAAAGTGCTTCTGGTAGAAGTGATTGGAATATTCTATTAAAAGAAAAGCTTTTCGTTTAGAATAGTTTTTCGTCTTTCAATAGAAATTTGTAAGTGGAAGTGATATTATTTGAAAGAACCCAGTAAAACTTTTCATTACCAAATAATGAGTTAAACAGTTAAACTATTGAACACGAACTACTTACTCATTCGCTGTTTAAGTCATTACATTAACATGGGGATGTCATTGGAGGCAAGTACTTACCAATTGCAGAAAAGTAATGACTTGGGTAAGCAATTTGAAAGCAACAACAACAACAGCAACAACTTTTTTGTTGTTGTTTTATTAAAAACATATATTTTTGAACGAAATACAAAATTTTTTTTATGATCCCATGGGGGCTCGAACCCAGACCCTCCGACTGCTACGCAGAGACTCTTCCACTGAGCTACTTCATATGATGAAAACTTAGCAGCTTATAATTAATATAAACAATTTTTATTTTTAGATCCAAAATCATGTGAAAATAACTTTGTTTTTCCCTGCTTTTTTTTTCTTTGTTGTAATTTTTGGAAAAATATTTTTATACGATTTTTTGTAATTATTTTAAAACTTTTTTAAAATTATTTTAAAACTTAAACAATTTAAATCTTTTTTTTTGTATAAGTTTTTACATAAGAGTGACTCTTACTTACTTAAATGTTACAACCTGTTAAGGTCAAAGTCCGAGCGTATATTAGAATTCCATGGATTTCGATCTTGTGCGAATATTCTCCAATTTTATAGGCCAAGCTTTCCTCTACTTGGTCCTCCTATCGAAGTTTCGGACATCCTCCTCTAACATTAGGTAGTGGGACATTTCAATTCTAATTTTATCCTCTTCATTGTATTTTTTTTTCAAGAGCGGGTTACTAGCCCGTAATCCTAACCCATTTTGATCGATCTTATGGGACATCTCTCGGAACATGTTAACTCACAATATTAATGGGTGTTAAACTAGCTCCCCGGGTGATACCATGAGGAGGTGTGTGTCCACAGTTGAGATGAAGGATGACCCAGATAAGTTGGGCTTACCAAGTTAAGACCAATTAGAATCGTGTTTGGTATTCAACATCCCCTACATAATCAAAATTGACTCATGATGGTATTTTTTCATTAACGTGAGTTAGTTTTACAAATTTTTTTTACAGAAGATAATATTTAAGTTCTTAAAATTCAAAAATCATTTAAAAAGACTCTTTTAATAAAAAAAAAAAACTAAAAAAAATTGTTGCCCTTGGTGGGATTTGAACCGGGGCCATTCAGTTTAAATTACCATCTTAATTACAAATAAGTACTTCTGTAATAACTTATTATTTATTCGGATGGTATGTTGTAGTCGTTACAAGGTAACCAGTTATCAGACTACTTGCCATTACCAAAGTTTTGCTGGGAAGCTTTTACTATAGAATTTTTTTTCTAAAATATTATTATTAGTTAACAAGCTTTCGAATAGTCATATAAATATAGAAAATAATAAAAAGCTTTGATATAATATAACTTTATTAATTAAACTTTAATAGAGATGAATTTTTAAAAGCTTTTTATGCTTTAAGGACCTGGGAGTCAAGGATAGCAGAAGAATGCTTTGTGAACATTTTCCTCTCTCCAACCTCTTCATTCAACTTCTGGTTCCTCTGTTATAACTTCTTTTCTATTGTCATTACAAACAACTTAAACTTCTAACAATTTTTCATAAAATCTCCTTCCACTTAGAATAACCAATTATTCTTTCGTCTATCCAACAGAGCAAGTAAAAAGACAATGGGATGGAAGTTTTTAGTTATGCTTCGAAAGTTTTTGCCACCTATTGTGCTTTGGAAAAAAAGAAATATGGAAAAATATTTGATAACCTTGAGAGCCTAAACAATTTGTTAAAGAAATTGAAAGTAATATATGCATTGAAATATAATGTCACACTTAGTGGGTAGTCAAAAAAGGAAGAAAAAAAATTGCAACACCTTAAGGTAAAAATATATGTAAATCCTAAAATTGGGTTTAATTTTTTTATAACGATTTTCTGACTTAAAATGTACTTAAAGATAGATGTTTATAAATTTATGCGTAAATAATAAGTTGATTTATGAATAACAACTTTAGCTGTAAGCAAATTTAATTTCCTCTTACCCTCCTTTTTCCCATGGCCTTGATTTAAAGGATTTATTTTTAATTTTTTGCTAAATGTATTTATAAAAAGGGAATAAGCGCTTTTAGTTATTTATTTTTTTAAATGCTTTAAAATCATATTTAAGACATTATACAATATTTTTGAATAAAAAGCGAGTGTGTGTGTGAGTATGTTGAAATTTTAAAATCCTTTATGCTTGGTTAACCCTTTAATATGAAGGACTACTTATGTACTCATTCATTACATACATGCATAAACACTTACATACTTACACACTGTGGTTTGCCAAGTCTTGTTTTGGGTTGTGTGAGTGCGTTCGTTGTGTTTCTTGATTTATACTTTTTCATTTTTTGCCATTGAATGGCTGTTAAAAGGCTTTTGTTGTTAAAGGATTATTACAAAAGGTGGGAGGCGTGAGTTTGAAATAAGAACACAAAACAACAATAACAAGAACAAAAAGTGTAATAAAAAATGTGACTTCGAATATAACCCAAATGTATTTTCTCGCCTTGATTTTGTAAATCTAGATTTTTTTTCTTGTGTTGAACATACACCTATACATTAGACCGACTTGACGATTACATTTATGTGGTCGACAGAAAATATTAAAGCACGATTTTTAATTACTGTCTCCAAAAGTAGGAAAACAAGGTACTTTTTTTCAAACTGTTTCTCCGTTATGTGAATAATTTAATTTTTTATGAAAATAACATATGAGTTATGAGCCTAGTTTTATGAAAACCTGATAACCTTATCAAAAGATATAGGCAAATAAGGTATGTTCGAAAAAAAATTCTGAAAAAATAGAACTTTGATGAGAAAATACTTGATTTTTGGAATCATTTTGATTTTTTGTATGAAAAACCTAAACTAAATAAAAAACCTAAACCTAAGTAAGCGTCCAAATGACTTGATTTTTGGGATCACTTAGAAATTTTTATGGAAAACCTAAAATTGACTGTAGTTTCTTAAATAAGCGTCCAACCAAGAATATACTTGATTTTGGGATCATTTTGATTTTTTGTATGAAAAACTTAAAATAATTCTATAGTTTCTTATATAAGGGGATAATCGAAAAAAGACTTGATTTTGGAATCATTTTGATTTTTCTATGAAAAACCTAAAATTGGATATAGTTTATTAAGTAAGCGTCCAATAAAAATATGACTAGATTTTTGGGATCACTTAGAAATTTTTATGGAAACCCTAAAATTGATTGTGGTTTCTTAAATAAGCGTCCAACCGAGAATATACTTGATTTTTGGGATCATTTTGATTTTTTGTATGAAAAACTTAAAATTGGCTGTAGTTTCCTAAATAAGCGTTCAATCGAGAAAATACTTGATATTTGGGATCATTTTGATCTTTTGTATAAAAAACCTAAAATTGGCTGAAGTTTCTTAAATAAGCGTCCAATAGAGAAAATACTTGATTTTTGGGATCATTTTGATTTTTTGTACCAAAAACTTAAAATTGTAAAAATTACTTGATTTTTGGGTTCATTTTAATATTTTGTATGAAAAACCTAAAATTGGCTGTAGTTTCTTATATAAGCGTCGAACTGAGAATAAACCTGATTTTTGGGATCATTTTGATTTTTTGTATGAAAAACCTAAAATTGTCTGTATTTTCTTAAATAAGCTTCAAATCGAGAAAATACTTGATCTTTAGGATCATTTTGATTTTTTGTATAAAAAACCTAATTTAAGAAACTAAATAAGCGTGCAATCATGAAAATACTTGATTTTTATGATAATTTTGATCTTTTTCACCAAAAACTTAGCCGTAGCTGCCATAGTTTATAATTTAAAATATAAATAAGTGTTTTGTATGTGTAAGATATATACAAAGGCAATCTGCAAAGTCATCTTGAAATCTAGGATAACGTAACATCTGTTTTCTGACTCGTGTGGAATGATGCAGCGTAATTGAATGATTGAATGAAGACATTTCTATAGAAAAGTTGACGATAGGAAGACATTTCTATAGAAAAGTTGACGATAGGAAGACATTTCTATAGAAAAGTTGACGATAGGAAGACATTTCCATGGAAAAGTTGATGATACGAATACATTTCTATTGAAAAGTTGACGATAGGAAGACATTTCTATAGAAAAGTTGACGATAGAAAGACATTTCTATAGAAAAGTTGACGATAGGAAGACATTTCTATAGAAAAGTTGACGATAGGAAGACATTTCTATAGAAAAGTTGACGATAGGAAGACATTTCTATAGAAAAGTTGACGATAGGAAGACATTTCTATAGAAAAGTTGACGATAGGAAGACATTTCTATAGAAAAGTTGACGATAGGAAGACATTTCTATAGAAAAGTTGACGATAGGAAGACATTTCTATAGAAAAGTTGACGATAGGAAGACATTTCTATAGAAAAGTTGACGATAGGAAGACATTTCTATAGAAAAGTTGACGATAGGAAGACATTTATATAGAAAAGTTGACGATGGGAAGACATTTCTATAGAAAAGTTGACGATAGGAAGACATTTCTATAGAAAAGTTTACGATAGGAAGACATTTCTATAGAAAAGTTGACGAAAGGAAGACATTTCTATAGAAAAGTTGACGATAGGAAGACATTTCTATAGAAAAGTTGATGATAGGAAGACATTTCTGTAGAAAAGTTGACGATAGGAAGACATTTCTATAGAAAAGTTGACGATAGGAAGACATTTCTATAGAAAAGTTGACGATAGGAAGACATTTCTATAGAAAAGTTGACGATAGGAAGACATTTCTATAGAAAAGTTGACGATAGGAAGACATTTCTATAGAAATGTTGACGATAGGAAGACATTTCTATAGAAAAGTTGACGATAGGAAGACATTTCTATAGAAAAGTTGACGATAGGAAGACATTTCTATAGAAAAGTTGACGATAGGAAGAAATTTCTATAGAAAAGTTGACGATAGGAAGACATTTCTATAGAAAAGTTGACGATAGGAAGACATTTCTATAGAAAAGTTGACGATAGGAAGACATTTCTATAGAAGAGTTGACGATAGGAGGACATTTCTATAGAAAAGTTGACGATAGGAGGACATTTCTATAGAAAAGTTGACGATAGGAAGACATTTCTATAGAAAAAGTTGACGATAGGAAGACATTTCTATAGAAAAGTTGACGATGGGAAGACATTTCTATAGAAAAGTTGACGGTAGGAAAATATTTCTATAGAAATCGAAAAACAGTGATTATATATACCTACTGCAAAAGTATTATATTCGCTAAAAAAATACATTTGCATTTCCTCTTTTAATATAAAATTAGTAACAAAATTAAAAACAGAGTTTTGCCTCTACTGAAAATTATCCAACCAACCTGTGACAGTCTAATGCTAGTGTAGGGCAACAAAATGTTCAGTTTTTCATTGTAAATTTTTTTTCTTCTTTTAACTTAAGTTTTTTTCGGGTAAAAAAGGCAAAAAAGGCTATGTGGAACATGTGTACATTTTTTGTAGGTTGCTTTTAAACTAAGTCAACAAGGTTAAAAGTTCATTGTTTCACTTTTATAAAATTGTATGCGAGTACAACAGCCATTGAAGTAAATGTAGGTTTCCTATTTACAAACGCAAACACAAAAAACACACACACACAAACACAAAGAAAAACTCACAAAAACACAAGAAACTTTGACAAAGGGAACATCTTCTCTTGCAGAAAAATGCCAACTTTTTCAAGGTTTCCTGTTTTTTTTGTTCTTTTTTCCAATTTTTTTTTGGCCCACAAAGAATTTTTTAATATTTTTATAAAAGAAATCAAAAAAAATAGTTTCGGAAAAAAATTTGAAAAATGTTTATACAAAAGTATGAAGTATGAAGGTGAAACACATATTGCTACTTTAACTTTATCCTTATCTCTATTAATTTGCTATTTGTGAATCTTTTGCGTCTTAAATGTACTATTAGTATTTATTTGGAAAATTCTTAGAAAATAGCAAAATTCGTAGATAAAACTTTTCTTTGATCCTATTTCTGTGTTTGTATTTATGTTTACTTCGTTTTATTTTACTTTCGAATTCTTTGCATGACTGAGTTTGTTTGAAGATTTACTTTAAGAAAAAATAAAAAAATAGCAAAATATTTTATGCTGGATTAAAAGTTTAGCAATTAATTTTTTTGAAAAATATTATATGATGCAAATCTTAGAAATTTTTTATTTCATTATAAGATGACGTACATTGGTGCCTAGATAATCTTAATTCTTATAAGGCACTTTCTAAAAAGGTACTTTGAGAAGTACCAAATTGGTACTTATTACATTCCAAGTTGGAAATACAGACACGGCCTAACCTAAGTATCTAGTATAAAAAATTTTTTCTATTGAAAGATTTTCGATAAAAAAATTTTTCTATAAAAAGATTTTCGATAAAAAATTTTTTCTATAGAAAAATTTTCGATAAAAAAAATTTCTGTTTAAAAAAAAATTTCTATAGAAAAATCTTCGATAAACAAAATTTTCTATAGAAAAATGTTTATATATAGACAAATTTTCGATACAAAATTTTTATATAGAAAAAGTTTTGACCTCAAAATTTTATATACAAAAATATTTGATTAAAAAAAACTTTTTCTATAGAAAAATTTTTAATAAAAAAATTTTTTCTATAGCAAAATTTTTCATAAAATAATTTTTCGATAAAAAAATGTTTTCTATAAAAACACTTTTACGGTAGAAAAATTTTTGATAGAAAAATTTTTTCTATCAAAAACTTTTTTCTATAGAAATATTTTCGATAACAAATTTTTGATAGAAAATTTTTTTCTATAGAAAAATTTTCAATAAATTCTTTCTATAGAAACATTTTTTTCAATAGAAAAATTTTTTATAAAAAAATTTATTAAAAATTTTTTCTATAGAAAAATTTTCGATAAAAAAATTTTTCTATAGAAAATTTTTCAATAAAAAAAAATTTTTCAATAAAATAATTTTTCAATAAAAAAAAAATTTTAAATAAATAATTTTTCTAAAAAAAAATTTTCGATAAAAAAATTGTCTATATAAAAATTTTCGATAAAAAAATTTTCCTATAGAAAAATTTTCGAAAAAAAAATTTTTGTATAGAAGAATTTTCGATAAAAAAAATTGTTTGTATAGAAAAATTTTCGATAAAAAAATTTTTCAATAGAAAAATTTTCGATAAAAAAAATTTTCTATAGAAAAATTTTCGATAAAAAAATTTTTCTATAGAAAAATTTTCGATAAAAAAATTTTCTACAGAAAAATTTTCTATAAAAATTTTCCATAGAAAACTTTTCAGTAAAAAAATTTTTTTATAGAAAAATTGTCGATAAAAAAATTTTTCTATAGAAAAATTTTCGATAAAAAATTTCTATAGAAAAATTTTTGATAAAAAAATTCTATAGAAAAATTTTCTATAGAAAACTTTTCATTAAAAAATTTTTCTATAGAAACATTTTTTTATCGAAAATTTTTTCTATAGAAAAATTGTTGATAAAAAATTTTTCTATAGAAAATTTTAGATAAACAAATTCTTCCATAGAAGAATTTTCGATAAAAAAAATTTTCTATAGAAGAATTTTCGATAAAAAATTTTTCTATAGAAAAGTTTTCGAAATAAAATTTTTCTATAGAAAAGTTTTCGATAAAAAAATGTGTCTATAGAAAAATTTTCGTTAAAAAAATTTCTATAGAAAAATTTTCGTTAAAAAATTTTTTCTATAGAAAAATTTTCGTTAAAAAATTTTTTCTATAGAAAAGTTTTCGTTAAAAAAGTTTTTTCCATAAACAAATTTTCGCTAAAAAAATTTTTTCCATAGAAAATTTTTCGCTAAAAAAATTTTTTCTATAGAAAAATTTTTGTTAAAAAAATTTTTTCTATAGAAAAATTTTCGTTAAAAAAAATTCTTCTATAGGAAAATTTTTGTTAAAAAAAATTTTTCTATAGAAAAATTTTCGTTAAAAAAATTTTTTCTATAGAAAAATTTTCGTTAAAAAAATTTTTTCTATAGAAAAATTTTCGTTAAAAAAATTTTTTCTATAGAAAAATTTTCGTTAAAAAAATTTTTTCTATAGAAAAATTTTCGTTAAAAAAATTTTTCTATAGAAAAATTTTCGTTAAAAAAATTTTTTCAATAAAAAAATTTTCGTTAAAAAAATTTTTTCTATAGAAAAAATTTCGTTAAAAAAATTTTTTCTATAGAAAAATTTTCGTTAAAAAAATTTGTTCTATAGAAAAATTTTCGTTAAAAAAATTTGTTCTATAGAAAAATTTTCGTTAAAAAAATTTGTTCTATAGAAAAATTTTCGTTAAAAAAATTTGTTCTATAGAAAAATTTTCGTTAAAAAAATTTGTTCTATAGAAAAATTTTCGTTAAAAAAATTTTTTCTATAGAAAAATTTTCGTTAGAAAAATTTTTTCTATAGAAAAATTTTCGTTAAAAAATTTTTTTCTATAGAAAAATTTTCGTTAAAAAAATTTTTTCTATAGAAAAATTTTCGTTAAAAAATTTTTTCTATAGAAAAATTTTCGTTAAAAAAATTTTTTCTATAGAAAAATTTTCGTTAAAGAAATTTTTTCTATAGAAAAATTTTCGTTAAAGAAATTTTTTCTATAGAAAAATTTTCGTTAAAGAAATTTTTTCTATAGAAAAATTTCTTTAACGAAAATTTTTCTTAAAGAAATTTTTTCTATAGAAAAATTTTCGTTAAAGAAATTTTTTCCATAGAAAAATTTTCGTTAAAGAAATTTTTTCTATACAAAAATTTTCGTTACAGAAATTTTTTCTATAGAAAAATTTTCGTTAAAGAAATTTTTTCTATAGAAAAATTTTCGTTAAAAAAATTTTTTCTATAGAAACATTTTTGTTAAAGAAATTTTTTCTATAAGAAATTTTTTTCTATAAAGAAATTTTTTCTATAGAAAAATTTTCATTAAAAATTTTTTCTATACAAAAATTTTCGTTAAAAAAATTTGTTTCTATAGAAAAATTTTCGTTTAAATAATTTTTTTCTATAGAAAAATTTTCATTAAAAAAATTTTTTCTAAGAAAAAATTTTTTTAATTAAAATTTTCGTTAAAAATATTTTTCCTTTCGAAAAATTTTCGATAAAAAAAATTTTTCTATAGAAAAATTTTCTATAAAAAAAATTTTCTATAGTAAAATATTCGATAAAAAAAATTATATAGAAAAATGTTCGATAAAAAAAATTTCTATAGAAAAATGTTCAATTAAAATGTTTTTCTATAGAAAAATTTTACTTGTAAAAAATTAAGTTCTTTTTTACATGTAAAATTTGTCTATAGAAAAACATTTTTTATGCAAAATTTTCATTAAAAATTTTTTCTATACAAAAATTTTCGTTAAAAAAATTTGTTTCTATAGAAAAATTTTCGTTTAAATAATTTTTTTCTATAGAAAAATTTTCGTTAAAAAAATTTTTTCTAAGAAAAAATTTTTTTAATTAAAATTTTCGTTAAAAATATTTTTCCTTTCGAAAAATTTTCGATAAAAAAAATTTTTCTATAGAAAAATTTTCTATAAAAAAAAATTTTCTATAGTAAAATATTCGATAAAAAAAATTATATAGAAAAATGTTCGATAAAAAAAATTTCTATAGAAAAATGTTCAATTAAAATGTTTTTCTATAGAAAAATTTTACTTGTAAAATATTAAGGTCTTTTTTACATGTAAAATTTGTCTATAGAAAAACATTTTTTATACAAAATTTTCTTGTGGAAAAAATCTACAAATCTAAGTGAAAAATTGTTCCAAACGTAGGAGTTATTGCCTACAATTTTCATATTTTGTTCTACTTCAGGTTTATTTTTTGTCGCTAATTATTTGTTTTGTTAAATTTCAAGTATTTTGTGATATTAGAAAAGGTACTGTGAGGTCGCTTTATGATTGTATATCAACAAAAACTAAAAAACTGCACATAAAATTTTCATACAATGATAGCCTGCTAAGGTTAAATGGATTTATTTTTTTATTATATTAGGTTATACTTAATATGGGATCTCTTATGTCTGATTTTATTCCACATATGTAATATAATTCCTAATACTTGCTATATAACATATTCAACCGACTTAAACATATGTATATAAAATAATTTCATTCATATCCAAAAAAAGTAAGTTCATTTAGAAATAACAACTCAACAGATACATAATGCATGGGAAAACCACATACACAGAGAAGGATTAAAATCATCAGAGATTATGAAATATTTCTGGCACTGAAGCTTTAGAAGTTTTCAGCAACAAAATTTTCAGCAGAGTTAGTGGTTTTGGGTGTAAAATTCTCTTTGATTCAAATATAGAATATACAAAAAAAAAGTATCTAAACACAAATATTTATCTATAGTACATTAGCAATCCTTTACCAGGACTAAATAAAGCTTAAGCTAATAATAAACGAGGAACTCAGCTATACAATTTTTTGTTTTCTTTTTCCAAACAAAAATTTTACTACAAACCAATATATTTATATTGGGGACCAGAAAGCAACAAGAATTGAAAGGGAAAATGAAAAACCTATTATAAGATACTTTAGAATTTCTAAGCATAAATATTCTGCTTGTGACGACAACGACAACGATGATGATGATGACGATGTCGTAGTTGTAGTCGTTGTCTTTAAATTTCCATAAAATAAATATTTACTGTTATTTGCTTAAGTGCAAAAATTTTTAGGAAAATTTAAGTTTTCCACAAATATTGACACAATTTCTATTTGAATTTCTCTTTTTCCTGTTCAAACTCATATTGACGCCTTCAATTTTAGTTAGTCACAAGGTTTTGCCGGTTCAAGCTTTATAGTTATAGGGAAGAGAAAGAGGAGCAAATGAAAGATTTGAAGGCTTCCATCAATAGCAAAGAAACAATTGAAAAGGCAATAACAAGCAGCAGTTGTCATAATTGTGGTAAATTTCCACAAACGTTCAATGCTCCCAATATCACAGTGGTTTGAAACCAAAAAAAAAAAAAAACAAGTAAGAAAGTGCTATAGTCTGTCAAGCCCGAACCATCACCACTAAGGTCAAATATTTGCTAAATTTTGCCATCATACAAATATTTTCTCAAAACTTATATATTTAAGCAGTTTCAGTCATTTAGACTTATAGCTGGGGTCAAAATGGACCGATTATCTCGAATCAAAATTTTCATTATCTTGAGAGCTTTAAAGATTTTTGTCTCATTAAGTGCCAGAAGAGTTTGCATGGGTGCTATGGTCAAATGTAGACCGATTTCAGCAAAACTTTGTACAGTGATTTTGGTTTACATAAACAGTATTTGTTTTTAATTTCATGAAAAACAAGTAAGAAAGTGCTATAGTCGGTCAAGCCCAACTTTACAATACCCTTCACAACTTAGGTCAAAAATGTTCTTTTTCCGGCATAAAGACAAATATTTTCTAAATTTTGCCTTCATACAAACATTTTCTCAAAACTTTACGTCATTTGGACTCATATGAGAGCTAGGGTCAAATGTAGACCGATTACAGTTTTTACAGAAATTATGTATACAAAAAATAAACTCAAACTTCTTATTAGCTTCAGATTTATAAGCGTTTTAGAAATTTTTTTGTCTCATTTAGTGCATTTTGACAGAAGAGTTTGTATGGGAGCAATGGTCAAATGTGGACCGTTTTCAACGAAAGTTAGTACAGTGATTTTGGTCTATATAAACAGTATTTGTTTTAAGTTTCATGAAAAAATATTGATATTTGTGGGCAAAATATCGATTTCGGGAAGTGGGACCTATGGGAGGTACCATAAATAATGAACTGAATTTGACGAACTTCAATAGCCATAGTCCCGCTATTAAAAAACTGATCTATGCCAAATCTTATCAAATTATCTTTAGAATTGCAACCTGTAGTTTGATTACATGGGGGTCCAACCAGCCAGACAGACGGACGAACGGACAGACTGAAATCGCAAAATCGACTCAGACAGTGATTCTAAGCCTATTGGTATACTATAAGGTTGGTCTAAGACAAATATTTATATGCGTTACATACATCAGCACAAACTTATAATACTCTTTCCACCTTTGGTGGTGAAGGGTATAAAATTATTAATAAATCTGTATCTTCTAAACTGTAAATCTGAGGCCATCAGTATGCATGAGAAAATTGTTAAGGAGGACCCAGGCTTTATAAGCTCTGGATTTATGGTTACCTTGTGCTTACACAAGCTGTATCATTGGGCGTCACAGTAGACCACCTCAAAAGTTAAAAAGCTTTTGGAACGTGTAAATCTTTCAGTTATTGTCTAATATGGTGGATTTTTTATATTTTGGAATGAGCTTGAAGAAACAAAGGAAGAACATGCTTGCCTTACTGTAATAACTGTTAAAGGTTAGAAGTTATTACATTTCAAATATAAAAAAAAATAATTTTTCTCTTCGACTTTTTTTAGTTTTTGACCCATTGTGCATTCGATATAAAACCCATAATTATAAAAAAATACTAACATATAGCCAACAGTTCAGGAAGCAAAATAGTGAAAACCGTTTTAAAATATCTTAAAGTGTTTAATGTTAAAAAATTTCCTAAATTAAATATTTTTCGCTGATCGAAAAAAGTGCACTTTTTGCTCAAAAAAATGGTTTAATTTTTTTAGTTTTTACGAAGAAACTTTTAACTAAAAATTAATGTTTTATTATATAGTACCTGATTGACCGATATTTTATTTATATATTTTATTTTATAAAGTACTAAAATAAATTTAGAGGAAAGACATTGTGCAAATATTAAGTTAATTTTGAATTATTTTATTTATTTTGTTCGACCAACATTGCTTGCATAGTTTACAGTTTAACTCATTTAAATAATTTTGGAAATTGGTCATACCAACAGAAACCTCCGTCGACTCATGCGCAACAACTTTGCTAAAGATTATAGTCTGATCAAAAGCACAGTTTATGATTTAATTCATTTTGAGTAGTTTTTAGTGGCGCCAACTGAAGTCGTAACAACTTGGCTTATGATTATAACATGATCAAATGCACAGTTTAAGATTTAATTCACTTTGAGTAATTTTCTGTGGCGCCACCTGTCGGACTTTACTCATTCCAATTTATAAACCTTCGTCGGCTTATCCGCAATAACTTTGTTAAAGATTATAGCATGATTAAATGTACAGCCTTTTGAGTAAATTTTAGTGGCGCCACCTGTCGAAATTTCTTCATACCAACTAAGAAACCTTCGTCGGCTCATGTGCAACAACTTTGCTAAGGATTGTAGCATGATTACGATTAAATTGACTTTGAGTAAGTTTCAGTAGCGCCACCTATCGGAAATTATTCATACCAACTAAAAAGCCTTCGCCGGCTCATGCGCTACAACTTTGCTTAACATCATAGCGTGATCAAATGTACAGTTTACGATTTAATTAATTTTTAGTAATTTTCAGTGGCGCCATCTGTCGAAAATTATCAACTTAAAAACCTTCGCCGGCTTATCCGCAACATCTTCGCTAAAGAGCAGAACATGATCAAATTCACAGTTTACTATTCTATAAAGAACATACATACAGACAAACATTCATTTGTTTATAAGGTATAACATTACTAATTTTTTCCCCTTTTTATCCCCTAATTTCAAAAAGTTCCATATGCATATTTGGTACTTCTTTGGTACCAATTGAATTCGGTACATTTTTATAAAACGCAGTTAACATGATGTTCCTATTCATATTACTTTTTGAGATGTTAAGTTATCATTTTATCCCTTTTTTACCCATTTTGGCCCCAAAATCAAAAAAGTACCAAATGCGAGCTTAATTTTTCTTTCACATCTATTGATTGCAGTACAAAGTTTCTTTCTATATTCTTTAGTTTAAAATATAAGAGTGGGTTAAAAAGATACCAAAAAAAACTATTTTCACCCTTTTTACCCCCTACCGGACATAGCTTCAAAAAAGTACCAAACACCTGTCCGCTTATTTTCATAGCTGTTTAAAACGTAATTTTAATTTTGTTTCTATACCTAAATAAAAAGTAGCTCGAATTCATAAACGAATCCAAAAATCGAATTTTATATAAAAAATGGCAAATTTCAATATATCAAAATTTTAATTGCAAAAAATGGTCAATTGTGTTTCCTTTTTTGTGTTTTTTTTTTAATTATCGTACATAAACAATAAAATAGACTTTAAAACTGCAAAAAATTATTTATGTACCTTGTACAGTTTTTCAGAAATTTAAATTAAAATTTTGCAAAAAAAATACATGCAAAAGCTTTGGTCTTGGTAGAAAATACGAATTTATTACCACTTTTTTGTATTTTCGAACATATAACAAAAAAGTCAAGAAGCTTTTGAAACTTTCTGAAATGCAGTTATATAGGTCCATAAATTCTCTTTAGATTTCAAATAAAAGTTAAAATAAAAGGTGAAATTCAGTTATATAGGTCCATATATTCTATTTAGACTTAAAAAATAAAAGGTAGCTCAAATTCATAAACGAATCCAGAAAATCGAATTTTATAAAATATGACAAATTTTTATACACCAAAATTTGAATATTAAAAAAAATGGTCAATTGGGTTTCTTTTTTTGAAATTGTCGTACATAAACAATGAAATAAACCTTATAACTGCAAAAAATTATTCATGTACCTTCTACAGTTTTTGAGAAATTTAAAGTCAAATTTTGCAAAAGAAACCAATATTCGAGAAGAAATTAACAACATACCACCGGAAGTTTTGCGAAAGGTCATGGAAAATGTGTTGGAAAGAGCACATTTGTGCGAAGCAGAATATGGCCACCACTTGCGGGATATCATTTTTAATAACTAATCCAAAAATATTCCTCATAAATGTAATGTATTTAAAAAAAAAAAAATTAAAAAAATATCTCTTAAATAAAAAGTTATAAGCAATTCACACCACTTCGGTCTTTCTGGGCCACCCTGTACATGAAAAAGCTTGGGTCTTGGTAGAAGATACAAATTCTTTACCACTTTTTTGTGCTTTCGAACATATAACAAAAAAGTAATGCCGATTTTTGAAACTTTCTGAAATGAATATTAAAAAAATGGTCAATTGGGTTTATTTTTTTGAAATTTTTTTAATTGTTTTACTTAAACAATAAAATGGACTTTAAAACAACAAAAACTTTTGTATGTACCTTATACGGTTTTTGAGAAATTTAAAGTCAAATTTTGTATATACATGCAAAAGCTTGGGTCTTGGTAAAAGATATAGATTTATTATCACTTTTTTTGTGTTTTCGAACATATAACAAAAAAGTCTAGCCGATTATGAAACTTTCTGAAATGCAGTTATTTAGGTCCATATATTCTCTTTATATTTCAAAAACCAACGGTAGGTCGAATTCATAAACGGACCTAGAAAATCGAATTTTATAAAAAATGGCAAATTTTTATATACCAAAATTTTAATATCAAAAAATTGTCAACTCGATTTTCTTTTTTGAAAATTTTCAAATTTTTTATGTATCTTGTACAGAAATTTAAATTCAAATTTTGAAAAAAAATACATGCAAAAGCTTCGGTCTTGGTAGAAGATACAAATTTATTACCACTTCAAGCCGATTTTGAAACTTTCTGAAATGCAGTTATATAGGTCCATATATTCTCTTCAGATTTCAAAAATAAAAGGTAGCTCGAATTTACAAACGAATCTATAAAATCAAATTTTATAAAAAAGGCAAATGTCTATATTCCAAAATTTTAATTGCAAAAAATGGTAAATTGGCTTTAGTTTTTTGAAATTTTTAAAATTGTTTTACATAAACAATAAAATAAACTTTATAACTTTATAAAAATGAACTTTATAACTTTTTCAGAAATTTAAAATCAAATTTTTAATCAAATTTTGCAAAAAATACACTTTTTAGTTTTTTTCGTAGATTTTTCCCACAACTGTTTAAGGTCTTTTTTACGCCACAAAAACAAAAATAAATAGTGCATTTTTTGCAAAATTTGAATTTAGGTGTCTGGAAAACTGTACAAGGTACATACATACATATATAATTTTTTTGCAGTTATAAAGTTGATTTTATTGTTAATGTAAAACGATATAAAAAGCTTGTGTATTGGTAGAAGATTTATTACCACTTGTTTTTTGTTTTCATACCACTGTGCAACATTCAATTTCATTGTTTTATATATAAATAGAAACGCTTAGAGTTTTGCCTTCCAACCATTAAATTTAGTCAAGCTCTTTAGGCTGAAATTAACATCCTTAATTTTTCATTAATTAACATAAATTAACACAAATGGGAGAAGAAAACTTTTGAATGTTAAATGAACGCAAAAACGACAACAGATGGAATTTTTAATAAATACATACTTTCATACCCGTCTATATTTAAATGTTAAAGAAATGAAAATGTTATTTTGATTGTCTTCCGTTTTTGTGTGAATTCAATAACATCAAACGTCTTTAGCCACTTAAATGTCGACTATGTATATATTCATATTTACATCAAGTTTTGTATATGCTACAAATATATGTATGTGTGTTTGTGTATTTTACATTTACTTTGTCTACTTGTATTTGGTTCTTGCTTTTATTAAAACATATTCTTCCTTCGTTTTGTTTGTGTAGGCGCGCGGCATAAAATCATAAACAATTCACATTGTTAAGTGTCAATAAAACGTTGAGTAGAATAAATAATTAAAATCATTTGTGGTTAAGTTTTCCTTCAATTATCGTTAAATATGAAACGTTTTTTTTTTGTTTTTTTGGATTTAGGTAGAGGGTGGGTTAACTTGTATTTTTGATTAAGTCACTTTTAGGTGATGGTAGCGGCGCCATCATTATCAATACACCATTTCTGATTGCAAGTTTGAATTATGCTTTTAACTAGTCTCCTCAATAAAACAGTAGTGTATAAGCATGGGATGCAATTGTTGCCTGGGTTTCCTGCTAACAGATAATAACTGTATTAAACAACGCGAGTGGGATTCTAAGTCAGGGCTAACCTGAGAGGCAGTTATCTTGGGTCCATTCCGACGTATTTGGTCTAAAAGTCTAAGATAATTGTACCTGTTAAAGTAAGAAACTATAGCGTCTGTTCAACATATTAGTTGTGGCTGCAAGGGGACGTCTGTCTTGGATCGAGCGGCTCGCTTTACAAACGTGGCTCTTGTATTTGGCCTTATCATCCATCGACTTAACACTTACGATGATTTAAGCATGAAAAGAACACTCCAAAGAATAATCCAAGGATTAATCATTAGAACAGCTAAGACGAGAATTGAAAGATGAGAGAAATGAAGATCTACTTCACGCATCAAATCCAATTTTTGCTTCTATAGAGGTATGTCATCGAAATGTCGATGGACTTAGAAGGCCAAATACTAACATTGCTTGACAAGCGCTTCGTTGGAGTCCACACGGAAGAGGCCGTAGTATTGGTACACCTTCTAGAACGTGGATAAGGTTAATATATGCGGATTTGCAAGCAGCAAGATATTTTTTTGAATGGCTTATGCCTAATATCTCGCAATAGAGTCAATTATAAAAAGATTGGTTGAGAACCTAGGCTCTACTGGCATTCAAAGATAACAAAAGAAGAATGTTGACGACCCACATAAACTTTAAAAGGACTATGATTTGCGAATCTGTAACTGGAATGTTCTCACTTTTTACAGGGAAAGTACTGTGACGCCTTTGCTGATGAGCTTGAAAAGTACAAACCCGATATTACCGCCTTACAGGAAGTGCTACGTGCTGTATTATAGCTGCCATGAAACGAGACGTGAATTTGGTTGCGCATTCGTGGTTGGCCGGAGGCTCAAATAACTTATCTCCAGATTCACTCCGCTTGATGAGAGGCTAGCTGCAATTCGCATAAAGCCCACGTTCTTTAATATCAGTCTTATATGTGTCCATTCCCTGACAGAGTTCAAATATGAACATTTCAAAGATGATTTTCACGAGCGCCTAGACAGAGCATATGACCGCTGTCCCGACCATGATATTAAAATTGTTCTAGAGGATTTTAATGCAAAACTAGGAAGGGTAGCTATCTTCAGATTTTATCATATCGACTAAAAATCAAATTGATCATGTTGTGATATACGGAAGTCATTCTTCCAGTATATTAGACATACGCTAGATCCGAGGAGCAAACCTACTTTCGGTTGAATACCTGGTGGCAGCAAAGCTACGCACTCGCCTTAATTAACGGACTAATACAATTCGAAAGTTGGACCTTGAAAAGCAGCAGACACCACAAACAGCAGCGGTAGACTCGAATAACCCAACTGTTTGAAGCAAGCACTCCTTGTCGCAATGATATTGCATTGCAATGGCAAAACATCCATCACTCCATAGAAATACGTACTTGGGTACGGGTATATTGGGTTTGTGCTGATGTTTGTAACGCATAGAAATGTTGGTCTGAGACCCACCTTTTAGTATACCGATCGACACAGAATCACTACCTTAGTTTATTTAACAATGTCCGTCTGACTGGTTTGTTATTAATGTCGTAACTTCAGAGATAATTTTATGAAGTTTATCACAGACTCATCCAAGGACGATCCCTATACTTTTTGAAAAAATCCGATTACTATCTTGGGTACCTCCCACAGCAATAGAATAGAGTTTTTGGCTCTTTACAGCCACAAATTTAGTTGTATTTTAAAAATATTCAACATAAATATTGCTCATAATAGCAGAAATCAGTGTTCTTAATTTTGTGGAAATCTGTACACATTTGACCATAGCTCCCATATAGGATATATTCTCAAAAGTCTTTCAAATACTCAGAACAGCACAAAAATGCTTATTAATATAATTATAATTGCATTTTATTACTAAAACTATAAACTTGAACAGATAAATATTTTATAAATATAAACCGGTAAAAACTATCGATCCACAATTGATCCTGGCTCCCATATCTTGTCCTAAGTCGGTAATGATATAAATCTACTTATACTCGAAATCTCAAAGACTTAAAAAAACTTGTTAAATTGTTGGTCCAAACTTGTTAAATTGTTGGTCCATATAAGATATTGAAGGGTATCATATAGTCGGTTTTGGCCGACTATAGCTTTTCTTACTTGTTTTCTCTGTTTCACCAAAAAAATGTAATTGTATTTCACTTCTTGTTGTAAAAGTAGTTTGTAAGAATATAGAATTGTCAAAGCTTTTATTTTGGGGTCTTGTTGATTATTTCATTTATTACAGATTAAATATGCAAACATATGCAGATAATTTATATATTGTTACAAAGCTAGAGCGTTGCCCTATTATTTAACAAAAACTCTATTCTATATCTTTTTATTGAAAATAGTTACATGATTTTATATCACAAGTTTTAATTTTTTTTTTCAATTTCGATTTTTCGCAAAAAAAATATAAGTGTTAAATATAAGTGGCTATAGGTTATCAGTTTTTTACAAATAATGAGTAGAAGTGAGAAGCACCACATTTCAGAAAATCAGTTTCTACTGTAAACGGTGTAATTCGTTTAAAATTAGCCTAATACCAACAACTTCATCAAAGACAAAATAGCAGTTTCAAATAAATAAATATTTAACAAACACCTTACAAAGTAAACTTGACACAGAACGCCATGTTTTCAAACAAGGCAACGACATCGAAAGTCTTTGGTCATTATCCTCCCATGGTGATGAAAAAAAAACTCATGAAATCTTAAATATTAAATTATTTTTTAAAAATAGTAATTTAAGGAGAAACAAGGCTTGTTCAAACAGCTAAACTCATAAAATACCTATTAAATGGAAATTTTGGTTTTTATTAAATTTAAAGCATATTATAAAGAAAAAAAAATTATATAAAAGTCTTGGAGTTGAAAAAAATTTAAGACTAAGTGAAGAATATTTAAGATGACTAGACAGACGAGACTGTCTGCTCCATGCAAATGTTTATGTTCTTCAAGTTTTTTTTTTTTCAACTGAAACTTTTTGTTTAATAGAAAACTTTTTTAAGAAATTTCATTTTAATTTTTTATTAGATTTGCTGACACGTTTTCGAAATGAGACACTTGAAGGTCATAATGTCCTTTAAGTGGAAAAATTAGCGTTTAAGTAAATACTTTACATTTAAGATTAAATTTACTGAAAAATTCAATTAGTAAATTTGTTTAAATATTTTATTAACTAAGAAAAACTTATTAATAATGACAATGAATCAAATATAATATCAATTTTTTCAAAATTATTCCTTGACAACATATGTCCAGAATTTAACCTTTTCAGTTATTAAATATGAATATGTCAGGTATTTGTTTTCCAAACGTTTTAGTATAAATATATAAATAAATTCTTATAGAAATAATTTATTAATGTCTCATAAACACAACCAAATTTCCTGTAATTTTAACTACTAACTAAACAATGTCAAAAAACTTGACATTTTCCAATTCACATCCCACATAAATAATTAATTTCGTATTTCTATACCTTCCTTCTATCCAAAAACCGAGAATAAATAAAGATCCATTTCATTAATACTTTCCATTTGTTAAAGAAAAATTTATGGAATTCTTTTAAAACCCTCTTCTCACCTTTTTATTTCTTCTATCTATTTTATATTTCCTTATTATGATTTTCCGCTTAATTTTCTTGGAAAAGTTATTTATAAAAAGTTAAAATGTTGTTACTTTATTTTCGAGTATTGTTTCCTATTAAAAAGAAAACACATAAAAATAATGAAAATGTTACAAATATTTCTTTCATTTGTGAATATAGGATAAACACAAAAATTATGGAAAACAACCAGGAAAAAAGGAAAAGAAATTATAACGAACAAAAAAAAAAAAATGGAGAAAAAAGCGTCAATGAATTACGTTTGCTAGAGTTGAAAAGTTGCTATCGATAAACTGGCGGAAATGAGTTTTCTATCGCTTATACAAGACATTTCTATAGAAAAATTGAAAATGAAAGATATTTCTATCGAAAAACTGACGACAGCAACACAAATTCAGAGAAAAGTTGACGATAAGAAGGCATTTCTATAGAAAAGTTATAGATAGGAAGATATTTCTAAAGAAAAATTGACGATAGGAAGACATTATTAGAGAAAAACTGACAAAAGGTAGACATCTACATATATATATATATATATATATATATATATATATATATATATATATAAAGTTGACCAAAAGAGGACAATTTTATAGAAAAGTTGACCAAAGGAAGACATTTCTAGAGAAAATTTGGCGATAGGAAGACATTTCTATAGAAATGTGGACAATAGGAAGACATTTATATAGAAATGTTGACGATACGAAGACATTTCTATAGAAAAGTTGACGATAGGAAGACATTTCTATGGAAAAGTTGACGATAGGAAGACATTTTTATAGAAAAATTGACGATAGGAAGACATTTCTATAGAAAAGTTGACGATAAGAATACCCTTCTATAGAAAATATGACGACAGGAAGACATTTCTATATAAAAGTTGACGATAGAAATACATTTCTATACACATTTCTATAAAAAAGTTGACAATAGGTAGACATTTCTATAGAAAAGTTGACTATGGGAAGATATTTATATTAAAAAGTTGAGATATGAAGACATTTCTATAGAAAAGTTGACGATAGGAAAACATTTCTATAGAAAAGTTGACGATAGGAAGACATTTGTATAGAAAAGTTAACGTTGGGAAGACATTTCTATAGAAAAGTTGACGATAGGAAGACATTTCTATACAAAAGTCGACTATAGGCAAACGTTTCTACAGAATAGTTTAATGTAGGCAAACATTTCTATAGAAATGTTGAAGATAGTAAACATTTCTGTAGAAAAGTTGACGATATCAAAACATTTCTAGAAAACGGTTGAAGATTGGAAGACATTTCTATAGAAAAGTTGACGATTGGAAGACATTTCTATAGAAAAGTTGACGATAGAAAGTCATTCTATAGAAAAGTTGACGATAGGAAGACATTTCTATAGAAGAGTTGACGATAGGAAGACATTTCTATAGAAAAGTTGACGATAGGATGACATTTCTATAGAAAAGTTGACGATACGAAGGCATTCCTATAGAAAAGTTGACGATAGGAAGACATTTCTATAGAAAAGTTAATGTTAGGAAGACATTTCTATAGAAAAGTTGACGGTAGGATGACATGTCTATAGAAAAGTTGACATTAGAAGTACATTTCTATAGAAAAGTTGACGTTAGGAAGACATTTCTATAGAAAAGTTGACGATAGGAAGACACTTCTATAGAAAAGTTGACGATACGAAGGCATTCCTATAGAAAAGTTGACGATAGGAAGACATTTCTATAGAAAAGTTAATGTTACGAAGACATTTCTATAGAAAAGTTGACGGTAGGATGACATGTCTATAGAAAAGTTGACATTAGAAAGACATTTTTATGGAAAAGTTGAAATTAGGAAGACATTTCTATAGAAAATTTGACATTAGGAAGACATTTCTGTAGAAAAGGAAGACATGTCTATAGAAAAGTTGACGATAGGAAGACATTTTTATAGAAAACATGACGATAGGAAGATATTTCTATAGAAAACTTGATGATAGGAAGACATTTGTATAGAAAAGTTGACGATGGGAAGACATTTCTATAGAAAAGTTGACGATAGGAAGACATTTCTATAGAAAAGTTGACGATAGGAAGACATTTCTATAGAAAAGTTGACGATAGGAAGACATTTCTATAGAAAAGTTGACGATAGGAAGACATTTCTATAGAAAAGTTGACGATAGGAAGACATTTCTATAGAAAAGTTGACGATAGGAAGACATTTCTATAGAAAAGTTGACGATAGGAAGACATTTCTATAGAAAAGTTGACGATAGGAAGACATTTCCATAGAAAAGTTGACGATAAGAAGACACTTCTATAGAAAAATTGACGATAGGAAGACATTTCTATAGAAAATATGACGATAGGAAGACATTTCTATAGAAAAGTTGATGATAGGGAGACATTTCTATAGAAAAGTTGACGATAGGAAGACATTTCTATAGAAAAGTTGACGATAGGAAGACATTTCTATAGAAAAGTTGACGATAGGAAGACATTTCTATAGAAAAGTTGACGATAAGAAGACATTTCTATAGAAAAGTTGACGATAGGAAGACATTTCTATAGAAAAGTTGACGATAGGAAGACATTTCTATAGAAAAGTTGACGATAGGAAGACATTTCTATAGAAAAGTTGACGATAGGAAGACATTTCTATAGGAATGTTGACGATAGGAAGACATTTCTATAGAAAATATGACGATAGGAAGACATTTCTATAGAAAAGTTGATGATAGGGAGACATTTCTATAAAAAAGTTGACGATAGGAAGACATTTCTATAGAAAAGTTGACGATAGGAAGACATTTCTATAGAAAAGTTGACGATAAGAAGACATTTCTATAGAAAAGTTGACGATAGGAAGACATTTCTATAGAAAAGTTGACGATAGGAAGACATTTCTATAGGAATGTTGACGATAGGAAGACATTTCTATAGAAAAGTTGACGTTAAGAAGACATTTCTATAGAAAAGTTGACGTTAGGGAGACGTTTCTGTGGAAAAGTTGACGTTTGGAAGACATTTCTATTAAAAAGTTGAGGTTTGGAAGACATTTCAGATTTCATTGAAAATTTGTGTCTTTAAAAAAGTTGTCGATAGGTAGAGTTGTCTTTAGGACATTTTGGTTGGATATTTTTCTCTAAAAAATTTGTTGGTATTGTAAATAGTCTTTGTAAATATTTCGTTATTTAAGATGTGTATGGAAGAATTCTTTTGATTCTGGGTAAAATAAAGTTAATGCTTAAACTCTGTTTTTTTTTGTATATTTGTATTTCCGTTTAAATCCAAACATAAATATTTACTTTCTCATATTTCCAAAAAGTAATGGTTTAACTTGAATTATGATTTTGTTATATATAAACTTGTGATATATTTCCTGATAAATATTTAATAAATAATGTTAAAGCAATTGATTGATTGCTGAACAAATACTAATGTAAAGTTTTTCTCATCATTCATAAAGATTTGAACAGTCACACATTCCATAAACTAAATAATTTAAGACAGGGAAAGATAAAATGTTTTAAGAAAATTTTACAAATTCAAGTATTTTGTCAGAAATGTTTTTATGATTTGTGGAATTTTTCAAAATCCTAAAATATGAGTCACATATTTTACTACAGATGTATTTTTCTTTTTGTGACATACTAAGTGAAAATTTAAAATTTATTTGAAAAAAACCGTGTCTGTTAATGAAATGTTGTTTAATTTATTTAAATGGAAATTATATTCGTTATAACACTCAAGTGGGTATGTGGGATATATGAATTTAATGTTCTCTTTTCTGGTAAACAAAACTAAATATATTCATAAATATTCTCGTCTATAGACTCAGAACACAGCGGCATTAACATTTAGCCGACTAAATTAAATACTTAAAAATATTTATTTTAAAAATATAATTTTTTTTTCCAAAACAAAACCAGCATCGCAGACACACACATACCATTTTGGCTATACCATATTTCACACTCTTCTGAATGTGTTAGTGGAAAATGATGGCAGCAAAAAAAAGAACTTTTATGTCTAAACGGATGTTTTGTTTCATTGTATTGAATGAAAACATTTTGTTTTCATTCACACACTCACACAAAACACACAAATTCTGTGGCATCAAAATGAAGACTTTATTCGCTTAAAACAAGGCCAAAGTATATTAATGGATTTTTGGATTAAAACACAAAGAAAATCAAACAAAAGTGGAAAAGTAAATGGTACATACATCAATCCCTACGCTTACTTGCACAAATACTTAAGTGTGAGCTTCAATTGAACAGTGGGTTATTTGGCTGCAAACAAAAAAATCTTCCGGGAATTACTCTTTAAGAAACACAAAGCCACTTTTTTCTGTAAATCTAAAAAATTTGAACAACGCTTTGTATAAAATCAGCCACAGTGCATGGTTTTTTTTGTAAAATAAAAAAAAGCGAAAACAGCAAAAACATTAAATACACAAACAAAAAAGCTATGACGATTATGGATTTATTTTTGCATATGAATTTTTAATATAAAAAATGTGTCCGGATGGCTCAAAAAAAAATTGTTCATAGCAAATTTGACGAAGGGAAGTGTTTTCTATTTAAAAAAATTACTACAAGAAAACAATTCTATAGTAAAAATGACGATAGGAAGACTTTTCTATAAAAAAGCTGACAAAACGAAGACATTTCTAGAGAAAAATTGACGATAAAAAGATATTTCTAGAGAAAAGTTGACGGTAGGAAGACATTTCAAGAGCAAAGTTGACGATAGGAGCACACTTTTAGAGAAAAGTTGAAAACAGAAAGACAATTCCATAGAATAAGAAGACATCTCTAGAGAAAATTTGACGAGAGGAAGACATATCTAGTGAAAAGTTGACGATAGAAAAACAATTCTAGAGAAAAGTGGACCAAAGAAAGACATTTTGATCGAAAAGTTGAAAAATTTCTATAAAGAAGTTGACCAAATGAAGACATTTGTATAGGAAAGTTTAACAAGAAAGACACTTGCATAGAAAAGTTGACCAAAAGAAGCCATTTCTATAGAAACGTTGACCAAAGGAAGACATGTCCATAGAAACGTTGACGAAAGGAAGACATAGAAAAGTTCACCAAACGAAGATATTTCTATAGAAAAGTCGGCCAAAGGAAAACATTTCTTTAGAAAAATTGACCAAAAAAAGGCATTTTTACAGAAAAGTTGACAAAAAAAAGTCTTCTAAAGAAAAGTTGATAAATGGAAGACATTTTTATAGAAAAGTTGACAAAAGGAAGACATTTCTATAGAAAAACTGACCAAAGGTAGAAATTTCTATAGAAAAATTGACCAAAGAAAGGCATTTCTATAGAAAAGTTGATCAAAGGAAGACATTTCTATAGTTGACGATAGGAAGACATTTCTATAGAAAAGTTGACGATAGGAAGACATTTCTATAGAAAAGTTGACGATAGGAAGACATTTCTATAGAAAAGTTTACGATAGGAAGACATTTCTATAGAAAAGTTGAAGATAGGAAGACATTTCTATAGAAAAGTTGACGATAGGAAGACATTTCTATAGAAAAGTTGACGATAGGAAGACATTTCTATAGAAAAGTTGACGATAGAAAGACATTTCTATAGAAAAGTTGACGATAGAAACACATTTCTATAAAAAGTTAACGATAGAAAGATAGGAAGACATATCTATAGAAAAGTTGACGATAGGAAAACATTTCTATGGAAAAGTTGACGATAGAAACACATTTCTATAAAAAAGTTAACGATAGATAGACATTTCTATAGAAAACTTGACGGTAGGAAGACATATCTATAGAAAAGTTGACGATAGGAAGACGTTTCTGTAGAAAAGTTGACGATAGGAAGACATTTCTATAGTAATGTTGATGATAGGAAGACATTTCTATAGAAAAGTTGACGATATGAAGGCATTTCTATCGAAAAGTTGATGATAGAAAGACATTTCCAAAGAAAAGTTGACAATTGGTAATCATTTCTTCCTTAAAAAAAATCGTTCCAAATAATTTTCGGTAAAAAAGTTGATGGCACTGCGTATGAAAGATATATTAGAAAGGAAATATTTCACATACGCCACATATGTTCAAAAATTACAAACCCGACTTTCATCGTTAATATTTTGTAAGTAATACTAAACTAATAGTACATTTAAACATTTTTTATTAATCGCAATCCCTAATACATAGATATAAGTATTGATCTATCTACTTCTTCTATTACCCCCCCCAAAATTCTTAAACTAATTGTCTTATGTTTCGTACTCCGTCTTTGTATTAGTTTTGTTAATTAAAGTACAATGTTTTTCTACTTGACATTATTTGACATTATACATTTCCCACGATAGTATAACTTATATTTTCCGTATTAAACTATGTCTCTTAATTTAATGTAATATAAATTCACTTTTTATTTTCAAAATATATAACAATTAAACACGCATCTTCTTTATAGATTTAACAGACCCCCCAAATCAAGTGTTCGCACACGGACCATCTAAAAGAAAGCCTGCTTGAGCTTTTCATGGACATGAACAAAATGAAACTTTTTTTTGGTAAGTGAGGACATGAATGTTAACGTTATCGAGGTAGTCATACCGCTCTTGTCAACACGCAATATAAGAATTTATTTTTTTGTTATAATTTTTCCAGTTCTTTTTTCTTGAGACATAATGTCACGCTACTTCTTGATAATTCATTCAAATTTTGTGTGTAGCTAGAAAAAAGTAATGTTAGAAAAAAGTCGTGCCTACAAAATTTATAATACTTGCGGCTTGTGTTCCTTTTTTTTAGGAAAGAGTTGACTTTTTTCTGTAAGCGTGTTTTTATACTTATAACTACTTGTATATTAAGGCCGTAGACATTATAAGATATGAAAATTGATTAAAAAAAGGGTTGGACAGTTGTAGTCGTGTGTTCCCATATACTAAGCGAAAATTAAATGGGGGCACCAGGTCTATAAGAAAAGTATTCTATAGAGAAGTTCATTTGAAAAGTTGACGATAGGAAGACATTTCTATAGTAGAGTTGACGATAGGAAGACATTTCTATAGAAAAGTTGACGATAGGAAGACATTTCTATAGAAAAGTTGACGATAGGAAGACATTTCTATAGAAAAGTTGACGATAGGAAGACATTTCTATAGATAGGAAGTCATTTCTATAGAAAAGTTGACGATAGGAAGACATTTCTTTAGAATTGTTGACGATAGGAAGACATTTCTTTAAAAAAGTTGACAATGAGAAGACATTTATTCAAAAAAGTTGACGATAGGAATACATTTCTATAGAAAAGTTGATGATAGGAAGGAATTTATATAGAAATGTTGACAATAGGAAGACATTTCTATAGAAAAGTTGACGATAGGAATACATTTCTATAGAAACCTTTACGATAAGAATACATTTCTATAGAAACGTTGACGATAGGAATACATTTCTATAGAAAAGTTGACGATAGGAATACATTTCAATAGAAAAGTTGACGATAGGAATACATTTCTATAGAAAAGTTGACGATAGGAATACATTTCAATAGAAAAGTTGACGATAGGAATACATTTCTATAGAAAAGTTGACGATAGGAATACATTTCTATAGAAAAGTTGACGAAAGGAATACATTTCTATAGAAAAGTTGACGATAGGAATACATTTCTATAGAAAATTTGACGATAGGAATACATTTCTATAGAAACGTTGACAATAGGAAAACATTTCTATGGAAAAGTTGACAATAGGAAAACAGTTCTATAGAAAAGTTGACGACAGGAAGACATTTCTATAGAAAAATTGACGATAGGAATCTATTTCTATAGAAAAGTTGGCAATAGGAAGACATTTCTAGAGAAAAGTTAACGAAAGGTATAAATTTCTATAGAAAAATTGACGGTAGGAATACATTACTACAGAAAAGTTTCAATATGAATGCATTTCTATAGAAAAGTTGATGATAGAAATACATTTATATACAAAAGTTTACGATAGGAATACATTTCTGTAGAAAAAAATACGACATGAAGATACTTTTATAGAAAAGTTGAAGATTTGAAGACATTTATAGAAAAAAATTTTACGATAGGATGACTTTTCTATAGAAAAGTTGACAATACGAGTAGAGTGATTTTATATAGAAAAGTAGACATTATGACGATTTTTCTATAGAAAAGTTGATAATAGGATGACTTTTCTATAGAAAAGTTGCTAATACGATGAATGTTCTATAGAAAAGTTGACGATAGGATGACTTTTTTATAGAAGACGTTACAATAAGATGACTTTTCTATAGAAGAGTTGGCAACTGGAAGACTGTTTTATGAAAAAGTGGACGATAGGACGACTTTTCTATAGAAAGCTTGAAGATAGGACCACATTTCTATAGAAAATTTGAGAACACTTTTATAGAAAAGTTGACGATAGGATACTTTTTTAGAAAAGTTGAGATTTTTTAAGGAAATTTGACGATAGGAAGATATTTCTCTAAAAAAAAGTTTACGATAGAAAGACACTACTCTAGAAAATTTGACGATTACAAGACATTTCTATAGAAAAGTGGACGATAGGAAGACATTTCTCTAAAAAAGTTGCCGACATGAAGACATTTTTCTAGAAGGATTGACAATACAAAGACATTAGTATAGAAAAGTTGATGATAGGATGACATTTCTATAGAAAAATTGACGATAGGAAGACATTTTTATAGAAAAATTGACGATAGGAAGACATTTCTATAGAAAAATTTACGATAGGAAGACATTTCTATAGAAAAATTGACGATAGGAATACATTTCTATAGAAAAATTGACGATAGGAAGATATTTCTATAGAAAAATTTACGATAGGAAGACATTTCTATAGAAAAGTTGACTATAGGAAAACATTTCAATAGAAAAGTTGATTATAGGAAGACATTTCATTAGAAAAGTTGACGAGAGGAAGACATTTTTATAAACAAGTTGAAGATAGGAAGATATTTCTATAGGAAAGTAGACGATTGCAAGATATTTCCTTAATTAAGTTAAAGATATAAAGACACTAACAGAGACATGAAAAAAATATAACCAAATTCTTTTCCTTTAGACTTATATTTTGGTGTGTTTATGTGTATATAATATAATTAAATATAGGTTTGGTTTCATGTGTCCTCCTAACACACATTTTCCTTAAATTTTATAAAAAAAAAACAAATCTTAAAGCATGTATGTATATTGTACGATGTAGAATGATTCTGATTACATTTTGTTGAACAATATTTTATGGTTTCTTTTTAAAGCATTTTATTGAAACAGTGGAGTCACAATTGATATCATTTTTTTGTATTAAAATTATAATGATATTCCTTTTAGGTACTTAGAATTTTTTTAACTTTTCTATAAAATCAGTTTATTATGAAGTTTTTAAACTTGTTACTTTTTGAATACCACTTCTCATTTTCCTACTGTTTTAAGTTCCTTCCGTCAATAAACTATAGACCATATCATGTTCTTGATACAAGTACATATCACTCATTTACTTAAAAATTAGAACAACTCAATTAAACAACAAATCTAGTTAAATTGATAAAAAAAAATATGATATACAAACTTTTACTTTATTTAATAAGTATATGCGTAGTCATAAGAAATTTTTAGTTACTTTGAATAGTAAAGGACCTAATCTCAAATTATAAAGTTAAAAATATTTTAAAGGCTTTAGTAGTGTAAAAAATCCAATGAATAATTTCTATAGGAGTAATACTGTTATTGTAGACGACTTTTGTTTTACTAATAAAAAAGTTAAATTATATCAAAACTGATCTCAAAATATCAAAATTTCAAGTTATGCCACTTTTCGAGCCAATGATTATCATATACTTCATATTTTTATAAGATTTTTCTATTTACTTTTTGCTCTAAATTGTTATATTAACAATGTTTATGTATAATATTATCGAAAGCAAAATAGTTGTTAGAAACTATTTAAGGAGCTTGTTAAGTATTCATTGTACGTAACTGATGTTTACCATGAAAATAAAAATATTTAGAATATTTACTAAGAAATATGTTATAGGGGAACCAAGGGCAAGGGTAAGTAAAATTGTTAGTTTAAAAAAAATTTCTTAGTATTTTCAATACAATTAATATAAATAATTTTAATAGAATTTAAGAACTACAAAAATTAAAATTCCTGTGATCGGCGCTCGAACCCAGGTCTGATATAATATGTTATGCTTAGTAGTCGACATGCTAACCAATAAAGCCACCGCACCTACAATATATAATAGATATCTAGGAATCAGATATAAATTTCTTTAAAATTGTAATTTTCAAATAAGAACATCTTAAATTTTTAAAGACTTTCACCAATGCTTCAGTAGCTTTAGCCAAAGTATTATATTCCCTAATCAATAATAGCTCTATAAATTATAGTATTTACAAATGATTCATCAACAATTATATATCAATTATAAATTGCTTTTAAGAGCATTAAAATTTCAAAAGGGTTATATTTTAATTATCGAAAAATATTAGGCACAGAAATTGTTAAGTACTTAAAATCATTCTATAAAAGTACATATTTAAATTTTAAACAAGAACATACAATAGTTTTCTATCTAATATTACCTAAAAACACAAGTTATCATATCCAGACATTTTCAAATCCCACACCCCACTAGCCTTCTACTAGAACTATATAAACAATTTCTAAATTCAATATAAACCAAATTATATTTAAGCACTTGCGTACATACGAAAACAATTGAAAATATATACGTATTCAAAAAACTTACCATTCCATATATAACCAGTTTATAATCAGGGGTTTGAAGAAAAGTTATTTTCCAATACACAAACACGATTACCTGAAAATAAAAAAAAAATTAAATTAGTTATAAAAAATACTTTTTTTATAAGAATTTCATTTGCTCTTGCTAAAACATTTAATTTTATTTTAAACCCAAAAGTAGGCTATGGGAATTTAAAACTATATCATTTTTTTATAACCCAGGGGGAGTTTTTAATCATAATAGATGAAAACTTTTGCATAAATTGCATTTAAGTTGGTACAAAATTTAAATGGATATAATATAAACAGACAAAAAGCAAGAGATAAAAATTTAACTCTAGGAAAGGTTTTCCATAGAAAAATTTGTAATAGAAAAAGTTTCCTATAGAAAAGTTCATAATAGGAAGACATCTCTAGAAAAAAGTTAAAGAAAAAAAGACACTTCTATACACTTCCATAGAAAAGTTGACGATAGGAAGATATTCTTATAACAAGTTGACGATATGAAAACTTTTCTAGAGAAATGTTGATGACAGGAAAACATTTCTCTAGAAAAGTTGACGATAGGAAGACATTTCTAGAGAAAAGTTGACTATAGGAATACATTTCTACAGAAAAATTGACGATAGGAAGACATTTCTAGAGAAAAGTTGACCAAATAAAATATATCTGGAGATAACTTGACGACGGGAAGATGTTTCAAGAGAAAAGTTGAGGATAGGAAGTCATCTCTAGGGAAAAGTTGACCAAAGAGAGACATTTCTAGAGAAAAGTTGACGATAGTAAGACATTTTTATAGAAAAATTAACAATAGGAAGACATTTCTATGGAAAAGTTGACAATAGGAAAACATTTCTATAGAAAAGTTGAGGATAGGAAGACATTTCTATAGAAAAGTTGACGATAGGATGACTTTTCTCTAGAAAAGTTGACGATAGGATGACTTTTCTATTGAAAGGTTATCTTAAGTAAGACTTTTTTTATAAAAAAAAGTTGTCTTAAGGAAAACTTTTGGAAAAAAAAGTTCTTTTAAGGAAGACCTTTCTATAGAAAATTTGTCATAAGGAAGACTTCTCTATAGAAAAGTTGACGATAGGAAGACTCTTCTATAGAAAAGTTGTCTTAGGGAAGACTTTTCTATAGAAAAGTTATCCTAAGGAAGACTTTTATACAGAAAAATTTTCTTTAGGATGAGTTTTTTATATAGTGTTGTCTTATAGAAGGCTTTTCTATAGAAAAGTTACTTTATGAAGATTTTTCTGTTGGTGTTATTAAAACTAAAGATGATGTCACAGAAATAGTGACAAATGCCAACCAAATCTAGGGATTAGCCTTTTAAGCAATTAAAATTTTAACCGATTTTGAACTACTTATTTCAAAAAAAAATTTAAAATTCTTTGGTTTTAAAAGTAATTCATTCCTTAAATTCTTTGAACTCCAATAATAATAAAAACTTTAAATATAAATATTCTTTAAAACAATAAAAAAAACCATAGTATATATTTGCAACAATTATTACTACCAGGCGACATATGTAACATATTATTTTAGGCGTCCCTTAACATATCCGTATCCCTCTATTAACATATTTTTAACAAAAAAAAACTCTTGAATAAAAAAAACAATAGAAAAATTTATTTGTGTTGGGCAAAAAATGTAGAATGTTTATACAGTTGTCCTTACATACACACTCACAACAAGCAAAAAATTTTATAGAAAATAAAAGATATAGTAACAATAAGAAGTGGATATTATTATAGTATAAATACTGATAGCACAATAAGATATGATATGAATTATCATTAAGATTGTCACTAAAAAGTCTGAAATGCTAACAATAGCCGGATTCAGATACCGGGATCAGAGTAAATGAAGTAGATTTGTTAAGGGTTAGTATATATAAAATCTTATAGTTTGTTGCCGCCTTAATATATGCTTTAAGAACTATTTTGTAGAAACAAGAAAAACCACAAGTTTTACTAAATTCTTAAATGTATGTGAGTGTGTGTGTTAGTTTTTAAATTTGTTAAAGGGATAGTCGTTTTGTTTTAATACACATTTTCCTTTTCCAAAACACACTTTATTTTTACAATTTTCAACACTAGACTATTGAAATACATGAAAACATATACATATATGTATGTATGTGTTCACATATACAGAGCCTTTTCTAAAAAGACCGGAAATAGCTAACATATCATTTGTACATAATGAAAAGATATCACGAATATATATTGTTGTTTATATTTGCTTGGCATATCTTAGAGTTTTGTTGTTCTTTCATTTCAACTAGAATTTTTCTTTTAGTTTTCTATTTCGCATTTTATTTTTATTTTAACACTAAAATCCAACAACTAAGGAAAAATAATCATAAAATATTGTATATTGTCGTCTAGACTGTAAATTGGCCTATGTGTTTCCAAGAATTTTTTTCGAAGGCAAAAAATTAAAATAATTTTTTACATGGAAAACTTGGAAACATTCTACAAAATTATCATAATAACTGCAAAACTCTTACAGTTACAGATCCTTAGATATATTTTCCGAAGTAATAATATGAACAATTTCAAAATTTTCACATGAACCTTTTCACAGACTAGACGATAATACATAGAAATTTTAGCATTAAAATTATTTTTAGCTATAACATTATTCCAGCTAGTTAACGATATGTTAGAATATTAAGTTTACTCTGTCTCGGCTTCACAACATTTGTTGTGAGGGGTCAGTGAAAATTGTTTAGCAGGAATAATGTTAAAGTTGAAAAATATTAAGAAAAATAGTCTACTATTAAGGCTTAATAATAATACAAAGATATCACAGAAAATATAAACTTAATAGTTTAAAATGGATTTAAGTCGTTGTCAGGATATAACAAAATGTATATATACAGAAAAGGCAACGAAATTGTTTAAATTTCCATTAAAAAAACGTCAAATAATTTTTGTGCTGGCATGTTCTTTTGATTTTTTTATTGGAACAATATTTGGAGTAAATCCTTATTTATACATTACATTGTAATATAACTATGAAAAAAAATCTTATTTTTATAGGAAATTCTTAAAGAATTTTTAATTTTTGAGGAAGTTTTACAAAAATTTAAAAAAAATTCCTATTGTTATAGGAAATTTTTCAAAAATTTCCTATTTTTATAGGAAATTTTTCAAAAATTTTCTATTTTTATAGGAAATTTTTCAAAAATTTTCTATTTTTATAGGAAAATTTCCTATAGGAAAAATTTTGTCAAAAATTTTCTATTTTTATAGGAAATTTTGTCAAAAATTTCCTATTTTTATAGGAAATTTTGTCAAAAATTTCCTATTTTTATAGGAAATTTTGTCAAAAATTTCCTATTTTTATAGGAAATTTTGTCAAAAATTTCCTATTTTTATAGGAAATTTTGTCAAAAATTTCCTATTTTTATAGGAAATTTTGTCAAAAATTTCCTATTTTTATAGGAAATTTTGTCAAAAATTTCCTATTTTTATAGGAAATTTTGTCAAAAATTTCTTATTTTTAAAGGAAATTTTGTCAAAAATTTCCTATTTTTATAGGAAATTTTGTCAAAAATTTCCTATTTTTATAGGAACTTTTGTCAAAAATTTCCTATTTTTATAGGAAATTTTGTCAAAAATTTCCTATTTTTATAGGAAATTTTGTCAAAAATTTCCTATTTTTATAGGAAATTTTGTAAAAATTTCCTATTTTTATAGGAAATTTTGTCAAAAATTTCCTATTTTTATAGGAAATTTTGTCAAAAATTTCCTATTTTTATAGGAAATTTTGTCAAAAATTTCCTATTTTTATAGGAAATTTTGTCAAAAATTTCCTATTTTTATAGGAAATTTTGTCAAAAATTTTTATAGGAAATTTTGTCAAAAATTTCCTATTTTTATAGGAAATTTTGTCAAAAATTTCCTATTTTTATAGGAAATTTTGTCAAAAATTTCCTATTTTTATAGGAAATTTTGTCAAAAATTTCCTATTTTTATAGAAAATTTTGTCAAAGATTTCCTATTTTTATAGGAAATTTTGTCAAAAATATCCTATTTTTATAGGAAATTTTTCAAAAATTTCCTATTTTTATAGGAAATTTTGTCAAAAATTTCCTATTTTTATAGGAAATTTTTCAAAAATTTCCTATTTTTATAGGAAATTTTTCAAAAATTTCCTATTTTTATAGGAAATTTTTCAAAAATTTCCTATTTTTATAGGAAATTTTTCAAAAATTTCCTATTTTTATAGGAAATTTTTCAAAAATTTTCTATTTTTATAGGAAATTTTTCAAAAATTTCCTATTTTTATAGGAAATTTTTCAAAAATTTCCTATTTTTATAGGAAATTTTCAAAAATTTCCTATTTTTATAGGAAATTTTTCAAAAATTTCCTATTTTTATAGGAAATTTTGTCAAAAATTTCCTATTTTTATAGGAAATTTTGTCAAAAATTTCCTATTTTTATAGGAAATTTTGTCAAAAATTTCCTATTTTTATAGGAAATTTTGTCAAAAATTTCCTATTTTTATAGGAAATTTTGTCAAAAATTTCCTATTTTGATAGGAAATTTTGTCAAAAATTTCCTATTTTTATAGGAAATTTTTCAAAAATTTCCTATTTTTATAGGAAATTTTGTCAAAGATTTCCTATTTTTATAGGAAATTTTGTCAAAAATTTTCTATTTTTATAGGAAATTTTGTCAAAAATTTCCTATTTTTATAGGAAATTTTGTCAAAAATTTCCTATTTTTATAGGAAATTTTGTCAAAAATTTCCTATTTTTATAGGAAATTTTTCAAAAATTTCCTATTTTTATAGGAAATTTTTCAAAAATTTCCTATTTTTATAGGAAATTTTTCAAAAATTTCCTATTTTTATAGGAAATTTTTCAAAAATTTCCTATTTTTATAGGAAATTTTTCAAAAATTTCCTATTTTTATAGGAAATTTTTCAAAAATTTCCTATTTTTATAGGAAATTTTTCAAAAATTTCCTATTTTTATAGGAAATTTTTCAAAAATTTCCTATTTTTATAGGAAATTTTTCAAAAATTTCCTATTTTTATAGGAAATTTTTCAAAAATTTCCTATTTTTATAGGAAATTTTTCAAAAATTTCCTATTTTTATAGGAAATTTTTCAAAAATTTCCTATTTTTATAGGAAATTTTTCAAAAATTTCCTATTTTTATAGGAAATTTTTCAAAAATTTCCTATTTTTATAGGAAATTTTTCAAAAATTTCCTATTTTTATAGGAAATTTTTCAAAAATTTCCTATTTTTATAGGAAATTTTTCAAAAATTTCCTATTTTTATAGGAAATTTTTCAAAAATTTCCTATTTTTATAGGAAATTTTTCAAAAATTTCCTATTTTTATAGGAAATTTTTCAAAAATTTCCTATTTTTATAGGAAATTTTTCAAAAATTTCCTATTTTTATAGGAAATTTTTCAAAAATTTCCTATTTTTATAGGAAATTTTTCAAAATTTCCTATTTTTATAGGAAATTTTTTAAAAATTTCCTATTTTTATAGGAAATTTTTCAAAAATTTCCTATTTTTATAGGAAATTTTTCAAAAATTTCCTATTTTTATAGGAAATTTTTTCAAAAATTTCCTATTTTTATAGGAAATTTTTCAAAAATTTCCTATTTTTATAGGAAATTTTTCAAAAATTTCCTATTTTTATAGGAAATTTTTCAAAAATTTCCTATTTTTATAGGAAATTTTTCAAAAATTTCCTATTTTTATAGGAAATTTTTCAAAAATTTCCTATTTTTATAGGAAATTTTTCAAAAATTTCCTATTTTTATAGGAAATTTTTCAAAAATTTCCTATTTTTATAGGAAATTTTTCAAAAATTTCCTATTTTTATAGGAAATTTTCAAAAATTTCCTATTTTTATAATAAATTTTTCAAAAATTTCCTATTTTTATAGGAAAATTTTCAAAAATTTCCTATTTTTATAGAAAATTTTTCAAAAATTTCCTATTTTTATAGGAATTTTTTCAAAAATTTCCTATTTTTATAGCAAGTTTTTCAAAAATTTCCTACTTTTGTAGCAAATTTTTCAAAAATTTCCTATTTTTATAGCAAATTTTTCAAAAATTTCCTATTTTTATAGGAAATTTTGTCAAAAATTTCCTATTTTTATAGGAAATTTTTCAAAAATTTCCTATTTTTATAGGAAATTTTTCAAAAATTTCCTATTTTTATAGGAAATTTTGTCAAAAATTTCCTATTTTTATAGGAAATTTTTCAAAAATTTCCTATTTTTATAGGAAATTTTTCAAAAATTTCCTATTTTTATAGGAAATTTTTCAAAAATTTCCTATTTTTATAATAAATTTTTCAAAAATTTCCTATTTTTATAGGAAAATTTTCAAAAATTTCCTATTTTTATAGAAAATTTTTCAAAAATTTCCTATTTTTATAGGAATTTTTTCAAAAATTTCCTATTTTTATAGCAAATTTTTCAAAAATTTCCTATTTTTATAGCAAATTTTTCAAAAATTTCCTATTTTTATAGCAAATTTTTCAAAAATTTCCTATTTTTATAGCAAATTTTTCAAAAATTTCCTGTTTTTATAGCAAATTTTTCAAAAATTTCCTATTTTTATAGGAAATTTTTCAAAAATTTCCTATTTTTATAGGAAATTTTTCAAAAATTTCCTATTTTTATAGGAAATTTTTCAAAAATTTCCTATTTGTATAGGAAATTTTTCAAAAATTTCCTATTTTTATAGGAAATTTTTCAAAAATTTCCTATTTTTATTTCCTATTTCTATAGAAAATTTTTTAATAATTTCATATTTTTATAGGAAATTTTTGAAAAATTTCTTATTTTTATAGGAAATTTTTGAAAAATTTCTTATTTTGATAGGAAATTTTTCAAAGATTCCCTGTTTTTATAGGAACTTTTTCAAAAAAATACGATTTTTATAGGAAATGTTTTTAAAATTCCCTTTTTTTGTAGGAAAATTTTCAAAAATTTCCTAGTTTTATAGAAAATTTTTTAAAATTTTCCTATTTTTATAGAAATTTTTCAAAAATTTCCTAGTTTTATAGAAAAATTTAAAAAAATTTGCTATTTTTATGTGAAATTTTGTGATAGCTAAAATAATGTTGTATTCCTCCATTATAAATACCTTAAAGTTTTACACTTTATCCCAGTCTTTAATAATTTGAAGATTATACTTTATTGTCTCTTAAATGTTTAATTTGAAAAATTTGTCAAAAACACTCGAAAATAACGATAATAAATTTTATGTTTAAATTTTAATAGGAATATATAATCAAATCAAATTTTCTTAATCCACAAATGGGTTTATAAGCTGTCATTAACTAACATTTATGACTTATAATATTTTTTATATATAATATAAATTAAAAACCGGAAGTAGAGCCTTTACCAATACAAGAGGACAAATGCTTACTTAAGTAGTTTTATAATAAAATTTTATATTCGTTATATAGGACAAATAATGATGTATAGTGTACATTTAGATATACATACATATATATATGTATGTATACTTTCATAAGTATGTTTGCATGTGTATGTGTGTAAAAATCTCTGTTCATGTCTAAGTTCATCTCTTGTGGTTCCATGTTTATGACAGTAAATATTTTAATTTCCTACAAATAAATATTTAAACAAATTGAAAAAAGAAGACAAGAAATCTTGTTACAGAGAGTTTAGGTTAAAATATTTTATAATTTAGAAAATGGAAAACTGTGTAACTTTTGTTTTGGACAACTATTACAATAAACAACAACTATAACTAACACTATCATTACAAGTGCAACAACTACGATATTATGGTACTAAATAAAATAGCAAACAACATTATTAAGTTTAAACAAGAGTTGGGGTATACACAATATATTCAGTAGATACCTAAAGTTTTTGAAAACATATTCATATACATATAAATATTAGAGGGGCTCTTCTTTAGGCCATGAAGTATAATAAATGTGAAGATATTTTAAAGAATTTATAAGAACAAATAATTTCCTGAACCACCCTACTAGAATTTCCCCATGGTTATTGCGAACACATGTGTAAAAAGTATTTACTTCGTTTACTTAAAAAATAATTTTACTAGATTTTATAGCCTAAGTTTAGGCATCTATTATAATAAAGTATTATTTACAATAGAAACTGTAATTTACTAACATTTTGCAAAACTTTACAAATTGTTTTTTGTTTTTGATAAAAAAATAAGTTCATAAAAAACTTAAATGTTGAACTATTTTATAACTGAAGTCTATTTAAATTGTTACCAGGATCAGTATAGCAATACACTTTGGGAAAGGACAAAAACAAAATTAGAATTTTGTAATTAATATTACTTTCCACTTTTATTAACATTGAATTTTAGTTTTAAGATAGTTATACCATTTAAGAATTTAAGTTAAAAATTAAACCCTTTTTCACTAATTCTTCTCAGTGTACTCTTCTTTTGCTCAACCTATGTTTGAATTCAAACTTTAAACTGCTTTTAAATATTTTATTTCTATACTTTTTATATCATTTAAATGCGTTGAAATTCTTCATAATCCTACAAACGAGCCATAACTTAGAAAAGAAATTTATGACTTTTTTTAACTTGAGGGGTAATCAACCAAAAAGGCTTGGTCAAATATATTAAGTCATATAAACTAAAGATTTAATTATCTCATAACAATATAAAACTTAAACATAGTCTGACAGTTTTGAAAACCAATGTTTTAAAGGATTTTCAGATTTTTATGACATCGTTAATGGTAAAGGATTTACTGATTTAAGTAGATTTTAATGTGATGACCGACGATGCACAGTGGTTTACGGACGCTTTTTTTTGGAAATAATTCTTTAACTTTTGAACGACTGGAGATATTTGAATGAAATTTGACATGGTGATAGTCAAGGAGTATTCGAGTTGGTTTTTAAAAGCACTGGTCCATGAGGGGTCGGGAGAGTGATTGATGGACCTTCAAAGTTGGTCACCTCGGGTGTTCGACTTTTTTAAAAATTCGCCAAAAATCCATTTATGTATGGATTGAAAAGAAATTTTAAACTTAAGTTGTCCTTGAGAAGATCTACAAAAAATATGCTTAAATGTGTAGGTTATCTCCTTTGGATTTCGAGATATTTGGGTAAAAAGGAATTTTTAGGTTGATTTTTTACCTCTTTTTTTAAGCTTTTTTTGATCTGGTGGACGCATCTGAGGACCAAAAATTTTTTAGGAATATTCTTTAAATTTGTAATAAAATTCTGAATAATTTTTGTGCAAGTTAGTTATAGAAATCTTCTTTTGTTTAAAAGTTAAAAATATTCAAAGTTGAAACTTACAAAAAATTTCGCTTTTTTTTTAGTTTTTCCCCAAAAGATAGCTATATTTTTTCACTAATAAAAAAATATTTTCTTAAGAAACATAAAAAGATTTTTAAAGTTTTTAAAAGAAAACATAATGAGAATGCGTATAAAACAAATTTCTTGCTAATTGGACTTTTGGTCCTCGCACATGTCCTCTCCAAAAAATGGCAATTTGTAAAAAAAAAAATTAGTTTAAACAAAAATTTCTCAAAAGGCAAAGCACCGATTTGAAAAAAATTATAATGTTCATATTTTCCAATATATCTGTTATTGATTAGAAAAGTTTTTTCTGAAACGCGCTGCAAATAGAGACAGTGTTGCCATATTTGTAAAAAAACTCATTTTTTGAAACACCTTTTTCCCCAGTTGGGAATTGGGGAATTTTTAAGTTAAAATTGGGAATTTTTTTTAGTCTATTGCTTTTACATCTTATTGGTCTACATTACTACAAAATTTCATTGTAATATCTTTATCCATGTCATTTCCACAGAATATCAAAGATTAAAAATATTTTCCTTAAAAAAGCAGAAAAACAATTTTTTTTTGCTTTACGATACAAAGTGTAAAAAAAGTAACGCACTTAAAAAAAACTTTTACTTAGTGCTAATCTCCTAGTCTTTCCCGATCTAATGATACTAAACATGTATATAAAGCATTAATACCGAGTCTTAAAAAACTCTGAAAAGTTTGGCCCCCGTAGCATTTTTACACTGTTTATTTAAATATAAGTGATGAATTTGTGCATATAAAGTTAATTATCATACTCAAATATTTCACTATTTTTAAGATGACAATGATCCTTCGCTAATAAACAAATATTTTCTTCAAAAAGATATAAATAGTTTTTTATTTTTTTAAAGAAAACATTATAAGAATGACTTAAAAAAATTTTATTCGATTTTGCCTTTTGTTCCAAGCTAAAAAATAAAATTTTAGTAAAAGATTCTAAATAAGTAAGTACTAGTAAGGCACCGATTTTGATAACAGTGTAAAGGTAATATATCCATAATTTGTAGCAAAAGTTTAATTAGAAGAGTACTTTTATAGTAACAGTGTGACAATTTATTTAAAATAAGATTTAAAGGCATTTTTCCGGTATTTAAAATTGGTGTATTTGAAAAAATTGCAAAATTATGTTAAGGTTATAAAATGTTTTTTAATGTGAAAGTTAATGCAATAGGTAAAAATTGTTACAACTTGGGTTTTTCATAATGGTCAGAAAGGATATGGTTACTCACCTCCATACAGGTAGGTTTTACGAGACGCACATATTGGTTGAGTTATATATGCACCTATTTTTAGAGGTAAAAAATACATTAATTCATTGATTTCTTTATTATTCTTTGGATACAGGTATATATAAAAAATGTTTTTTTTTTAATATAAAAAAGAAAGTTTTAAATGTAACTGCTATTAACAGTTAAAACATCATGGCTATAACATTGGAATTTAAAGTGTTGTGCGATATTCTTTTTGAACAACCAAGCAGTTCGAGAGCAGAAAAAATTAAAATAATCATGCGATATGCTAAAAGTCAAACTAACTCCATGATTCTCAATAGTGAGGAAGACAAAGTCGTAAAATTTGTAAAGTTATTTGAACTTAAAATTAAGTCGGTTAATTACTGTTTAAAAAGATTTGAATCTAAATTTAAAGACTGGCTGAAGGACTCAATTGAGCTTAAAACTTCTGGTGCTGGAGCCCCTCTAAAAAACTATGATGATCTCGGAGAAAGATCTAAAAAGATGCGATTATCCGAAGTTCTTTCTACTCATTCGGATACTGAAATCAAAGATTCCTTTAAGGAAGTGCTCAAACGAAATAATCAACCAGCTGAAGCTAAACAAATAGCAGATATTCTCCCAGAGGCTTCTCCTAAACGTCTTAAGCGAATTATTAAGAGTATACCAACTCCTTCTTCTCAATCAGAATTTTCGGAGGAAGAAGCACTTGCTCTTATGCTCGAGTTGAAATTGAGTAAAAATAAATATATTAAACTCTGTAAGGCATTACGAGACAAAGGACACTCAATTTTACCAGGATATAATGCGTTATTAAAAACCAAAAAAAACTTAATACCAACAAACGTGATAGGAGACGAAAGTGCATCTGTGGATTTATCAAAATTATTGGAAAATACGGCATCAAGGCTGATATCTACTACATTGTCTGAAGAAGAAGCCAAGAAACTTGACAACAAGGACTTAACTTTAATATGTAAATGGGGATGTGACGGTTTATCTGGATTACCGGAATACAAACAATCAACATCTCATCAGAACACAAATGACTACAGAAGCGTTTTTATGGCATCCCTAGTACCACTAAGATTAAGAAAGAATCGTTCTGAACCATCCACATCAAAAGAGCGTACTGAATATGTGTGGGTTAACACATCTCCAGGATCAAAGGCATTTTGCAGACCGATCAGATTCGAATATTTAAAAGAAAATGCAGCAAGCACAAAAAATTGGGTTGATGATATCAAATATTCAATAGACAATTTGAGTCCAGTCTGCATAGACATACATGGATATTTGATTAATGTAAATTTTGAGCTTCAATTGACAATGATAGATGGAAAAGTAAGCAACGCTATAACGGAAACCCATTCAACTTGGAAATGCTCATTATGCGGAAAGAAGAAATCGGAATTTCTACAAACTTCAGAAGATGCATCAGCTAGTACTGTAATTAATCAAGAGGTTCTGGAATTTGGTATATCGCCCCTACATGCACGTATCCGATTTTTAGAATTTATGCTACATATAGCATATGATCTGAAATATAGGAATATACCTGATAATCAGCTAAAATCCGTGAGAAATAATAAGGAACTGATTGAAATGAGATCCAGTGAAAAAAAAAGGATTCAGGAAGAATTCAAAACTATGACGGGTCTAAACATAGACAAACCACTTGTAGGATATGGCAGTACAAACGATGGTAATACGGCCAGGCGATTCTTTGAAAATTATGAAACAACTTCAAAGATTACTGGAATTGATGAGGAAGTTCTTCGTAAATGTTACGTAATATTATCGGCAATAAATAGCAAATATCAAATAAATGCTGGAAAATTTCATTGCTATGCCCTCAACGCGTTAACTCGTATACGACATTTGTATCACTGGAAAGAAATTACACCAACAGTTCATAAAGTCCTTCAACATGGTCGTGAAATAATTGAATCAAATCTTCTCCCACTTGGTGAACTGACAGAAGAGGCCCAGGAAGCGCGGAATTCAGATTTCAAGTATATCCAACTATTTAATACCAGAAAATGCTCAAGAAAATCGCAAAATCAGGATCTAATAAATTATCTCTTGTTGTCTTCTGATCCTGCTCTATCAACGATAAGAAAGAAATGGTGGAGCAGTTATACAAAAACTTCTGAAAACGAACACCTGGAAGAGGTTCTTGATATAATAGATTGTACTGATTATTTTACTGAAAATAAAAATTAAGTAAATAACTACTTTTATATAAATATGTAATAAAAACTGTAAGTTTAAACTTTAACTACAAATACTTCAATAAAATGTATTTCACCTTTTAATATAAGTACAAATTATTTACATTTTGATATTTCATAAATCCTCATGATATTTTCTTTAAAAAAATAAAAAAATATTTGTTTGTTATCGAAGGATCATTGTCATCTTATAGTGAAATATTTGAGTATGATTATTAATTTTATATGCACAAATTCATCACTTATATTTAAATAAACAGTGTAAAAATGCTACGGGGGCCAAAGTTTTCAGAGTTTTTTAAGACTCGGTATTAATGCTTTATATACATGTTTAGTATCATTAGATCGGGAAAGACTAGGAGATTAGCACTAAGTAAAAGTTTTTTTTAAGTGCGTTACTTTTTTTACACTTTGTATCGTAAAACAAAAAAAAATTGTTTTTCTGCTTTTTTAAGGAAAATATTTTTAATCTTTGATATTCTGTGGAAATGACATGGATAAAGATATTACAATGAAATTTTGTAGTAATGTAGACCAATAAGATGTAAAAGCAATAGACTAAAAAAAATTCCCAATTTTAACTTAAAAATTCCCCAATTCCCAACTGGGGAAAAAGGTGTTTCAAAAAATGAGTTTTTTTACAAATATGGCAACACTGTCTCTATTTGCAGCGCGTTTCAGAAAAAACTTTTCTAATCAATAACAGATATATTGGAAAATATGAACATTATAATTTTTTTCAAATCGGTGCTTTGCCTTTTGAGAAATTTTTGTTTAAACTAATTTTTTTTTTTACAAATTGCCATTTTTTGGAGAGGACATGTGCGAGGACCAAAAGTCCAATTAGCAAGAAATTTGTTTTATACGCATTCTCATTATGTTTTCTTTTAAAAACTTTAAAAATCTTTTTATGTTTCTTAAGAAAATATTTTTTTATTAGTGAAAAAATATAGCTATCTTTTGGGGAAAAACTAAAACAAAAGCGAAATTTTTTGTAAGTTTCAACTTTGAATATTTTTAACTTTTAAACAAAAGAAGATTTCTATAACTAACTTGCACAAAAATTATTCAGAATTTTATTACAAATTTAAAGAATATTCTTAAAAAATTTTTGGTCCTCAGATGCGTCCACCAGATCAAAAAAAGCTTAAAAAAAGAGGTAAAAAATCAACCTAAAAATTCCTTTTTACCCAAATATCTCGAAATCCAAAGGAGATAACCTACACATTTAAGCATATTTTTCGTAGATCTTCTCAAGGACAACTTAAGTTTAAAATTTCTTTTCAATCCATACATAAATGGATTTTTGGCGAATTTTTAAAAAAATCGAACACCCGAGGTGACCAACTTTGAAGGTCCATCAATCACTCTCCCGACCCCTCATGGACCAGTGCTTTTAAAAACCAACTCAAATACTCCTTGACTACCACCATGTCAAATTTCATTCAAATATCTCCAGTCGTTCAAAAGTTACAGAATTATTTCCAAAAAAAAGCGTCCGTAAACCACTGTGCGATGGAAATTTCTAAACAAATTATGTGTGAAAATTTGTTGAAGAGATGAATGAGTGTGGTATTTAAATGACTTTCGAAAGCAAGGGGATTGCGGCCAAAAATTGACCACTTTTAATAAAATAAGTTTTGTTTTTGTAAATAGACAAATCGGCAGTAAAAACAGTGAATTGCGCCATTTGTTGTAATTTGAAAGCATTGTTTAAGTTTTTTGGTCTAGAACCAATTTTATTTCTTTTGCGTCGACTGCGTGTTATTGCTGTAGGATGGAGGATGCTGTGGTAATTAATAGTTTTAAAAGGAATTAATAATTACAGAAATATTGATGTTGGTGTAACCGGGGCTCGAACCCAGGCTGAATATAACATGTCATTCTAAGTAGTCAATGTAATTACCAACTAAGCCACACCCTCTAGATTTTTTCTTACCGAATTCACATCAGTTCTAATACAGTTCAGTATCTAACTTATGTGGAAGCCAAGTCACAGAGACATACCAGGGAACTGTAGAGCAGACATGTAAGCAGGACTTTGGACTACTTTACACATTCTATCCACTTGGATGCTTACACTACGAGAAATAACATGATATTAAGCAAATGATAGGTTGACATCTGTTAGACTGAAGGTGGCTGCAAGTTAGTTCTGCAAAAGCTGTGGTAAAGAGGAGGAAATATCATGTACGTACTCGGATGTAGAGAAGGTGGCTAACATAAGAGCCTAGCTCTTATTTCATTGGGCACCGAGGTAATATGGCTAAAAAAGATATTGGTCGACAGATAGACAGAAAGACAGACAGACAGACAGATTTAATTTTTTTTTTTTTTTTTGTAAGAATTTTACCAACAATTTCTAATTTTTATAAGAAATTTTTCAAACATTTCTTTTAAATGGAAAATTGTATAGGAAATTTTTCAAAAGTTTTTTATTTTTATAGGAAATTTTTCACAAATTCTTATTTTTATAGGAAATTTTTTAAAAAATTCTTATTTTTATAGGAAATTCTTCAAAAATTTCTTATCTTTATTTATATGAGAAATTTTTCAAAAACTTCGTATGTTTAAAGGAAAGTTTTCAAAAATTTCTTTTTTTATAGGAAGTTTTTTCAAAAGTTTCTTATTTGTATAAGAAATTTTTCAAAATTTTCTTATTTTTATAAGAAATTTTTTACAAATTATAGGAAAGTTTTCAAAAATTTACCAAATTTTATAGGAAATTTTTCAAAAAAATTTATCAAATTTTATAGGAAATTTTTCTTATTTGTACAAGAAATTTTTCAAAATTTTCTTATTTTTATAAGAAATTTTTTACAAATTATAGGAAAGTTTATCAAATTTTATAGGAAATTTTTCAAAAATTTCAAATTATTATAGGAAATTTTTTAAAATTTCTTATATATAATTTTTAAAAAATTTTTAACTTTATAGGAAATTTTGAAAAAAAAAATTATTTTATGGAAAATTTTTCAAAAATTTCTTATTTTTACAGCTAATTTTTCAAAAAATTCTTATTTTTATAGGAAATTTTTAAAAAATTTCTTATCTTTATAGGAAATTTTGAAAAAATTTCTTCTTTGTAAAGGAAATTTTTCAAAATTTTCCTATTTTTATAGGAAATTTTTCACAAATTTCTAAGTTTTATAGGAAATTTTTCAAAAATTTCCTAATTTTATAGGAAATTTTTCAGAAAATTCGTGTTTTTATAGGAAAGTTTTAAAAAATTTCTTATATTTACAGGAAATTTTTCAAAAGTTTTTTTCAAAAATTTCTTATTTGTACAGGAAATTTAAAAAAAATCTTCTTTGTTTAGGAAATTTTTCAAAATTTTTCTGTTTTTATAGGAAATTTTTCACAAATTTCTAATTTTTATAAGAAAATTTTCTAAAATTTCCTAATTTTATAGGAAATTTTTCAGAAATTTCGTATTTTTATAGGAAATTTTTTACAAAAATTTCTTATTTGTATAGGAAATTTTTCAAAAATTTCCTAATTTTATAGGAAATTTTTCAAAAATTTCCTATTTTTATAGGAAATTCTTTAAAAAATGTTTATATTAATAGGAAATTTTTCAAAAATTTCTTACTTTTATGAGAAATTTTTCAAAAATTTCTTATTTTTATAGGAAACTCTTCAAAAATTTCTTCTTATTTTTATAAGAAAATTTTCAAAAATTTCTTATTTTTATGGGAAATTTTAAAAATTTTTAATGGGAAATTTAAAAAAAAAAATTATTTTTATAGGAAACTTTTCAAAAATTTCTTTTTTTGATAGAAAATTAAAAAAAATTTTTTACAGGAAATTTTTCAAAAAATTCATATATTTATAGGATATTTTTGAAAAATTTCGTATTTTAATAGAAATTTTTTAAACATTTCTTATTTTTATTGGAAATTTTTAAAATTTTTTTAATTTTTATGGGAAATTTTTCAAAAATTTCTTATTTTTTTAAAAATTTCTTATGTTTTAGAAATTTTTTTAAAAAATTTTTCAAAAATGTTTATTTTTATTGAAAATTATTCAAAAATGTCTTTTTTAATAGGAAATTTCTTAAAAATTCCCTTTTTTTTGTAGGAAATTTTTCAAAAATTTACTATTTTTAAACAAAATTTTTTAAACATTTCCTTTATTCAAAAATTTCCTTTTTTGTAGGAAATTTTTCAAAAATTTCTTATTTTTATAGGAAACTTTTGAAAAATTTCTTATTTTTTTGGGAAGTTTTTAAAAAATTTTTTATATTTAAAGAAATTTTTTCAAATTTTTCATTTTTTTTTTTTCATTTTCATAGATATTTTATAAAAAATTTCTCATTTTTTTAGAAAATTTTTCCAAAATTTTTAAAGGAAATTATAAGATTATAAATTATATATTTATAAGAAAATTTTCAAGAATTTCTTAGTTTTTTAGGAAATTTTTAAAACATTTATATGACATATTTCGAAAACTTATTATTTTTTAATGGGAAATTTTTGAAAAATTAAATATTTTTATAGGAGAATTTTGAAGAATTTCTTATTTTTAAAGGACATTTTTGGAAAATTTCTTATTTTTTAGAAAATTTTTCAATAATTTCTTATTTTTATAAGAATTCTTTGAAAAATTTTGTTATTTTTTAAGGAATTTTTTTTAATAATTTCTTATGTATATAGGAAATTTTTCAAAAATTTCTTATTTTTATAAAAAAAATTCAAATATTTCTTATTTTTATAAGAAAATTTTCAATCATTTCATAGTTTTTAAGGAAATTTTTCAAAATTTGTTTTATTTTTATAGGAAATTTTTCAAAAATTTCTTATTTTTATTGAAAATTTTGCAAAAATTTTTTATTTTTATGGGAAATTTTTCTAATTTTTTTATTTTTATAGGAAATTTTTTAAAAATTTCTTATTTTTTAGAAAATTTTTCAAAAATTTGTTATTTAAATAAGAAATTATTTAAAAAGAATGACTATTCGCATATGATCCCAAATCTTTTACATTTATTTACTAATGTCTGCTACAATTTATTGATAAAAAGCCAAGAATTGTTTGCGGAGAAACCAAAATTCCTCGACGCGTTTCGATGGTTGGTTAGGCCATCTCTTCAGGAGGATTATCCCCAATTTAGACAGATCGAAAACCACTCATTATTACTAAATTTACAAACAAAACCTTTTAGAATTATGTTCATAAACCATAAGTAAAAGCGTAGATAATCGACTGAACAAATACACAAATTAATAAATAAGTGTAACAGATTTAGGATCAAATGCGAATAATCAGTCGTTCTTTTTGAATAATATTTACATAATATGTTTTGATAAGAAATTAAAAAAATGTATATTTTTTAGGAAATTTTTCGAAAATTTCTTGTTTTTATAGGAAATTTTATGTAAGATATCTCCTTTTTATACCTACAATCAAAAAGGTTTGGATGTGCATTCAGAATATTCAGTATATCAGGGATTTCGCTACCGATTTTTATGCAACCAAAATCTATCCGATAAATCACATGCATTTGTGGCTAACTAGCCAGTAGACCGAACAATACGCGGTAGAGAAAATTCGCTCTTTCGAGATATAGCCAACAATGTCAAACTATAGGATGACAGCACAACAGTTGTCTGATCTCAAAACATAAAAGGCAATAGTGTTACATTTTGTCTCTAACTTTTTTTTACAGAAAACTTCATTAACCTCCTACAATTTTTATTTTAATAATATATTCCGCTTCTACTATAACAACAATTATATGTAAATGTATAAAATGGAAATTTTTACAAACTTTTTTTTTCAATTAACAAAAATTGAACTCAGCTAATTCATAGCATGTTAACCACAAAATTTGGCATATGCATATACATATGTACATAAATGTGGCCGATAACTCACATCACTTCCTAATCGATTAAACTAACAATAAAATGTCTTTTCGGCCAAAAAAAAAGAAGGAAAAAAAAACTCTACAGACTCTAGAGCAGGGAAAAAAATTCAATTAATTAAAAGCGATATATTGTTTTCTCTAGCATAAAAACGGCCATAGAAACCAGCTATCTGTCAATTATTCAAATCATTCGCTTGGTTACGTTAGAAGTATTTGTGTGAATTTTCATTCACTGCGGTCATTACGGTATTTTTCAATTTAAAATACAAAACTAATTTTCTATCTGATAATACGGATTACCTTTTATTGAATTGAAAAAAAAAAATTGAAAAAAAAAATATTGAAAAAACTATCAAACAAAAGACTTTGCTAACATTTCAGTTCGACGAGAATTAAAAGCAAACAAAACAGAGAAATAAAGTAAAATATATATAGACTAATACAGATACAGATATATAGAGATATTAAAAAAATAGCAATCGATCAAAATGGTGATTGATATTAAAATGTGTCGTTTTGAAAATGTCCCTTGGGGCTTTCGTCTGGTCGGTGGTTCGGATTTTGATTTTCCATTAACCGTGGTTAAGGTTAGAATCTATATACTATCAATACAAATCCAACAAAATGAATAAAAAAAGACATAAGAGTGCATGCAAATCATATTATGAATAACTCAATGTGCTCGAGATCTATAAATTTTCACCTGCAATACAAAAACAACTCCCTCCCTTTATTAAATTCTTACCTTGTTTCCATTGTTTTATGTTCATAAACTGATAAAAGTATAAAAATTATATATAAAATAAAAAAAAATTCAATTGATAACTAAAATCGAATAGAATTGCATATAATGCATTTTCAATGTTGTTACGTAATTGAGAGATGGATTGTATAAAATATAAGTAGAATAATAAATTTTTTATTATAGTTTTTTTAACGTTTTTCTACTTTTATTTACATTATGGCATTTTAGTGTAATGCGGAAATTTTACACCTTTTTTTTCTTCAGCTTTTAAAGACCTCAAGGTGTTTTCGAGTTCGTTAAGAGCAAAATGCAAAAACAAAAAATTTTAAGACTGAACGACGAAGAATAAGAAGCAGCAGCAGCAGCTGAAAAACGAATTGAATTTGTTTGTTAATCTAAAAGGAACAAATGCAAAGACGTGTATAACCTTAAAAGATTGGAAAATTTTCTGCAATAAATCTTTGGGAAAAATACTTTTTTTCTTTGCTAGGAAATTTTAAAGTACAAAAGTGAATCTTTTTATTCAATTTTTAAAATTTGCAAAGATGGATGGCTATATTAACGTTATTCCTATTTGTATTCAAAATTTTAAAGTATTACGATACCAGCCAAACCTAGCGTTACGATTTTATTATACCCTTCAGCAATAGGTGAAAGGGTATTATAAGTTTGTGATTCCATTTGTAATTTTTTTATTAGTGATCGTAGACCCCATAAAAATTATACCGATCGACTCAGAATCGGTAGGAGAATCGATTAAGCCGATGTCGATTAATATTTTATACATTGTAGGAAATGGTTCAAAGCACTCTCTAAAATTTTATCAAAATCGGGCCACAAACAACTGAGATATCGCCAAAACACTAAACTTGATGTATCGCAAATTGCCCAAAGTTGTTTGTTGAAAAAATGAAATGCAGAAATAGGAAAAAACCATCCTCCTTAAGCACGGACATACATAAGTTTTATATCAGATTTTAGGAAATGCCCCCGCCAAGCACGTTATTAATTTTTATCAAAAGCGGTCCATAAACAACTGAGATATCGCCAAAAAACTACTTGTGATGTACAGCAAATTGCCCAAAGTACGTGTCTAAGAAATTTTGTTTACATTTTGTAAGTATTGTTTCAGCGATATCTCAGGTGTTTATGGACCGATTGTGATGAAATTTTGCATCGTTCTTTGTGGGATAATTTCCTAAAATCTGATATAAAAACTCCATAAATCTGATTATGAATACCATTCAAATTGTACCGATCGACTCAGAATCGACAGGAGAATCGATTTCGCGACGTCCGTCTGTCTTTTTGTCTGTCCGTCCGTCCTTCTACCTGTCTGTCAGTCAGTCCGTCCATCCGTCTACCTGTAATCAAGTTTATGGAGCTCCTGTTTTGTCGATATCTCAGATGCTTATTTTGATGAAATTTAATAGCATACTTCGCAGGAGATTACCTATATTCTGATGCATTCGGTAATTTGTGGTAGATATAGTTTAGTGTTTAAGCGATATTTTAGGTGTTTTGAACGACAATGATGAAATTTAGGGTGGGACGATATCCTAAAATTTTATGTAAAATGCATATGGGTATACCTTTCAGGAGCTCCACAAATCTGATTTTATCAGGCAGACTCATTGCATTTATCTTAATTTTGTCTCTGACTTTTGAACATTATGATAACTTTTGAGAACGTTATCATAATAAACAAGTAAGAAAGCGCTATAGTCGGTCAAGCCCGACCATACAATACCCTTCACCACTAAGGTCAAAGGTGTTATTTTTCCTGTATAAAGACATATATTTGCTAAATTTTGCCATCATACAAACATTTTCTCAACACTTATATATTTAACCTGTTTCCGTCATTTGGACTTATATGAGAGCTAGGGTCAAATGTGGACCGATTATCTCGAACTTCAGCAAATTGATTACAGTTATTACAAAAATTATGTATGCAAAAAATATACTCAAAATTTTTATTATCTTTAGATTTACGAGCGTTTTAGCGATTTTTTGTCTCACTTAGTGCGTTTTTAAAGAAAAGTTTGTATTGGAGCTATGGTCAAATGTGGACTGATTTTAGCGAAATTTGGTACAGTGATTTTAGTTTACATAAGCAGTATTTGTTTTAAATTTCATGAAAAAATATTGATACTTGTGGCCAATATATCAATTCCGGGAAGTGGGACCAATGGGAGGTACCAGAAATAATGGACCGATTTTGACCAATTTCAATAGCCATGGTCCCATTATCAAAAAAATGATCTGCGCCAAATTTCATCAAATTATCTTTAGAATTGCGAACTGTAGTTTGATTACAAGGTTACATGGGGGTCCAGCCAGCCAGCCGGCCAGTCAGCCAGCCAGCCAGATGGACGGACGGACCGACATCGCTAAATCGACTCAGAAAGTGATTCTAAGCCTATACTAAAAGGTGGGTGTAAGACAAATATTTCTATGCGTTACATACATCAGCACAAACTTATAATACCCTTTCCACCTATGGTGGTGAAGGGTATAAAAATGCAGCTAAGTTCATGATATCCGTTCAAAACCTACATTTGTATGTATGTATCTCACATATCAACGAAAACTTAATTTTATTAATTGCAATTTGGAGAAATACGTTCACGTTTGACAATTGCTCCCGTGTAACTTCGCCTAAGGCAATCTCTTAGTAGCTAATCAATGACAAATTATAATAGATACGATGATGACATTTAGTATAAAGACGTTGTACAATATCGTTATTCAGGGCGATAGCGCCTAAAATAAACTTTCTAGAGGGACAACATTCGACAAAAGTATCTCTTGAAAAGTTCGGTATTGAAAATGGGCGAACTCGGTTCACATTTAGTGAAATCATCCATATAACCCAGACCGGGAATCACTTTAATGCAGATAAATCACATTATAATTGCACAAGAACTAGAGCAAAACTTTCCACACATCCATCGGACAGATCGAATGAGCAATACATCCCAAATATTATTGATGAAGTGTTCATCTTAATTAGTTAACTAACTTCAGATTAATAAGTAAATCTTCAATAACTTTTCCGACAAAGCTGATATCCATCCATTTAAAAGCTATATATTTCACGTATGTATCTAAAACTAGTGTGTATACCTAATAATTCTAAGGCTTGTATTATGTACTTTACTTTTGGGACACCATTGGTAAAGGGTATTCAAGATTCGGCAAAGCCGAATATACCATTCTTACTTGTTTTATCTAAAAATTAGTTCTAGTAGTGAAAAATCTGTCTACTCCTTGGGGTACCTCCCTTTGGAACACCAATGTTTCACTTATTTTCCTTCTCAATGTGCAAACCGTAATTTTCAATAAAATTTGATAAAATTTGTCACACTTTTATTTTTTTGATTCAAGAAAGAGCTCTACTACTTTTACTTGAAATTCATTGACTTCTTGGGGTACCTGCCTTGGACCCCTATTTTTCATATATTTTTATTCTCTATGAATAAGGCGAACTTCTCAATAAAATTTAGTGAAATTCGTCACATACCTATTAGTTGATCTAAGAAAGAACTCTATTAATTTTTATTGAAATCCGAAGACTCCTAGAGGTAGATCTCAAGATAATGTAATTTGAACAAATGTTAGGATTAATAACTGCAATTTGATTAAAATGTATGCCTGAAGGTATGCAATGCTTTTTTATTATAAGCAATATTTCTTGCTTATTTTTACTAAATTTTGATTTTTTCAAAAGATTGACAAAAATTGCTGAATTTTTTTAGCTAATTCGAAAGAAAAGCCTTTTGCACGGAGGTAAACCGAACTAACTGACTAATATTTTTGAAAAATTTCCTATAAAAAGTAATTTTTTTTAAAAATTTCCTATTAAAAGTAAATTTTTGAAAAATTTCCTATAAAAAGTAAATTTTTGAAAAATTTCCTTTAAAAAGTAAATTTTTGAAAAATTTAATATAAAAAGTAAATTTTTTAAAAATTTCCTATAAAAGTAAATTTTTGAAAAATTTCCTATAAAAAATAAATTTTTAAAAAATTTTCTATAAAAAATAAATTTTTAAAAAATTTTCTATAAAAAGTAAATTTTTGAAAAATTTACTATAAAAAGTAAATTTTTGAAAAATTTACTATAAAAAGTAAATTTTTGAAATATTTACTATAAAAAGTAAATTTTTGAAAAATTTACTATAAAAAGTAAATTTTTGAAAAATTTACTATAAAAAGTAAATTTTTGAAAAATTTACTATAAAAAGTAAATTTTTGAAAAATTTACTATAAAAAGTAAATTTTTGAAAAATTTACTATAAAAAGTAAATTTTTGAAAAATTTACTATAAAAAGTAAATTTTTGAAAAATTTACTATAAAAAGTAAATTTTTGAAAAATTTACTATAAAAAGTAAATTTTTGAAAAATTTACTATAAAAAGTAAATTTTTGAAAAATTTACTATAAAAAGTAAATTTTTGAAAAATTTACTATAAAAAGTAAATTTTTGAAAAATTTACTATAAAAAGTAAATTTTTGAAAAATTTACTATAAAAAGTAAATTTTTGAAAAATTTACTATAAAAAGTAAATTTTTGAAAAATTTACTATAAAAAGTAAATTTTTGAAAAATTTACTATAAAAAGTAAATTTTTGAAAAATTTACTATAAAAAGAAAATTTTTGAAAAATTTACTATAAAAAGTAAATTTTTGAAAAATTTCCTATAAATTTTTGAAAATTTTCCTATAAAAAGTAAATTTTTGAAAAATTTTCTGTAAAAAGTAAATTTTTGAAAAATTTCCTATAAAAAGTAAATTTTTGAAAATTTTCCTATAAAAAGTAAATTTTTGAAAAATTTACTATAAAAAGTAAATTTATGAAAAATATCCTATAAAAAGTAAAATTTTGAAAAATTTCCTATAAAAAGAAAATTTTTGAAAAATATCCTATAAAAAGTAAATTTTTGAAAAATTTCCTATAAAAAGTAAATTTTTCAAAAATTTCTATAAAAAGTAAATTTTTGAAAAACTTCCTATAAAAAGTAAATTTTTGAAAAAATTCCTATAAAATGTAAATTTTTGAAAAAATTCCTATAAAAAGTAAATTTTTAAAAAATTCCTATAAAAGGTAAATTTTTGAAAAATATCCTAGAAAAAGTAAATTTTTAAAAAATTTCCTATGAAAAGTAAACTTTTGAAAAATCTCCTATAAAAAGTAATTTTTTGAAAAATTTCCTATAAAAATGAAAATTTTTAAAAAATTTTCTATAAAAAGTAAATTTTTAAAAAATTTCCTATAGAAAGTAAATTTTTGAAAAATTTCCTATAAAAAGTAAATTTTTGAAAAATTTCCTATAAAAAGTAAATTTTTGAAAAATTTCCTTCAAAAAGTAAATTTTTGAAAAATTTCCAATAAAAAGTAAATTTTTGAAAAATTTCCTATAAAAAGTAAATTTTTTTACAAATTTTCTATAAAAAGTAAATTTTTGAAAAATTTTCTATAAAAAGTAGATTTTTGAAAAATCTCCTATAAAAAGTAAATTTTTGAAAAATTTAATATAAAAAGTAAATTTTTGAAAAATTTCCTATAAAAAGTAAATTTTTGCAAAATTTCCTATAAAAAGTAAATTTTTGCAAAATTGCCTATAGAAAGTAAATTTTTGAAAAATTTCCTATAAAAAGTAAATTTTTGCAAAATTTCCTATAAAAAGTAAATTTTTGAAAAATTTCCTATAAAAAGTAAATTTTTGCAAAATTTCCTATAAAAAGTAAATTTTTGAAAAATTTCCTATAAAAAGTAAATTTTTGAAAAATTTCCTATAAAAAGTAAATTTTTGAAAAATTTCCTATAAAAAGTAAATTTTTTGAAAAATTTACTATAAAAATTAAATTTTTGAAAAATTCTCTATAAAAAGTAAATTTTTGAAAAATTCTCTATAAAAAGTAAATTTTTGAAAAATTTCCTATAAAAAGTAAATTTTTTAAAAATTTCCCACAAAAAGTAAATTTTTGAAAAATTTCCTTAAAAAAGTAAATTTTTGAAAAATTTCCTATAAAAAGTAAATTTTTTAAAAATTTCCTATAAAAGTAAATTTTTGAAAAATTTCCTATAAAAAATAAATTTTTAAAAAATTTTCTATAAAAAGTAAATTTTTGAAAAATTTCCTATAAAAAGTAAAGATTTGAAAAATTTCCTATAAAAAGTAAAGATTTGAAAAATTTCCTTAAAAAAGTAAATTTTTGAAAAATTTCCTATAAAAAGTAAATTTTTGAAAAATTTCCTATAAAAAGTAAATTTTTGAAAAATTTCCTATAAAAAGTAAATTTTTGAAAAATTTCCTATAAAAAGTAAATTTTTGAAAAATTTCCTATAAAAAGTAAATTTTTGAAAAATTCCCTATAAAAAGTAAATTTTTCAAAAATTTCTATAAAAAGTAAATTTTTGAAAAACTTCCTATAAAAAGTAAATTTTTGAAAAAATTCCTATAAAATGTAAATTTTTGAAAAATTTCCTATAAAAAGTAAATTTTTAAAAAATTTCCTATAAAAGGTAATTTTTTGAAAAATATCCTATAAAAAGTAAATTTTTAAAAAATTTCCTATAAAAAGTAAACTTTTGAAAAATCTCCTATAAAAAGTAATTTTTTGAAAAATTTCCTATAAAAAGGAAAATTTTTGAAAAATTTTCTATAAAAAGTAAATTTTTAAAAAATTTCCTATAGAAAGTAAATTTTTGAAAAATTTCCTATAAAAAGTAAATTTTTGAAAAATTTCCTATAAAAAGTAAATTTTTGAAAAATTTCCTTCAAAAAGTAAATTTTTGAAAAATTTCCAATAAAAAGTAAATTTTTGAAAAATTTCCTATAAAAAGTAAATTTTTTTACAAATTTTCTATAAAAAGTAAATTTTTGAAAAATTTTCTATAAAAAGTAGATTTTTGAAAAATCTCCTATAAAAAGTAGATTTTTGAAAAATTTAATATAAAAAGTAAATTTTTGAAAAATTTCCTATAAAAAGTAAATTTTTGCAAAATTTCCTATAAAAAGTAAATTTTTGCAAAATTTCCTATAAAAAGTAAATTTTTGCAAAATTTCCTATAAAAAGTAAATTTTTGCAAAATTTCCTATAAAAAGTAAATTTTTGCAAAATTTCCTATAAAAAGTAAATTTTTGCAAAATTTCCAATAGAAAGTAAATTTTTGCAAAATTTCCTATAAAAAGTAAATTTTTGCAAAATTTCCTATAAAAAGTAAATTTTTGCAAAATTTCCTATAAAAAGTAAATTTTTAAAAATTTCCTATAAAAAGTAAATTTTTGAAAAATTTCATATAAAAAGTAAATTTTTGAAAAATTTCCTATAAAAAGTTAATTTTTGAAAAATTTCCTATAAAAAGTTAATTTTTGCAAAATTTCCTATAAAAAGTAAATTTTTGCAAAATTTCCAATAGAAAGTAAATTTTTGCAAAATTTCCTATAAAAAGTAAATTTTTGCAAAATTTCCTATAAAAAGTAAATTTTTGCAAAATTTCCTATAAAAAGTAAATTTTTAAAAATTTCCTATAAAAAGTAAATTTTTGAAAAATTTCATATAAAAAGTAAATTTTTGAAAAATTTCCTATAAAAAGTTAATTTTTGAAAAATTTCCTATAAAAAGTTAATTTTTGAAAAATTTTCTATAAAAAGTAAATTTTTGAAAAATTTCCTTTAAAAAGTAAATTTTTGAAAAACAAATAAATTTGATTTTTGTTTTTTTTTTTTTTGTTTGACAAATTTTTCTTTTAAATTGAAAATTATATGGGACTTAAGCCACTTTCAAAATAAAAATTTGTATCAAATCGTTAACTACAAAATGTTTGACTGTCAATATTGAAAGTGGACTGAAAGTGGACATATTCCACTTTCAAAATAAAGTCTTCATATTCACTTATATGAAATCTGTGGCTTGGTGCTAAAAAAAAGTAGTTTTGAGAAAATTTGAGTTAAAGTTTTTGTATTCCATACAAATTGATAGTAACATTTTCCAGAAAACCCATTATAAATCTGTTCTAAGTTAAATTAGAGATTAGCTCTTAAAGTCAAATAAAAAAAAAAATAAATGTTCAATGATATCTCAAAACATAACAAGGAAACAAGGAAAAATTGTTTTTCTTGTGAGCTCTGAGTATCTAGACATTTTGGAGCAATAATAACACTATTTGCAAGTACCTTTTTTGTGCGGAAAAATATGTATATATATCTCGAAAACTAGAGCCAACTCGAAAAAACTAATATTACTTTCGGATTCAGGAGACCAAAGTCATCTAGATTTGGTCAAAAAATTTCATGCTGCAATTCCTTGTTGCCCTGATTACACAAATTTTATACAATTACCTCTTATCTGAAATTTTAATCAAATTTCACCTTAAAACATTTAACAATTTTTAATTGACTTATTCACCCAAATAAACATTTCCTATCAAAGAACCCAATTATCTTTTAATAAACTGTCCTCTATTCACACCAATCCCCCAAAAGTCAATGACAAGCGCAAAAGTGCAAGAAACAAAACAATATTTTAAATAATAAATATTTATTTTGGTGTTGAATTCTAGTGTCTGTCAAATTTGACATCTTTTTTATTTCTATTATTTTTGTATTTCGGCGAAAAGGCGTGCAATCATCTAATACACAAATAAATGGCAAATTTGAAAACACTTAAAAATCATTATTCTAAATCTAAAATCAGCAGCAATGAAATGAATTGTCGAAGGGGCGGAATATTTTACGCGGTTTACTTTATTTTTTTTTTGCTAAGAATCTTTTATTATTTTTTATTCTATTTTATTTTGTATTATTTTGTAAATGATGTGGTAAGAGCAAATCACGATTTTCAATACTTATTTTTTTTTTTTGCTTTTTGATTTTCTAAATATGCCGGCACTCAATTCAATTTGTGATGGCACATTTTATCACATTTGTTTTGGTTTATGCTGAGTTTTTCTTTTCGTCCGTCTGTCTATCCATTTGTCTGTCCTTTTGTTTGTTTGTCTGTCGGTCGATAATACAATTGGCGTTTAAAATGACAATTAAATTAGACGCGTGCTAAATTGCTAAGAATACATTTTGCGGAAAGATAAAAATAAATGAATTGAGGAGTATTTGTTGTGTAAATGTACCACTGATTCTATATCTGTCTGTCCTCTAGTAATTTGTTGATGGTAGAGAAATGCATTGAAATTTATATGGCACGAACATTTTGCTTTGTCTATTAGTCTGACGTTCTGTCTGTCAGCCAGTCAAACAGCCATATTATAATCATCATTAGTATTATTACAATCAATACGAAAATAGGCAACAAAAAGCAGCAACAACAACCTTCATGGTAAAGGAATTTTTAAACTATTGAACTAGAAAATTGAAATTATACATCTACATATTACACGAATAGCAAATGTATTGAATGTTTACGAATACACTCAAATTTTTTTGGCAGTTACTTACAAAAATTTGTTTTTGAGCTTGTTGTCCTTATCACTCTTTGAAAACGAATTTATATGCTTCCATTAATTGGATTTACAAATCCTAAGGTTAGTTCTGAAAGACAAGTCTTGTGCGATTAACAAGATATCGATTTTGTTTCTTTATTTCGATCTTATTTGTGAGAGAAGCCATTCTTGCACTATACGATATATAGTTTTCTTCTGATAACGATATTTGAGGCCCTATGCTCCACTGGGAGTCAAGGATAACAGAAGAAGAACGATATTGGGCGGACTCTTGTTACTGAGCTAATAACGTCCCTTTAAATATTATACAAAGCTTCCACGTTTAGGATTCTGACATGCTTTAGAGGTTTCCATCGGAGATTATCTGGTATCGCGGGAGTCAGGAAGCCTCTGGAAATTCATCTACAGTCTGACTGTTGATTGTGGCATAAAACGTTACCATGGGAACGTAAGTAGCATTGACTGACTCTTACATTCGATGTGGAGTTGCACTACAATTGGGTGCCGTACCCATAGACCGGAAGGATAGGCTCCGCTCCTGACAGAGGGGGAAATCATGTCAAAAATTTATTTCCCATCTCTGGATTATATCGGACGTAGTTTAAAATTCGCTCTTCGTTTTATTGTTAAATTTTGTGATACTATCATTAAAAACATTCTTTAAAAGTTACACAAAGATCAAAAAATCAAATACCAATTGTGTGTTTCAGAATAGTGTGTTGACTACACTGAATTACTTTTAAAATCACAAATTTCTATTTCACATATAAACTTTGCAAATATTTTCTTTTTGTGTTATTCTTTACATCCATATTCTTGTTTTTTATTACATTGAAATACATCTGTGATCTACTTGTAATCATTTACTCCAATTGAATACAATTCTGACTGATCGTCATCTACCGCCATCTATATGTCATTGCTGTTAATCAATTTATATTAACTCGTTTGGTTCGTGTCTTCACTATATTTCATCAATTCAAGATTTACCTGAGATTAACACCTTTCATAAAAATATTGCAATTAATCTAAATCATTTAAGGTTACCAGATATATTGAAATATTTATACCCAGCAATAAATTTATTTTAAACTTTGATTTAACATCATGACTTGTTCTAAACCGAAGTGCAGAGTTAAAGGTGATGAGCCAGTGGTGGCCTGCTGGCTCTGTAATGATGTTTACCACGCAAAATGCGTAGAGTTAGCTCCCCGTACCGCTGACAATCTTAACGATGACAAAGGACTTCGCTGGTGTTGCAAAAAATGTATTGTCTACGATGTTCAATTATTCTCCTTTTTTAAAAACAATAGTAATGAATTAAATGATATAATAAAGGATTTGAATAATCTTACTAAAAAATTTTTAAAATATAAAGAATTATTTGACAATGCTCCTTGTTCTCCCAAAAGGAAGAAAACAGGAAATGATGTTAATAGTGTTATCCCGTCAAACAACTTTACCAGTTCTAATACCTTAGATCCGATCGTTTCACATCCTCCAATACCTATTCCTCCTACTGTTTTAATTTCATCTGAGAAGGAACCTCAAACACTAGGTCAAGTAACTGAACATCAAACGCTTTCTTTTCCTTCTGACACTCTGTCATACTCGTCAGCCCTTCGTTTACCGGCCTTGCAAAATCCACACGGCAGTCAACCAGTGTTACCAACTTCTTTTTCACTACAAAACCAAGCGTCTCTTCAGACTTCCACAAATTCTAATGCTGCTGGTTCCAAGAATGAAAACAATTCTGCTATTCTCAAAGTTGTATCACCGAAGAAAACCATATTCGCTGCTCGTTTTGCACCTGAAACTACAACTGATGCTGTGATTCATTATATAAAACAAAAGATTGGTGAGGATATCGATGTCTTAGTTTTCAAATTTAAATACTCCGAACAGAGAAGCAAATCTTCTTTTAAAATAATCGTCCCTGAGGAAAACTTCAACACTATTGTTAAAACAGATTTCTGGCCACCTAAAGCTATCATACATGAATATATATATAGAAATAACCAGCGTTCAGATATTGCCCACTTACCTCCAGAATTCAATGCTCAAAAAAACTAATTTGCCTGCCTTCAGATAACATAATAAATATTATATATCAAAACGTCCGCGGTCTTAATAATAAAATGTCATCTTTGTACGTAAATAGCTTCAATTTTACACATCATATCATTGCTTTTACTGAAACATGGTTAAATAAAAATATTCATAATGCTGAATTACTCTGCTCAAAATATCAAATATTCAGATTTGATCGCTCACTCAAACGTGGGGGTGGAGTACTTATTGCGGTTTCTAATTTGTTACCATGTGAACAACTTTTATTTGAGCTTAATGCTAACATTGAAATCGTGGCTGTTAAAATATTGCTGAAAAATATTTCTTTGTTCGTTACGTGTTCCTACATCCCTCCTTCTTCCTCATGTGATGTTTATGATAGTCACTTATCTCGTATATCTTTTATTCTACAACAATGCAGGCCATCTGATTTATTTGTAGCACTTGGTGACTTCAACCTTCCTTCAATATTGTGGAACAACCTATTGGAACAGAATCACTTAATTCCGACAGTATCAAACGAATTTATTCAAAACATGCTTGCCTCTGGTTGTTTTCAGATTAATAATATTCTTAACGCTAATGGAAGACTTCTGGACCTTGTTTTTGTTAATCTGCCTAGTGATGTATATGTACGTGACTCACCGCCTGTAACTACTCCAGTAGATAAACATCATCCTACAATTGATATTGAATTACATATACCATCTAATAATTTAGGACTGTCACCGCGTAAAATTCAGCACAAACACAACAAAGTCTACTGCTTTAAACGTACAAATTATACCAAACTGAATTACTTATTATCCAATGTTGATTGGAGCTCTATAATTTGTGGAGATAATCTTGACGATATTGTTTCTAATTTTTACTATGTTTTACACCAATGCGTTTCTGCAACAGTTCCTAAAATAATCTGTAACACAAACAATGGTCCTCCATGGAACAATAAATTTTTGACAAGTGCAAAAAACCGAAAAAACAAATTATACAAAAAATTTAAGGGATCTGGCTCAATAATCGATTTTAAAAATTATTCCATAGCACGTTCTGAATATAATACTTCCAATAAGATTGCCTACAATAATTATATGCTCCGTATAAAATCAAAGCTGAAATCTAATCCAAAATCATTCTATGCATTTATTAACTCTAAACGTCGTACTCCCGGCTATCCAAAGCTTTTGAAGTTCGGTTCCAGTAAAGCTGATGATGACACATCAATTAGTAACCTATTTGCAGACTTTTTTGCCACAACATATTCAAAAACTTCTTACGACAACAAAACCCCGTATCCATTTAACGTACCCCATTCACCAAATATTAACTTTTCACTTGTTGACAATGAAACAGTTTTATTAAACTTAAGATCATTAAAATCTTCATTTCAACCTGGTATAGATGGGATACCTAGTTGCCTTCTCAAAAACTGTGCCGATATCTTGTGTGATCCTCTAACCGCAATTTTCAATAAGTCAATTGAACTTTCTTATCTGCCTCACGAATGGAAGAAATCATATGTTGTTCCTTTATTTAAAAGTGGAAGTAAGCTCGATGTATCTAATTATCGAGGAATCGCGATACTTAATGCTATCCCTAAGTTATTAGAGAAGTTGCTTACTGATGCCCTTTCACACCAAGTCTCTTCACTCTTATCTACTCGTCAGCACGGATTTTGTAAATTACGTTCTACAACAACCAACATCCTTGAACTAACTACTTTGATAAATGAAGGTTTTATTAACAATTTGCAAACTGATGTCATATACACAGATTTTAGTAAGGCTTTCGATAAAGTAAATCACGAAATGCTTCTGCATAAATTATCGCTAATGGGTTTTAGTCCTGGCACCTTAAAATGGTTAAGATCCTATCTATCTAATAGATCACAGCAAGTGAAGTTCAGAGAAGCCACTTCTAAAATTATTGATGTTTCTTCCGGTGTCCCTCAGGGAAGTCATCTAGGTCCTCTACTTTTTTCTCTATTCGTTAACGATCTTCCTAATGTCATATCTCACTCGAAAGCCCTAATGTATGCTGACGACGTAAAGATTTTTAAGAGCTTAGCCAACTCCGATGATCAGTATTTACTACAGTCGGACTTAAACGCATTTTCTCAGTGGTGCAAAATAAATTTATTGGAACTGAATATCAAAAAATGTAAACATATGACATTTTATAGAAATAAGAAAATGGATACGAACTATCACGTAAACGACACAACCCTGGAAAAAGTTCAAAATATCACCGATCTTGGAATACTGCTAGATCACAGGCTTGATTTTCGAGAACATATCGCACTTATTGTTAATAAAGCCAGTGGTGTCCTTGGTTTTATGAAACGTTGGGCCAAAGAGTTCTCTGATCCTTACATCACGAAACTTTTATACACCTCCCTGGTTCGGCCTATTCTGGAATATGGTTGCATTATTTGGGATCCTCGCTACAGCATCCACATTAACAGTATCGAATCGGTCCAAAAGCAATTCCTTTTATTTTGTTTACGTGGCCTTGGATGGGACTCGTTCGTACTACCACCTTATGAAAGTAGACTCAAACTCATAAAGCTACCAACGTTAAAGAGCCGTCGGGTAATGCTTGGCATCTCATTTCTCCACTCATTAATTCGCGGTGATGTGCATTCCGAGTTTTTACTGAAAAAAATCAACTTTAATATCCCAGCTAGAACTACACGTAATTTTCAATTACTTAGACTACCATACTACAGATCTGATTATGCCAACAATGATTCTTTTCGCCGTATCTGCATTAATTTTAACAACTATTACCATTTTTTAGATATCTCGGATTCTCCCAATGTTGTAAAAAGAAATATTATATTGCTTTTAAACTCACAATTGATTAGTCTGTAAGGATTTATATAATCTATAGACGTAAATAAAATAAAAATAAAAAAAATAAAATAAACATGATTGGTACTCTGAAATCACAAATTTTTCGTAGTTAAAAATTTTTCGTTGGTAAAAACATAAAATATTCACCACGAGATCTGAAACTGTGAGGTAAAGTCATCAAGGCAGATACTCACATAAATCTAATTACATATATGTCTCGGAGGTGTTTTAAACCCTAGAGAACAAAGCATAGTAGCTCATGTACGTTCTAAAAAATTATCGTTGATTTGACAATTTTTTTTTTGACTGTCTTTAACTATGACTCAGAGAAAGCTATACTCTTTTTTGTATTGGACCAACACTCAGGGGATGACCCCTACATATGCATATGCATTGTGATGGAACTAGAAAAAAAGCTGTGGTTCGATCTGAACCTTTGGATATTGTAATGAAAATGTCAAACCTTTGCATACAGTTTATTCCTCATTCTTGCTGTGTGCCTTAAAAAAACTAGTTTTTTTTCTATAGTGCATTATAGAAGAATTGACTGAATTTCGCGTGCTACGAAGAAATGTACGGGCTTCATAAACAAGATCCCTAATTTCGTTTGAGCATATAACATTAAGGTGATGGTCCAATGAGTCTTAGAGTTGGCTATCCGTCACTGATAAGTACCTTTGCCCTATCTTGTACACGGTCGAGAAGCTCCTAAATAGACTTTGAAGCACCAGCCCATGTATAAGAGTGGAGCTTTGTGGTAATCTTGAACTCGTAAGATGATATCTCATCTATAACAACCCTTATAGTGTGATTTCTAAAATAGCTCGATATAAATCGAGAGAAATTGTTATCAAAGTATATCAAAAGCAAGTAGTTTTAATAGACGTGCTCCATGCCACATTCTGTCGAACGCCTTAGAAAGAATGTAACCAAGTATTTTCAGGTTACTTTCATAACGATCATGACGCCCAGCTGACGCTTTAGTGCCACTAGTGTCATTCTTTCAGAAGGTATGTGCTGGTAAAAGCCTTGTGCGATAACGAATATATCGAGCCCTTAGATTTTAAAAATCGTAAATGATATTCCGTTAAATATCTTTTAAACTATTAGAGATAGCGTAGTATAGTAAGTACATTTTTCTTTCTTTCTTAGGTAGTTTTCGAATGTGTAAAAATCTTTTCGATAGGTTTATATTCGCGAAAGTTATACGGACCAATATGTTTTAAGTACAAGGTGCTCAACTTTGGCCCACTGTAGAGGCCACTGTGCTAAATATAGACATGTTTTTTAAAACTTGTCTTAAACTCTTACTACCCTTTGGTAGATTTCTGCATGCTGCGTCACAATCCACCCAGTAGTTTAAAAGTTATTGAAGAAAAACTAAAACCTTCATATGCAATACTTTGCACCATAACTTCTAAACTATTTGGAAAAAATTTAAGTAGTTTGTCGAAAGTAGCAAAGTAACAAAAATGTTATGCCCGTTTTTGTTTAATAAAGATTTTTTGTCGCTTACGATCAATATTCTTCCTGTCGCTTACGATCATTTCAATCTAAGGGCTCGATATATGCAGGTGACGAGCTGAATTTCTCTACCCATATATCCAAACACAGGTCGTATAAGCTCAGATTTGTAGTAATGAAACTTTTTGCAATACAATTGACCACAACTTCATTTCCTGAAAATCCATTCATAAATAGTTATTCTTTTAACAAAAAAGTAAATGGAGTAAGTAGCAATTCCAAGTATTTTGAAAATTGTACCCGTTACCTAAATTTTTCAATTTTTAGTATGAACAAGTAAGGAAGTAAGTTAAGTCCGACTATGCGATATCCTTCACCACAAAGTTCAAAGGTGTTTTTTTTTCCTGTATTAAGACAAATATTAGATAAATTTTGGCATCATACAAACATTTTTTCCATCATTTGGACTTATATGAGAGCTAGGGTCAAATGTGGACCGATTATCTGGAAATTAACTATAGTATTACACATAAACTATAGTTGTTACAAAAATTACGTGTGCAAAAATTAAACTTAAAGTCCTCATTATCTTCGGATTTACATTTTTTTTTTATTTAGTGCATTCTGACAGAAGAGTTTGTATGGGAGCTATGGTCAAATGTGGATCGATTTTTGGTTCACTGATTTTTGTTTATATAAGCAGTATTTGTTTCAAAATTTGTGAGAAATTTCAATTCCGAGATGAGAGGTAGCAGTGGTCCAACTATCAAAAAAATGCTCTGTGCCAAATTACCTTTAGAATTGCGACCTGTACTTTGATTACATGGTTTACATGGGGCCACAGCCTGACGAACTTTATATGGGGGTCCAGCCAGATGGACGGACTGACATCCCTAAGTCGACTTAGAAAGTGATTCTAAGCTTATTGGTATACTAAAAGGTGGGTCTAAGACAAATATTTCTATGCATTACATAAAAATGGTAAGTTTTTGAAATTTTCGATTTTTTTATGAATTTTTGAAAAATAAAAATTTTTCGATTTTGCAAAAAAACATTTTTATGTAAAAAAAACTTCACAACCGTCAACCATTTCTTAAAATTGTATGATTAAGGCTTAAATAAAATTTAGTGGTGAATCCGACGGTATTTCTTTCAACGAGCTTAAGTGAGCCATTCAAAAGATATGATAAAATCAATGGAACGACTTCTGTGAAAATCCATAATTTTAGAAATTAAAAAAAAGAATCGTATCCATAGAATTTTTAATTGGGTGTTTATGTACTTAAGGGGCCAGAATACATCAAAATTAAATAGTTAGACTTAGAGTAATTTCTCTTGTTGACAAGTGTTATTAACTGTCACAAACGTAAGTGTATTCTAAGGCCAAAACTGCAGACAGTAGGAAAATCAGTCAATTAGATGATCTCTCCTTTCCCGCTTTCCACGAATCGAAATACAATACCCTTATCAGATATGTATAGGTTTTTGAATAAAGCAATTACAACAACTACCGAGCATTTGTTGTAATTGCTATATATGCTTAGTCCGGAATGTTTGTAAAATACACTTAAAACTCTCAAAAGAGCTCCTAGCTATTCGACCTGTACATAACGACTTGTATGGTCTACCATTATATGCGAAAGACAAATCCTTAACCCTCCGTCATGCGCATGTACATATCTCGCCAGATCATTTAAGAATTTAACAGTGATTTAAATAAATTTATAATGCAGCTACCTATTTGAGTCTAAGGTATCCCCTTCAAATATTGTTAGCTATCGTTTTATGCAAAAAAAGACTATACAAAAAACAACAAAAATAATTTGTGTGAGATTTTTCATCAACACATCATATACGTAGCGCATGTATCTGGCCAGATACACTTGTAGTTTGTATGAAGAATTATGTATTTTTTTTGAATTTTTTAATTTTTTTTACGTTTGCTTACTTAAATCAACTAAAACTGCACTATATTTGCAAATATGTATTTGTTTCACATTAATGTATTGCAATACATAGTGTATCTGGTCAGATACATGCGCTACGTATGTGACTACCAAAACATTTGCATGACGGAGGGTTAATAATACAAACTGTTAGGCACGTGATAGTTTCTTAAATAAATAAAATTGGTTGTATAAATAATAAAAAACTTAAATTAATAAATCTAAATAACAACAAATTGAGCAATTTCACTTCCAATTACAACTTTTCATTTCACTACTATTCCCTTTCTAAGAAAGCAAACATAAATCGTATAAACACTAGATGCTATTATATAGGCAGTATTTGCCTGAGTGTTACTATTATTATAAAAACAATACTAAATATTGTAACTAACAAAATTATTTGAGTGCACACGCCTTTGTAAAGTGTTCGAATATCTAAAATTTTATTTAAAATTTTTTTATTTAGCTTACTTTGTTTTCCTTTAAAACCATTTATTTTTTTCCTTTTTTTTTTTGTTTTAAAATATATCTTTTTATACCCTTCACCACCATAGGTGGAAAGGGTATTATAAGTTTGTGCTGATGTTTGTAACGCATAGAAATATTTATCTTAGACCCACCTTTTAGTATACCAATAGACTTAGAATCACTTTCTGAGTCGATTTAGCGATGTCCGTCCGTCCGTCTGGCTGGCTGGACGGCTGGCTGGCTGGACCCCCATGTAAACCTTGTAATCAAACTACAGGTCGCAATTCTAAAGATATTTTGATGAAATTTGGCACAGATAACTTTTTTGATAATAGGACCATGGCTATTGAAATTGGTCAAAATCGGTCCATTATTTATGGTACCTCCCATAGGTTCCACTTCCCGGAATTGCTATATTGGCCACAAATATCAATATTTTTTCATGAAATTTAAAACAGATACTGCTTATGTAAACCTTAATCACTGCACCAAATTTCGAAATCGGTTCACATTTGACCATAGCTCCCATACAAACTCTTCTTCAAAAACGCACTAAATGAGACAAAAAATCACTAAAACGCTCGTAAATCTAAAGATAATGAAAATTTTGAGTTTATTTTTTGCATACATAATTTTTGTATGAATCGCCGTGGTATAGCAGGTTAGTCATCCGCCTAGCATACCAGAGGCCCAAGTTCGATCCCTGGCCAGACTCACTTGAAAAAATAAATTTTCAAAAAAGCGGCGGTTCACCTCATAACTCAGCTAGCCACTGGTTATTGAGTATTAGGCTATGTAAAACTTCTCTAACTAATGCATTTGCCGTTCGGAGCCGGCGTTAAAACGTAGGTCCCTTTCAATGTGTCTAAAAAAAATAGAATCGGATGCAGCTCATTGTCTGAGAGAAGTACCCCTTGTTCCAATTGGAATGTTGTCGGGGAATTATATATATATATATATATATATATATATATATATATATATATATATATATATATATATATATATATATATATATGCATATATATATATATAATTTTTGTAACAACTGTAATCAATTTGCCAAATTTCGAGATAATCGGTCCACATTTGACCCTACCTCTCATATAAGTCCAAATGACGGAAACAGGTTGAATATATACGTTTTGAGAAAATGTTTGTATGATGGCAAAATTTAGCAAATATTTGTCTTTATACAGGAAAAATAACACCTTTGACCTTAGTGGTGAAGGGTATCGTATAGTCGGCTTTCTTACTTGTTTTTAGTTTAATGTAGTACAATGAAATTATTTGCGGTGTTTTTTTGGGAAATGTGTAAGAAAAAAAAACACAAAACGAAAACATCTGAAAACCATCCAAAGAATAATGACCTTTACAAAGAAGTGAATAAATGTTTTTCTCATTTATAATTTATTTCTTCGTCGTTTTTTTTTTTTTGTGATTTTTATTTTTTGTGTTCAAGTTATTTTTCCGCTTTTTACTCGTACATTGTTTTCCCTTTTGCTGTTTTAGTTTTTTTCTCTCTTCTGATTTTGCTTCTACTTGCTTTTGAGACATTTATTGTTTCCAAAAAAAAAAAAAATAAGAAAATACAATATAAATTTTACTGTTTTTAATGGCACCAAAACATACCCACTGTCAGATTTAAAATATTGTTCTGATTTTTTTTTTATTTAAAGCTTAAAAATTTATACACAAAATTGATTCTTAATAAAAGCCATAACAGCTTAAGTTGTATTTCATTTTGTGGTGAATTTTTGTGACAGAATTTTAATAAAAAAGTTTCGCAAATAGGATTTTATAATAATATAAATTTGAAATTTGAAAAGTTAATATTATTTTAAAAGAAAATAAGGAAGATTTGAATAAGGTATACAATTCAGTTGAATGACTGCAATTTTCGGTAAGGTCAGGTTGTAAAGGTAGGGACTATAGACATGTCAGAGACGCGTTGTGCTTATCTTAGTTTATGAACTTATCGATGTTGCAAAGGTCTTAAACTTTTGAAGGTTAATTTGGTTGTTTGGAAAATTTACGTTATAGTCGGTTAAACCCGATGTGACCTTAAGTGCATGATCAGTTAATGTTTAAGTATGCATATGTGTTAGTATATGTCTACGTATATATCTTCGTCTACTCCTATCCCAGTTTCAATACAAATTGTCTCCAAAATTTAAGAAAATACACTAAAAGTTGATGAAACTTTTAAAAGGTAATATACAATAAATTGGAATTTTAGTGCAATACACTTCTTAATAAAGCATTTTATATCCTTTAATTTTTTGAAAATCCTAAAATTGATTTTTTTTTTTTTTTGTTTTCAAGGTCACCGAAGGCAGTATTGCCGAAAATGCCGGCTTAATGGCGGGCGATGTAATTGTTCGCATAAATGATACAGCTACTACGCCATTAACTCATGAGGAAACCGGCAGAATTATTAAGAGTTGTGGCAATGTCTTCTACTTTGGGGTGCAAAGGTATGTTCAATACCAATACACTAAAGTCCTATTTTTTCTTCAATAATTTTATTTATAACTATCAACGCAGAGAAAACGAGGAAGCCTATACCACACCTAAGGTTTTTCCAGTTATCGAACATATAGGCTCACCCAAAAACTTTATGGAAGCTAGAGCTGGCAGTGTTACCCCTCCTGTTATAATTGATTTGCAATTAGAGGATAAAAATAAAGCGCCTGAAGCTGAGGAATATATTGGCGATTTAGAGGAGAGACCCTGTTCGGTGTTGTCCGAAGATACGGAACGTAAATTGGTGGAAGCTGAAATTGCGGCTGTTTTATCGGGAGAAACGGAAGTTCTAAAAGAGCAAACAACTCCTGGGTTTGTAAAATTATTATAATATAATGACATATTTGACTTTCTTTTATAATATCATGTCAGTGTTAATATTTATAGAATCTTCCCGAAACCTGGTGTCTGCATGAGTAGTGATGTATTGCGGACTCTCAGTGAGGATGCTATCAAAACTAAGGCTGAGAAGGATAAAGAGAATAGGAAATGGACAACATTTTTGCAAAAACCCGATCGTCCTATACCGAAAAGCAAGCAACAGTTGGAGGCCGAAAGACGTGCGGCCAATGCCTATAAAGTGAAAATTGTCAGGGGCTCATCAAGATCGGTATCACCAGCACCAGTAGTAAGTTCTATAACTATTAACAAAATATTGACAATATGTAATATCAATTCATATCATTATTAAAGCCAAGACCTGTAGAAGAGGTTAAGCCACCCAAGGAACCCACACCACCTCCAGTAGTGGAGCCAGAGCCCGAACCTGAACCCGAGCCGGAAGCTCCCACTCCCGTAGATACAGAAGTACCCAATTTAGAGGAAACTGAGGAAGCTCAGAATAATAAAACCGAACAAGAAGAAAACGAAAAAACTGACAAAGAAAAGGAATCTACCCCGGAAGCCAAGGAAACCGAAGAACTAGAGAAACCTTTAACTGAGGAAAATGCAGAAACCCCTGAAGAATCATTAAAAGAAAAAGAAGTTGAAACACCTGAAGTTATTGTTGAAAAAACCGAAGAAGAACTAGCCTTAGAGCGTCAACTGGCGGATGTACAAAAACAATTGGCCGCCCTGTCTAGTCTACCCAGCACCATACAATCGACCTTGGATTCGGTAACAAAACAATTAGCTGATTTATTGCCAACATTTAAGCTACAACAGGAGAAACCTCGCAAACTCTCTGGCAGTGTGACACGCGAAATTAGTTTGGAGAAAATCTCGGAGAATGTAGAAGGTATTTAATGTAGTAATCAGAATAAATGAGTTTAATTCCAGTAGCATTACGTTAAGCTTCTAAGCAGTGACTGACTGGGAATAATAAGATTGAAATTAATAAGATTTTTTAAATAGCAGTAAAATGTATTTGTGTGTATGTGTGTGAATGTTTTGAATACCCTACAATGTGAGCAGTAGCAATACTTGAAGTAAATACTGGAAATTTGGAAAAATGACAAATATACAAAAATGGGTTCATAGGAATTGTTAAGTTTAATGCACCTAATATCCAGTGACTTCATTCGGGAGATAATATATTGGTGTTGTAAGTATTGAGGACTTACAAGCTCTTAGTGTTCTGGTTAGAAAAACAGTTCATTTAATTGAATACAATTTTAACGTATCAAAAGTTGCTTTCAAATGTCTTCCTTTTTTTCCTCCTCTTTAATTCGACTTATATATACTTCCAAGAAAATGTACTGTGAACCGCCGTAGTATAGCAAGTTAGTCATCCGCCTAGCATAGAAGATATCCGAATTTCGATCCCCGGAAAGACCCACTTGAGAAAATAAATTTTCAAAAAAAAGCGCTTAACCTTACTTGAGAGAAGTACAACTTGTTCCAATTGGAATGTCGTGGGAATTATGTATGTATGTATAAAAATGTACCTACTACAAATCTCTTGATGGGTCTTCAAAGACATTTTTTTTGGGTCGGCTATAGATGAATTTAATGCGGCTTTTTAATGATAAAATATATACAAAATCATTTGCTTAGATATATTTAATTTTTCTTTCTTTATTAAAAACAAGTAAGAAAGTGCTATAGTCGGTCAAGCCCGACCATACGATACCCTTCACCACTAAGGTCAAAGGTGTTCTTTTTCCTGTATAAAGACAAATATTTTCTCAAAAACATTTTCTCAAAACATACAAACATTTTCTCAAAACTTATATATTTAAGCTGTTTCCGTCGTTTGGACTTATATGAGAGCCAGGGTCAAATGTGGACCGATTATGTCGAAATTGATTACAGTTGTTGCAAAAAATTATGTCTGCAAAAAATAAACTTAAAATTCTCACTATCTTCAGATTCAAGAGCGTTTTAGTGATTTTTGTCTCATTTAATGCGTTTTGATAGAAGAGTTTGTATGGGAGCTATGGTCAAATGTGGACAGATTTCAATTGGTACAGTGATTTTGATTTACATAAGCAGTAGTTGTTTTAAATTTAATGAAAAATATTGATATTTTTGGCCAATATATCAATTCCGGGAAGTGGGACCTATGGGAGGTACCAAAAATAATGGATCGATTTTGACAAATTTTAATTTCAATTTCAAAAAAATTATCTATGCCAAATTTCATTAAATTATCTTTAGAATTGCGACCTGTAGTTTAATTACAAGGTTTACATGGGGGTCCAGCCAGCCAGCCGTCCAGATAGACGGACATCGCTAAATAGACTAAGAAAGTGATTCTAAGTCTATTGGTATACTAAAAAGTGGATCTAAGACAACTATTTCTATGCGTTACATACATCAGCACAAATTTTTAATACCCTTTCCACCTATGGTGGTGAAGGGTATAAATAATGATATAAGATAATGATATGAGTATTAGAGTGGAGCGAAAAACAACTTTTATTAAAATTTGATGCACTATATCATAAGGTGCTCAAAAAAAAAATTGTGTCTTCCTATGTCAATGTCCTGAGGTGACACACAGGACATTTATTTCTTGGACCTATTTGTATTAGGGGAAATTTATTTCATTTTTTTTCTGGGACCTATTTGTAGTGGGAAAATTTGAGTTCTTTCAGTTTTTGGTAAATTTCAACAAATATGATATGTTTTTGTCAAAACCAATAATTGGATGTAGAAGACAACTAAATCAACTTTTATTAGAGTCATAAAAACTAAAAATCCATGCAATAGTTTTTAATTTATTGCAATTTGCCCCAAAATATTCGTGTCTTTTTCAACACGCCTAAGGATATGCAGCAAAAAAAAATAACTTTAGAACACAGAAAGTAAGACATTCCTTATCTGAAGACTTAAGGTACGGTCACATTGATTAAACATTTAATCGAAATTATCAAATATTTTATCCTCGTAGTCTGACCACAAAATATTTTTGAGGTGCAAACAAGAAACATGTTGATTTGAAGAAAACAAAATCATTTGCCAGCAAATAAAAATTTTCCTAATGTGACCACACAAGAGCAAATATTTTATTAAATTTTGATCAAAAAATTATTTAATCTTACAAAATTGTTGTAACATCAAACAGGGGCAAATAACAGCTGAGCATGTGTATTGTTTACTATTCAAATAGAAACAACAACATCAAATATGAGAAACAACAACATCAAATTTGAGAAACAACAACATCAAATATGAGAAACAAATTGCTAGATACACAATTTAGTTTTGAAAAAATTTGATCAAATATATTTTGGGAAAATATTTAATCTTCAGTGTGAGCATAAATAAAACCGGTTCTTTTGTTTATACTTTGAACGTATTTCTTCTGTATTTTTTGAAATAAAAATCGTCAAATAAAGGTGCAAGTGTGACCACAATTTTTTTATTATATTGTTTTGAAAATATTTTACTCAAAATATTTGATTTAAATATTTAATGAGTCTGACCGTACCTTTATAAGTACTAAATAGTTGAAATTCATTAAAATATAATTACAGTTACAAAGTTTTTGTATACTGGAAAATGGTACTTTTTTGAAGGACCGTTTAAAAACTCATTTTTTAAGTTTTAGAAAATTTTGTTGAAAAAAATATTCAAAATATTAAAATTTTTGATCGGCATGTTAAAAAAGACAGATGTAGTAATAAAGTCCAAAAAAGGTCAGTCTGATATCTCATATGGTTTAAAGTTCTGGACATAGAATATATTGTGATGCGGTATAGACAATGTTAAAAAATCAACATCAGTTTCTCGAGTACAAAGTGATACAAAGAAAATACAAAGCTTTATGAAGAAATCGGGTACTTTTTGTCACAAACTAATAAAGGCTAATCCCCTTAGTACTAATTCATGAAGATTTAAAAAATCTACAATTTTCGTGGCTGAAATTTTATACGTACGCGGTGACCTAGATCAAATAACTGTTGTAGCATAATAAACCAGAAGTGTCCTGTGAGAATCGAACATACAATTCCCATTACTACAGTTTGTTTACCTATTAAAACACTTATTTACATTTTACATTGAACTTTCCAAGTGTTATTTTTAAGCATTTTAAAACTACTGGTTTTAAAAATATAGGTTAATATATAGTCTAAGTAGCCGGATTATCTCATATTCGTATTCTCACCACAAATGCAATTGAATAACAAAGATTTATTGTCATAATATTTAATTTTTAAATACCTTGGAGATACAAACGCTGAAACAGGATCCTCTCAAACACATACCCACAGACATAGCAAAACACTTTCATAACGACTAAATGTTAGAAAAATGATTATTTCAAATAAATATAGACACACACACAGACACAAAACTCCACATTTATATAATTTTATTATAGAATTTTTACAAGAATTAAAATCATTTCTCTTATTCATTGTTTCTTTCGTTTTGTTTTATGCTTTACTTTTCTTTTCCGCCCGTCTGTCCATTCATCCTTCCATCCATCCGTCTGTCTATTCTTATATTTTTCTCATTTCCCAACGCTCCCGCCATACCGCCGTCAAATCGACGAACTTGTGATGACAGACCCTGGAAATGATGGAAATAAGGATATTAAACAAAATGACAATGAAGCTGAAAAATGTCATGAATCAGTTGATAATGTGAGCACTAACACAGATGGCAGCCAACAGCAGCAGCAAAAACAGGATAATAAAGCTAACGAACAAATTGCGAATGACACTAATGAAGCGCGTGATACAATTGACAAGAATCCAATTAAGCAACAGGAAACTGAAGCTACCAAGAATACTAGCAGTAGAAGTGGCAATGAGGAAACCCTTCAAATGGAGGAAGAGCAAAAATTAAAGAAACAAAAGGTAAATTATTTAACAAAAAAAAAAAAAAAATAAACAACATAACAAAGATTTTTTTATTTGTTTTCCTTTTTTCTATCATAACAAAAAAGAAAGTATAACTATAATAAAAAAAAAACAAAAACTTCAATTGTTATATCTGTAACCTCATAGAAATGAAAAATTTTTTGGCAACATTAAGATTCTTCTAACAACAGCAAGGACGCTAGGAATTATAACTAACCTTGAAAAAGGATTTTATAGTTATTTGATCCCTTTAATGTGTTTAGCTCAAATTTGTTCAAAAAGTTTTTGACACAATTTCCAATTTTCTCTTTTAAGGATATTAATTAAATAGATTTTAGCTACTTCGAGCTAACAACACAGACGTCTTTTATATCCGTTTTATTTTCAATTACTTTTTCAGTTTCCGTTTTCATGATTAGCTTTAGTGTTATTTAATACATATTTAGGTCAAATGTATAAGTGTTAGGTTTTAAGTAGATTTATATTAGATAATATTTTCAAAATATACAATAAATAATAATTCATAAGCAAAAAGGATTTGGAAAGGTTATTCAGCCAATTAGCACTTGAAGTTTATTTATGGATTCTAACTTTATATAAATTATGATGGTAGTGAGGAAAAAAGTTATAATTATATTTATATAATAACAGGGAGGGCAAACATGGCACAATTGTACTTTTTTGATACATTTTAAACTTGATTGGTCCCGTGGTACTACCGCATGCTACTTGATACAGTTTTCAATTCTTATTTTTTACTGTTTAATTATGAAGTTTTTGGAAAATTTAAGCCAAATATTATGTAATATGTGAGCCGGTCTAAGAAAAGGTGTCTTATGACTCAAAAACAAAATATCGAAAAATTAGCTAATTTTTCGAAATTTTTAGCATATAAAGATATTGCACTTCATACTTTTTATTTTCACCCAAAAGTTAAATTAAAATAGATAAAAAACAATGAAAAACACATAATCGCAAAAACAAGCATACATTTCACGAGCACGTGTGTGTGTCTTAGCTGTCTCTCATTGCATAATCGTCTTTATTAGTTGTTTTCAAATTAGAGTAAAAGTGGTATACTCTCTTCTTTATGGGACTTTTCGAAACGACCATACGAAAAATCTATGTATGGAAGTTCAACATCTTAATATTAAACAAGTAAGAGTGTTATATTCGGCTGTGCCGAATCTTGTATACCCACCATAAAGTTGTACGAGAGTGGAGCTAATTCAAAATGTTGACCGAATGTGGTATTGTTGGTAATATATTTGGACTAAATTCGGTTGCAGTAGTAAAGTTACTATAGTTCAACATTTAAAAGTATCTTAGTGGTTTCCCAAGTATTTAGCTTGGACAAAATGATGTTCCATAACCAAATATAGTTTTACATTAATAAACTGTTGTACCATAAACATTTTGATAGCAACACGGCAGGTTCATATATTTTGTTAGGAGTTCCTAATGCATCTACCGTGTATAAAATCTGTACCTAACATTGATTGATAGCCATCTAATTTCGTAGATGCAATCCTAATATGTACCTCCAAATCTTTTTGATTGTAGATATAAAAAGGGGATGATTTATATATAAGAACTATAGCCAAGTGTTGACCGATTGTTACAAAATTTAATATACTGGCTGGTATTAATATAAAGTTTATTAGTGCAAAATTTAGTGGCCGTAGCTGACATAGTTTATAAGTTAATAGCTTTTAACTGGCGTTTGTGGCATTTTAGTGGTTACCGGGAGCGGTTTTTATATGAAAGCTATGGTCAAAAATGGACCAATTCCTATAAAATTTGACATACTGACTGAAAGTTGCATAAAACTTCTCTGTTGTAGATCTAGTAGTTATAGATTTTACAATTTTATTTAATTTATCAGCATAAATGTGATTTCCGGGGCAGGGTTATATGGGAGCTCTAACTAAATGTAAACCGATTTTACCCATTTTCAGCACACAATTTGTATAATATATCGAAAATACTTTTGCTAAGTTTTGTCTCTCTAGGTCATGCAGTTAAAGACCTAGAGAGACAACAAGAAAGACGGACATAAACCGTCTTTTCTTGTTGTATTTTTGTGTTTCCGTAAGTTTTTTATATGGGAGCTATGGTCAAATAGTAACCGCTTGTAACAAAATTTTGCACACTGGCTGGCATTTACATGAAACTACCTTTTGCAAAATTTTGTTGCTGTAGCCCTTTTGGTTAAGGCGCTATCGCGTTTTTATCTGACGGATAGACGGACATAAACCCCCTTTTCTTTTTGTATTTTTGTGTTTCCGTAAGTTTTTTATATGGGAGCTATGGTCAAATGGTGACCGATTGTGACAAAATTTTGCACACTGGTTGACATAAAACCTCCTCGTACTAGATTCAGCGGTATATCTGTTATAGTTTCAGATTTATTGGCATTTAAGTGTATTTTAGGTGAAATTTTGGCTGTTTCCGTAAGTTTTTTGTATGAGCCATGACTAAATGTCAACGGATTTTGATGAAATTTTATATGCTGCCTAGGGCTTATGCAAAACTGCGATTAGCGTAGGCGAGGTTATACGGGAGCTATGGTCAAACGTTAACGGATTTTGCCCAATTTCAATACCAAAATTTTCTCAAAGATGAAAAATGTTTTTACTAAATTTCAGTGAGCTAGCTCCTTTCGTTTAGGAGTTATCGTGATTTCAACAGACAGGCAGACAGACAGATAGACAGACAGACAGACAGACAGACAGACAGACAGACAGACAGACAGACAGACAGATAGATAGACAGACAGACAGACAGACAGACAGACAGACAGACAGACAGACAGACAGACAGAGAGACAGACAAATAGATAGACAGACAGACAGACAGACAGACAGACAGACAGACAGACAGACAGACAGACAGACAGACAGACAGACAGACAGACAGACAGACAGACAGACAGACAGACAGACAGACAGACAGACAGACAGACAGACAGACAGACAGGCAGGCAGGCAGACAGACAGACAAGCAGACAGACAGACAGACAGACAGATAGACAGACAGACAGACAGACAGACAGACAGACAGACAGACAGACAGACAGACAGACAGACAGACAGACGGACATCGCTCAATCGTCTTAGAATTTTATAAGGATTCAGAATATATATCGTTTTTGATTTTTGAGCCAATATTAAGGAAATTATAAACGGAATGACAATCTCAATATACCCTCCATTCTTTTTGATGGTGGGTATAAAAACTGACTTTCATAAGTACCTACAAAGCACGACTAATTTTCTATCCTCTTAGTCATATGTTTGAAACATATAGAAATGGAGGTGAGATTAATTTATAGTATTCCGATTGACTCTGAGTTGATTTTAAGTTCAAGTATAATTTTAAAGTCATTTCTATTGAAAATCTGTTAAATAAGTTAAAATATTTTTTTACCAGTTTTTATACCCTTCACCACAAAAGGTGGAAAGGGCATTATAAGTTTGTGCTGATGTAACGTTTAGAAATATTTATTTTAGACCCACCTTTTAGTATACTTTTTTGGTATATTTTTTTTGACAATGGTGGTCTATTTACACCTGGTACCAAAATTCATTAGTCTAGATTCATTTTTTCCCAAGATATTCTGTTTTCCTAGAATGGCTAAATCTTACACTGTGCGATGTCTGCAAAGTGTTGAAGAGTAATCATAATCGTAAAATTTGTAAAACTCGAGAATGAGTGATCAAATGAACCTGGGAGTCGAAAATCCTATGCTGATGAAGTCCTTTTGACTTCATTAGCACATGCCGCAACTGTCGCACTGGCCGTTAGTTTTTGGGGAATGGACAGAAAAACCTTGCTATCTTCCTATAAAGCGATTGATCGGTCATTGGCAAATTATGCTGCTATATCTAATGCTATATCCCTAAGAATAATGCCTACAAATTGAATCATCACATCATCTTCATGAAGAAACAAAGATCCTTCCAGTAGAGGAACACAATGTTATGATACCACAGCAGTTGCTTTTGAAATTTTATGCAAACTTTAAGATCCCCTAGTTGGCATCTTTTACAAAGTATGTCAGAAAAAATCTTCGGGTATATAATAATTGCATACAAAGATATGTACTTGATTCTTTAGATCATACCTCGTACATGGCAGCATTGAGCAACATTCATAGAGAAGCCGCCAACTCAGCGGTTTCTGGTTGTCTTATGAATGTTGTATAAGGAGGTCGCCCATAGTTTTGGAACTTTTACCGCTAAGGGGGCAAAAACGGAGAAAAAGGGGAAAAATCAAAAACGTTATATCTCCTAAAGTAATAGGTATAGAAACAAAATTAAAATTACTTTTTGAACAGCCATGAAAATAAGTGGACAGGTGTTTGGTACTTTTTTCAAACTATGTTTGATGGGGGGTTAAAAAGGGTGAAAATAGTTTTTTTGGTACTTTTTTAACCCACTCTTATTTTTTAAACCAAAGAATATTAAAATGAACTTTGTACTGCAGTCAATAGATGTGAAAGAAATATTGAACAAGTATTTGGTACTTTTTGGATTTTGGGGCCAAAATGGGTAAAAAAGGGATAAAATGGTAACTTAACACCTCAAAATGTAATATGAAAAGCAACATTGTGTTAACTGCGTTTTAATCAAATGTACCAAATTTAGTTGGTTCCAAAGAAGTGACAAATATGCATGTTTGATGGGGAACCAATTTGTAAATTTTAAATAAATAAAAAATCAAAGTTTTTAACTTTATGCGGGTGTGCCAAAAGAATGTCTTTAATTGTTCACTGTTTTACTCCAACTGGTTACATTTGTAATTTTAGAAGTAAAGCAAACCAACAAGAATAAGTTTAACAGTAATGTTAAAATTGCGGCGAATTCTCATGATCGAAGAGAAAAAGAGAGTAACATAAAAAACCACCACCTTTTGTATTGTTTCCAATACAGTCGTGGTCATTATGTTAGGGTAACATAAATATTTAAAAATTCTGAAATTTCTTCACGTAAACAATGCATATGGAACTTTTTTGAAATTAGGAGATAAAAAGGGGAAAAAAGTAGTAATGTTATAACTTTTAAACTAATAAATGTTTGTCTGTATGTATGTTCTTTATAGAATAGTAAACTATGCATTTGATCCTGTTATGCTCTTGAGCGACGATGTTGCGGATAATCCGGCAAAGGCTTTTAAGTTGGTATGACTAATTTCCGAAAGATGGCGCCACTGAAAATTACTAAAAATTAATTAAATCGTAAACTGTGCGTTTGATCGTGCTATAATCTTTAGTAAAGTTGTAGCGCATGAACTGGCGAAAGTTTCTTAGTTAGTGTGAATAAATTCCGACAGGTGGCGCCACTGAAAATTACTCAAAATGAATTAAATCGTAAACTGTGCATTTGATCAGGCTATAATATTTAGCAAAGTTCTTGCGCATGAGTCGACGGAGGTTTCTAAGTCGGTATGATCAATTTCCAAATTAATTAATATTAAACTATGAATAAAATGATTCAAAATTAATTGGATATATGTGTACCGTCTTTTTTCTAAATTTATTTTAGTTAATTAGTCCTTTGTAAAATAAAATATATGAAAACTTTAAAATTTACCTCGAAATGCTTATCATAAAGCTCCGAGCAGTGATGTATCTTCTGATATACAAAATGTCATATTGAAGGTTTTTCTTTAGTTTAAAGTATATAAGTCATGGATCAGTCAATATCCAACGCTTTGACCCAATTTATTACATCGATACTAAACATTAATGTATGCAAGATTTTTCTTTATCCCAAATTATATTTCAATCGTTGATTTTTCCTTTTCTATTCTAATAAGTTTTTAGAAAATTCATTCTTTTATAACTCTGCCTTCAGTTGCGCTTAACTTAGAAACATAAATTCAAATTATGTATTACAATGAATGCTATGTAATAAATTCATTGGAATTCCGTTTCAATTTCCGCCAAAATATAAAATATTTTATGTTGTTTTTACTTGACACTAAAGACTGTCAAAAACAAAAAACCTCAAGCTGTCACAGCTGGCAAAAACAAAATTGAAATGGTGACACTTATTAAGAAACATTAATTAGCCAACATTCAGCCGCCCACCCCTCCCCACTTAAACTCTTTCTAAGCGCAATAAAATACTTAAATCGAGCGACACATTTATATCGCTACCAATAAGCAATCCAGCCCTAGTAACACTCATTTATCCACCCCTTTTTTTTAGGAATTTTAATAACAAAAAAAACGCTGTAATTATTTTAATTAAGAGGCAATTATTACTGAGTGTTATTTTTCATGGAAAAAATATAATTGATACGAGCAACTGTCAAAAGGGTAATCGGAAAAAGTATGTATTTTGTTTGTGTGTGTATAATTTAATTTTCAAAAAAAAAAAAAAAATGGCGGAAGGAGTAAATAATGTTAGCAATCATTCAAAAATATGTTTTTTATTAGACAAAAGGAAGTTTTTTTTTGGAATCAAAAATTTTGTTAATAGAAAAGTAAGCTTTTACTTATATGGAGATTTCTTGTGCAAATATAGAAGCTTTTGATAAAATATCTTTGCTTTTTTAAAAAATTCTTTAAATATTTAAAAATTTAGTTTTTTGCTAGTTACTTTATGTTAATTCTCTGTTTGAAAATTTTAATGCGGAAATCACGTTGCAAGTTTCCGTTTTCTATGCTTCCGTTTTGAAATCTGATATTTCAAAAAAAGTAACGGAAAGAAAGTGAACAAACTTAACAAATTAGTTATTATATTTACAATAAAAACTTTAATGTTTGTTTTTGAAATAAAGTTTTGTTTCTTAAAATAAGAGGGAGTTGCCTTTTATGTTTCGAGTTTAGAAAGCTTTTGGAAACAATATCAAATTGTAAATTTGTCTCTAGAAAATAATTTTGGAAAAAATTTCATATTGAAAATTTTTCTTTAGCAAAAATTTCATATTAAATAGGTTTCTTTAGAAAGAATTTCATCATGAAAATTATTCTTTAGAAAAAATTTCATAATGAAAATTTTTCTTTCGAAAAAATTTCATAATGAAATTTTTCTTTAGACAAAATTTCATAATGAAAATTTTTCTTTCGAAAAATTTCATAATGAAATTTTTCTTTAGAAAAAATTTCATAACGAAAATTTTTCTTTAAAAAAATTTCATAATGATAATTTTTCTTTAGAAAAAAATTCATAATGGAAATTTTTCTTTAGAAAAAAATTCATAATGAAAATTTTTCTTTAGAAAAAATTTTATAATGAAAATTTTTCTTTAGAAAAAATTCATAATAAAAATTTTTCTTAAAAAAATTTTATAATGAAAATTTTTCTTTAGAAAAAATTTCATAATGTAAATTTTTCTTTAGAAAAAAATTTCATAATGTAAATTTTTCTTTAGAAAAAATTTCATAATGAATATTTTTCTTTAGAAAAAATTTCATAATGAAAATTTTTCTTTAGAAAAAATTTCATAATGAAAATTTTTCTTTAGAAAAAATTACACAATGAAAATTTTTCTTTAGAAAAAATTCCATAATGAAAATTTTTCTTTAGAAAAAATTTCATAATGAAAATTTTTCTTTAGAAAAAATTTCATAATGAAAATTTTTCAAAAAGAGTGACTATTCGCATTTTGTTATTTTATAAAAATTTTTCTTTAGAAAAAATTGAATAATGAAAATTGTTCTTTAAAAAAATTTCATAATGAAAATTTTTCTTTAGAAAAAATTTCATAAGAAAAAAATTCATAATGAAAATTTTTCTTTAGAAAAAAATTCAAAATGAAAATGTTTCTTTTGAAAAAAGTTCTTTTATAATACAAATTTTTCTTTGAAAAAAAATTTGATAATAAAAATTTTTCTTTAGAAAAAATTTCATAATGAAAATTTTTCTTTCGAAAAATTTCGTAATGAATATTTTTCTTTAGAAAAAAATGCATAATGAAAATTTTTCTTTAGAAAAAATTTCATAATGAAAATTTTTCTTTAAAAAAATTTCATAATGAAAATTTTTCTTTAGAAAAAATTTCATAATGAAAATATTTTTTTAGAAAAAATTTCATATTGAAAATTTTTCTTTAGAAAAAATTTCATATTGAAAATTTTTCTTTAGAAAAAATGTCATATTGAAAGTTTTTCTATAGAAAAAGATTCATATTGAATAGTTTTGCTTAGGAAAAATTGTATATCTTTATTAGGTTGAATTTTTAGAGTAAAGATGGTATAGAAAGTATAATTAAATAACCTCTAAATGTTGCCATTTAATTTTTTCGCTTCAATATCATGACCTATTGAACCTTGACCTAATTTAATAATTTTTCTAACAATTGTCCTAATATATAATATTAAGTAATTTACTAAAACTTTTTTGAACATTAATTATAAAAAAACTTTAAAGTAAAATTTTCTAATCAAATAATATTTAAACTCTAAAGAAATTAAAGTCCAAATTCAAGCATTTATTTTTTACAGCGTCTGACAGTACATTTTGAATTATAAGAAAATTTCTATATTCAAAGAAAAGCTGATTGATTACTTCAAAAGAAATTAGAAAAATTTTGAAAATTAAAAATAGTTAATTCAATAAAATTTAAAATTTATTTTAATCCAATGTTTCAAATTTTAAATATTTTGTTACAAGTTAAATGTAATTAAAGTTTTTTGACAATATTTTCTTTATCAATGTCTTATTTTTGAAAGTTTTTTTAAAGCTGTTTTTAATATCAACTAAATATTAAGTTAGTATTGGAAAACATAGCACAAAAGGCTCTAAATCTACTTAAATTACAAAACATATCATAATACACTATATCAGTCATATTCACTCATTGATTCAGAAACAAACACAAAACGTAAACTTAAGACCAGCGATCAATGTATATGATATATTAGAAACATTTGTGTAGCATACTCTTAGGATAATATAAAAAATATACATATAACATATAAGGTTCTCTACATTGTAACTTCTTTGGTAAAAGTTCCTTGATAGTAAGAGAGTTTCAATTTAATTATTTAACAAAAAAACGGATTTGTTTAGCTATAAAAATTATAAAACTTTTTGCAAAATAAATTATTTTCAAAATCCCTAAGGTATGCTATACCATTTTTTCTTAAAATTCAGAGTTTTCGATCATTATCGAATGCTGTTGAACAAACTGATCATATAACAGGACATTTTTATATCTATAACAATGTCCCCATCAACATATATTTCCTTCTTATACTTAAAGAATTAAACCTAAAACAAAACTTAAAAATTATTTTTGAAGCTATAAGTTTTTAGTATGCCATGGAATTTTCCTGTGTCACATTGACCTTTAGCAAAAGTTTGTAAATTTATTTAAATTTCTTACAAAAATAAATGTAATTTCCGGAATAACTAACTATTTCTTAATATATTCCAACACTTGGCGTGTGGTCAAATAATTTAATATTTAAATATACTAAGACCTGACCTCTGACCCTTGTTAATACGAATGACATTTTTTTTGTATTTTTTAGATATTTCTCTTGGCTTGTTTTGTCAAGAATAATGTAGAGTTCTAGGGGGATATGCTAACATTGCGAATATCGAAAGGTGTGTTTTTAGTTACAACAAATAAATAAGAAAATTACACTGTGACACACTGTGATATTAGGAAAGAGTGGAAGTTTCCTATAAATAGCCAGTTTTCGAAAAATTTACTAAAAATAGTCAATTTTCGAAAAATGTCCTATAAATAGTCAATTTTCGAAAAATGTCCTATAAATAGTCAATTTTCGAAAAATGTCCTATAAATAGTCAATTTTCGAAAAATTTCCTATAAATAGTCAATTTTCGAAAAATTTCCTATAAATAGTCAATTTTCGAAAAATTTCCTATAAATAGTCAATTTTCGAAAAATTTCCTATAAATAATCAATTTTCGAAAAATTTCCTATAAATAGTCAATTTTCGAAAAATTTCCTATAAATAGTCAATTTTCGAAAAATTTACTATAAATTGTCAATTTTCGAAAAATTTCCTATAAATAGTCAATTTTCGAAAAATTTCCTATAAAAAGTGAATTTTCGAAAAATTGTTTATAATTAGCCAATTTTCAAAAATTTCCTATAAAAAGTCAATTTTAAAAAAATTTCCTATAAATAGTCAATTTCCGAAAAATTTCCTGAAAATAGACAATTTTTGAAAAATTTCCTATAAATAATCAATTTTTGAAAAATTTCCTATAAATAATCAATTTTTGAAAAATTTCCTATAAATAATCAATTTTCGAAAAATTTCCTATAAATAGTCAATCTTCGAAAAATTTCCTATAAATAGTCAATTTTCGAAAAATTTCCTATAAATAGTCAATTTTCGAAAAATTTCCTATAAATAGTCAATTTTCGAAAAATTTCCTATAAATAATCAATTTTCGAAAAATTTCCTATTAATAGTCAATTTTCGAAAAATTTCCTATAAATAGTCAATTTTCGAAAAATTTACTATAAATTGTCAATTTTCGAAAAATTTCCTATAAATAGTCAATTTTCGAAAAATTTCCTATAAAAAGTGAATTTTCGAAAAATTGTTTATAATTAGCCAATTTTCAAAAATTTCCTATAAAAAGTCAATTTTAAAAAAATTTCCTATAAATAGTCAATTTCCGAAAAATTTCCTGAAAATAGACAATTTTTGAAAAATTTCCTATAAATAATCAATTTTTGAAAAATTTCCTATAAATAATCAATTTTCGAAAAATTTTCTACAAATAGTAAATTTTTGAAAAATTTCCTATAAATAGTCAATTTTCAAAAAATTTCTATAAATAGTCAATTTTCGAAAAATATCCTATAAATAGTCAATTTTCGAAAAATATCCTATAAAAAGTCAATTTTCGACAAATTTCCTATAAAAAGTCCATTTTCGAAAAATTTCCTGTAAATAGTCAATTTTCGAAAAATTTCCTATAAATAGTCAATTTTCGAAAAATTTCCTATAAATAGTCAATTTTCGAAAAATTTCCTATAAATAGTCAATTTTCGAAAAATTTCCTATGAATAGTCAATTTTCGAAAAATTTCCTATGAATAGTCAATTTTCGAAAAATTTCCTATAAAAAGTCAATTTTCGAAAAATTTCCTATAAAAAGTCAATTTTCGAAAAATTTCCTATAAAAAGTCAATTTTCGAAAAATTTCCTATAAAAAGTCAATTTTCGAAAAATTTCCTATAAAAAGTCAATTTTCGAAAAATTTCCTATAAAAAGTCAATTTTCGAAAAATTTCCTATAAATAGTCAATTTTCAAAAAAATTCCTATAAATAGTCAATTTTCGAAAAATATCCTATAAAAAGTCAATTTTTGAAAAATTTCCTATAAATAGTAAATTTTCGAAAAATTTCCTATAAATAGTCAATTTTCGAAAAATTTCCTATAAATAGTCAATTTTCGAAAAATTTCCTATAAATAGTCAATTTTCGAAAAATTTTCTATAAATAGTCAATATTCGAAAAATTTCCCAAACATAGTAATTTTTCGAAAAATTTCCTATAAATAGTCAATTTTCGAAAAATTTCCTATAAGTAGTCATTTTTCGAAAAATTTTCTATAAATAGTCAATTTTCGAAAATTTTCCTATACATAGTCAGTTTTCGAAAAATTTCGATTAAATAGTCAATTTCCGAAAAAAGTACAATAAAAAGTCAATTTTCCAAAAATTTCCTATAGATAGTCAATTTTCCAAAAATTGTCTATAAATAGTCAATTTTCCAAAAATTACCTATAAATAGTCAATTTTCGAAAAATTTCCTATATATAGAAAATTTTCGAAAAATTCACTATTTATAGGAAATTTTTTAAAAATTTACTATTTATAGGAAATTTTTCGAAAATTATTATTAAGTTGTATTATCACATTTCTTTCCCCCTCTAGTTAATAAACATTTTCATAGAAAATTTTCACTGTCCACTCAATAAAACATCCATAAAACAGACCTTTAAGCTAACTTAATATTTAGATTGATATTAAAAAAACGAGACAACAGCAATAAAAACTTAAAATATTAAAAATTATATCAAACAACGTTTAAAAAAAATAAAACCAGAACAAAAAACAAACAAATCATAATATTAAATGTATATTGTAAAACAGAAATACGATGTCATTGAGGAACTTGAAGAGCATTTGGAGCGTAAAAGTAATCCAAAACGTTCGAAACGTGCTTTTGGCCCGTTAACACCTGCATCGGATCGCCCTTTAGTATTACCAGGCGGTCGACGTTGGTATCGTCCTAAGGATGCTTATAACGATGAATTCATAGCGGAAACATTAAGTGCACAGGCAGAGCTTATTACCGGCACTACTCTAGGGTAATTTTTTTTTTGTATTATATTTATAAATTATTATTTTTTTTTTATAATTATAACAATTTTTATTTTCATTCTACTTTTTGCCAACTCGCATTTCGTTTTTATAGCTTTTTCTCATTACATTCATCCACCCATTTTTAGTAGATTTTAACTTAAAGGCCGAGATTTCCCTTTATTTCATTTTTTTCTTCATATAATTTTTTACGATTTTTCATTAACCTTTAACTGACGAGGTGAAATTTTGGGACATAGTTTATGACGTGGTGGTAAATTTTACCCCTCTTAATTTTATTAAAAATAAATTAGTAAAAAATATTTTTTGATAATTATTTGTTTTTTAAAAATAAGCTACTATATTTTTAATTACAAAAAATAAAGAAAACAAAAATTTTTTTTATTCGTTTCAACAAAACAGGTACTTTATTTCACAAACCTTTTTTTTAATATAAAAAAAACGTCATATAAATAGCTTATAAAAAAAATATGAATTAAAAAAAAAAACAAAAACTTAAAGGGCATTTTTTCACAGCCAAATGTATACTTTTAAAGATATAAAAGAGATCATAAAAAAAAATAGTCAGGTGTAAAAACTGCAGGTCCACCTAATAGGTGGTTTTTTACTCATCAAAATCTGTGTTCACACAGTGTAAGCATATACGTTTGCTGCATCCCATACACATTGGCTTACTACATTGCAGACAGAAGTGTGTAGTTTTTCGCTTTAGCCTAGTCGGGCATATGTGGCATAACTTACGAGTAGCGTGGGTCGGTTCTACTGGAGGCGGAGGTACTGAGTCCGGACCCAAAATACTACCAATTGTGTCTCGTAATACCCGAGGGAGCTTTTGGTTGTGTTGACGTCTTTGCAGATGTGGTAAAATCATTTGTCTTGCAAGCTTTTTCAAAAAGTCTCCTCTTGAGCTGTTATCATAATCCTTTGAAGATTGATAAATAACGAAGGAGTTGGCGCCACAAATATCCACAATTCTATAAAATATGGCTAATGGCCAGCGGCGTGTACGTCGGCCGGATGAATAAATCGAGCATTTCTTATCGAGCTCATCCACTCCACCTTTTGTATTGTTATAATCAGCTATCATTGCAGGTTTTAAAGTGAGTGGGTCATCTTCTTTTTTGTGATGCATGGAGGACAATAATACAACAGCACGATTTTGACGAGGCACGTAGGATAAAATAGTGACATCTTTGGTAAAACCATATATGCAGGATCCCAACGGTCTATTTTTTTTGGGCAAAAATTCTGGTGGAATCTCTCTTTTGTTCTTTTTCAGCGTACCTAAATAAGTTAGTTCTCGTTTTTTAAGTTCCTCCACCAGCTGGAGTGATGAAAACCAATTGTCAGCAGTTATATTTCTTCGACTTCCTTCTATTATTTTAGACAGCCTTATTACTGATTGTGTTGGTACTGCAAGTCGTTTTTCTTCATTTGTTAGACCAACTCCATCCGAGTTTTTTCCAAAGTATACATAAGCATTTGCAAGATATTGTGTGCGTGCATCTGTCAATGACATTATCTTAATGCCATATTTTGCGGGTTTCTTTGGCATGTAAATTTTGAACTTGCATCTTCCACGAAATGGTACCAACATTTCATCAATGCAGGCATGAGTACCAATTGAATAACTTTTTCGGCAGTTTTCTATAAATTTGTTGAATATACCAGAAACTGCTGCTATTGGGTCGTTCAATAATCGTTGTTGTCTATCACAGGAGTTATCAAATCTTAAGCAATTTAGAATACAAAGAAACCGGTTCTTAGACATTGTAGCTCTAAAAACTTCTCTGCCCGTTCCATCAGTTGCGAAAATAAATTGAGCGGCCTCGTGGTTAGACTTGAATACGGATGTGTAAATTAAGATACCGACAAATGCACGCAATTCAATTTTATCTAACATTTTCGCTTCAGTTTGTGCTGTTAGATCAAATTTTGATTTCAATTTTGTATTTGTATGTTCTAAAATCATGTTCTCCATATCGCTATCAAAAATTCGTGACCAATATCCATATAAATCATTTTCCGATTGCGGTTGTGTAGCAACTGGTAACCGCACAATATTATGAAGAGGAGTCTTTACGCAGCGTGTTGGTTCCAATGCTGACCACTTGAACCCGTTTTTTCCATAAAAGTAGTTTACAGCAGATTCACATACATTTTCATCAACAACTAGTTCTTCTTCATCATTTCCAACAATTTCCTCAACAATCATTGTATCCGCTTCGTCGTGTTCACTGCATGCATCATCTTCTATACGCATTTCATCCTCCATGTCACTTTCTTCAATGCAGAAATCCGGATCGACAATTTCATCGTCGACTTCGCTAACATCGTCTTCGTCCTCAAAACATTCCTCAAGCAATTGAGATATGACTGAATCACTGAGTTTTTTTGAATTTGACATGATCTATAAACATAAATAGCATATCACGTAATTTAAAAAATGTGTAATATAACGTTTTTGAAATAAATAATTTTTAACCAACAAGAAAACAGACGAGTGGTAAAAATAATTCCACGAAAATATTACGTTAATTTCGATGTGGGGTAAATTTGTTTCTACTAAATACTTACGCTAACGCTGACGTGGTGGTAAAATATTTTCAAAGAAAAACTTACGTAAATGCCGAGGAGTGGTAATTTTTACACCAGCATGTGCGTAACTCCGCTCGTGCTATGTCTAGCTCAGCCAAAACACAACTGAATGACAACGATCACAATATATGAAGATACTAAGAGAATTAAATTGATTGAGCGCAATGGAAGAGAGAATTTAAAAAAAATGTAAAGAGAGGGTAAAATTTACCACCACCTAGCTAGTTAAAGGTTAATTTTTTTTCTGGCCTTTTCATTTTGTTTTCTTGAAATTACAAAATAAGAAAAATATAAATCGTAGCATAAAATTAATATTCTTATGTTGAAGGTTTCTGTTTGTTTGTTGGTTCACCGAAAATTGGCTTCAAATGCATCTACTTTTTTTTAACCCTTTAAGACCAAAAATTAAAAATTTCCTATTTTTATAAGATATTTTTAAAAATGTTCTATTTTTGTAGGAAATTTTTCAAAAATTTCCTATTTTTGTAGGAAATTTTTCAAAAATTTCTTATTTTTATAGGAAGTTTTTCAAAAATTTCTTATTTTTATATGAAATTTTTCAAAAATTTCCTATTTTTATAGGAAATTTTTCAAAAATTTCCTATTTTTATCGGAAATTTTTCAAAAATTTCCTATTTTTATCGGAAATTTTTCAAAAATTTCCTATTTTTATAGGAAATTTTTCAAAAATTTCCTATTTTTATAGGAAATTTTTCAAAAATTTCCTATTTTTATCGGAAACTTTTCAAAATTTTTATATTTTTATAGGAAATTTTTCAAATTTTTTATATTTTTATAGGAAATTTTTCAAAAATTTCCTACTTTTATAGGAAATTTTTCAAAAATTTCCTATTTTTATAGGAAATTTTTCAAAAATTTCCTATTTTTATAGGAAATTTTTCAAAAATTTCTTATTTTTATAGGAAATTTTTTAAAAATTTCCTATTTTTATAGAAAATTTTTTAAAAATTTCCTATTTTTATAGAAAATTTTTTAAAAATTTCCTATTTTTATAGGAAATTTTTCAAAAATTTCCTATTTGTATAGGAAATTTTTCAAAAATTTCTTATTTTTATAGGAAATTTTTTAAAAATTTCCTATTTTTATAGGAAATTTTTTAAAAATTTCCTATTTTTATAGGAAATTTTTCAAAAATTTCCTATTTGTATAGGAAATTTTTCAAAAATTTCCTATTTTTATAGGAAATTTTTCAAAAATTTCCTATTTTTATAGGAAATTTTTCAAAAATTTCCTATTTTTATAGGAAATTTTTCAAAAATTTCCTATTTTTATAGGAAATTTTTCAAAAATTTCCTATTTTTATAGGAAATTTTTCAAAAATTTCCTATTTTTATAGGAAATTTTTCAAAAATTTCCTATTTTTATAGGAAATTTTTCAAAAATTTCCTATTTTTATAGGAAATTTTTCAAAAATTTCCTATTTTTATAGAAAATTTTTCAAAAGTTTCCTATTTTTATAGGAAATTTTTCAAAAATTTCCTATTTTTATAGGAAATTTTTCAAAAATTTCCTATTTTTATAGGAAATTTTTCAAAAATTTCCTATTTTTATAGGAAATTTTTCAAAAATTTCCTATTTTTATAGGAAATTTTTCAAAAATTTCCTATTTTTATAGGAAATTTTTCAAAAATTTCCTATTTTTATAGGAAATTTTTCAAAAATTTCCTATTTTTATAGGAAATTTTTCAAAAATTTCCTATTTTTATAGGAAATTTTTCAAAAATTTCCTATTTTTATAGGAAATTTTTCAAAAATTTCCTATTTTTATAGGAAATTTTTCAAAAATTTCCTATTTTTATAGGAAATTTTTCAAAAATTTCCTATTTTTATAGGAAATTTTTCAAAAATTTCCTATTTTTATAGGAAATTTTTCAAAAATTTCCTATTTTTATAGGAAATTTTTCAAAAATTTCCTATTTTTATAGGAAATTTTTCAAAAATTTCCTATTTTTATAGGAAATTTTTCAAAAATTTCCTATTTTTATAGGAAATTTTTCAAAAATTTCCTATTTTTATAGGAAATTTTTCAAAAATTTCCTATTTTTATAGGAAATTTTTCAAAAATTTCCTATTTTTATAGGAAATTTTTCAAAAATTTCCTATTTTTATAGGAAATTTTTCAAAAATTTCCTATTTTTATAGGAAATTTTTCAAAAATTTCCTATTTTTATAGGAAATTTTTCAAAAATTTCCTATTTTTATAGGAAATTTTTCAAAAATTTCCTATTTTTATAGGAAATTTTTCAAAAATTTCCTATTTTTATAGGAAATTTTTCAAAAATTTCCTATTTTTATAGGAAATTTTTCAAAAATTTCCTATTTTTATAGGAAATTTTTCAAAAATTTTCTATTTTTATAGGAAATTTTTCAAAAATTTCCTATTTTTATAGGAAATTTTTCAAAAATTTCCTATTTTTATAGGAAATTTTTCAAAAGTTTCCTATTTTTATAGGAAATTTTTCAAAAGTTTCCTATTTTTATAGGAAATTTTTCAAAAATTTCCTATTTTTATAGGAAATTTTTCAAAAATTTCCTATTTTTATAGGAAATTTTTCAAAAATTTCCTATTTTTATAGGAAATTTTTCAAAAATTTCCTATTTTTATAGGAAATTTTTCAAAAATTTCCTATTTTTATAGGAAATTTTTCAAAAATTTCCTATTTTTATAAGAATTTTTTCAAAAATTTCCTATTTTTATAGGAAATTTTTCAATAATTTCCTATTTTTATAGGAAATTTTTCAAAAATTTCCTTTTTTTAAAGGAAATTTTTCAAAAATTTCCTATTTTTATAGGAAATTTTTCAATAATTTCCTATTTTTATATGAATTTTTTTTATTTTATAGGAAATTTTTAAAAAATTTCCTTATTTTATAAAAATTTTTTCAAAAATTTCCTTATTTTATAGGAGATTTTTTAAAAATTTCTTTTATTTATAAGAAATTTTTCAAAAATTTCCTTATGTTATAGCAAAATTGGCCATGAAAGGTTTAAAAGCATATCTTTGCTCTTATGTCCTTAAAGGAATAAATTCCCTCGGTACCGTAAGCTAAGTTATTAATATTTCAGGAAAAATAAGTACAAACAAGCAAAAATCTTTACACATAAAGTTAAAAGAAGAAAGTTAACCAAAATATTTTCCTATGTAATTTTATTTTCTTGAAAAACATTAAAATTTTTTTCCTTCCTTCTGCTTTCATTTCACTCTTAAATTGTTCTTTTTTTCAATTTCATTTTATTTCTGGTAATTTTTTATTTTCTTACATCTTTTCTTTTACGTTTTCTTCATACATACACCCGTGATTTGCATTTAATTCTGTTCTATCGTCATCATCATTATTATCATCATCGTCGTCATTATTACCATCAATATGATCATCGTGTTTCGAAAATTGACACCGAAAAGGTGTAGCCATGAAAGTCCATACTTAGGTTACGATTCAAGGTAGATTTTTTTCATAATATTTTCCATCCAGAAATTTGTATAAGAAAAATGTATAAGAAATATACAAATACACTTTTCATTAGCATACATGTAAGAAAAATGTAAATAGGATTGTGTTGGTAGATACCCAGTGGGAAATAATGCAAGGTTTCTGTAAAGAAGTTGGCTTATACCTTCGCAAAAGGTTTAATATGGAAAAACTAATTTAAAACTTAAATTGAGTTCTTCAATGATATTTTGTGACAAAATTGCATTGAAAATATATATATACCAAGAAACCTTTCAATGAAGTCTCATTAGACTTGCCAATCTGTAATCTTAAAACTTGACTTTTCCATTTATATGCTTTAATATGGTCATACTTTCTACAATATGTCTCACTTCCACAGCCACTTTTTTCCCACTGGGTATACCAATAATTGACTTGCTATGTACATGTGCATGTGTATATGTCTGCCTCTGTGTTTAAGTACCGCCGCTGCCAGTATAATTCAGTTGCCATAATTGCCTTGAATTTCAATTGAATAAGCCGAGCAATTCATTTGCTACAACTCAATTGGATGTTGGATTTCTCGCTCATTTTTCGCATAAATTCAATCGAAAGCAAATAAACAAAATTCACTTAAATGAAAAACTCTACCATTTTCTGAATGTGGCTTTCGATTGTGGCAGCAGCGGCAATAAAATTGTTCACTTTTTTTCAGTCGTTTTGTTGTTATCTTTTGCGTTTGAGTAGTTTGTACTTTACATTTTATATATTTAAACGTTCATTTTAATTTACAATAGCGCCAGTCAGTCAGAGTTACTTTTATTGTATATTTTTGCTTGAGTTTATTAATTTGCATTGTTTAATTTCATTTTATTTTGTTTTTAATTTATATTTTATTTTTATGCTTGAAGTTGTTTTGCATTGGTTTTAAACTGATGTGTGCCGTTGTCAGCTTTTGGGGACATTTGGGATTAAGTTATTTTATTTTAACCCAAATATTGGAGGTTTTATTTTCAAATGAGCAATTCCATTAAAAAGAGTTATTGTTTTGTGAAAAAATAAAAATTATATTTAAATGCTCAAGCTACTTAAGTATCTATGAATATGTATGTAGGCACCAGAATCCTGTTCCGGTTTCTGAAGAGGCCCACTTCATCTTAATACTTAAATATACGTTAGCTTACCTTTATTAAGACGATCCACTTTTTTCAAATAATATAAAATATGAATCAACTTACCTAAAAATATAAGAAATTAAAGAAAATTAGTATTTAGCTTTAAATTTATATTCTTGACTTATTATAGAAAAATTTCTTATCGGAAAATTTTCAAAAATTACTTATTTTTCTAAGATATTTTTTCAAAATTTTCTTATTTTTATAGAAAATTTTTCAAAAATTTCTTATTTTTGTAGGAAATTTTTCAAAAATTTCTTATTTTTAAAGGAAATTTTTAAAAAATTTCTTATCTTTATAAGAAATTTTTAAAAACTTCTTTATTTTTTTTTGGAAAATTTTTAAAAGTTTCTAATTTTATTTTTTTTGGAAATTTATCAAAAATTTTTTATTCTTAAAGAAAATTTTTCAAAAATCTTCTATTTTTAAAGGAATATATTCAAAAAGTATATATTTTTAAAGCTAGCTTTTCAGAAATTAGATTTCTATAGGAAATTTTTTAAAAACATTTTATTTTTATAGGAAATTTTCAAATTTTTATAAAAACTTTCTATTTAAAAAAAAATGTCTATTTTTATAAAAAAATTTCTATTTTTATAAAAAAAAATGTTTCTTATCAAAATAGAAAATCTTCTATTTTTATAAGAAATTTATCAAAAATTTAGTATATTTAAGGAAATTTTTTAATAAGTTTCTATTTTTATAGGAATTTTTTCAAAAATTTTGCAGAAATTTTTTATTTTTATTTGAAATTTTTCAAATATCTTCTCTGATATCGAAAATTTTTCAAAAATTTCTTATTTTTATAGTAATTGTTTGAAACGATTCTTATTTTTATAATGATATTTTAAAAAATTCTTATAAGTAATTTTTCAAAAATTTCTTATTATTTTTTAGGAAATTTTTTAAACTTTTTTATTTTTTATAGGAAAATTTTCAAAAATTTTTTAATTTTATATTAATTTTTTCATAAATTTCTTATTTTTATAAGAAAATTTAAAAAAAAATTGTTTAAAATAGAAAATTTTCTAAAAAATAAAATTATAATATAAAAATATATTTCTTTTTTGACCAATTTCCAATAAATATAAGCAATTTTTGAAGAATTTCTTATAAAAATAAAAAATTTTCTATAAAAATAAGAAATTTTTGAAGAACTTCTTATAAGAAAAGAAATTTATAAAAAATTTCTTATCAAAATAACAAAATTTTGAAAAATTTTCTATAAAGTAAGGATATATTTGAAGATTTTCCTACAAAAATAAGAAATTTTTGAAGATTTTCTTAAAAAAATAAAATTTTTTTGAAGAATTTCTTATAAAAATAAAAGATTTTTGAAAAACTTTTTATAAAAATAAGAAAATTTTGAAAAATTTCCTACAAAAATAAAAAAAAATTTAAAAATTTCTTCAAATATAACAAATTTTTGAAAAATATAAAAAGTTTGTGAAGAATTTCTTAAAAAAAAGATGTTTTTGAAAAATTTCCTTTAAAAACAAGAAAGTTTTGAAGAATTTCTTATTAAAATAAAAAATTTTGAAAAATTTTCTATAAAAAAAAATAAACTTTTTTAAAAATTTCCTTTAAAAATAAAAAATTTTATATAAAAATAGAAAATTTTTGAAAATTTCCTATAAAAATAGAAAATTTTAAAAAATTTCCTACAAAAGTAAGAAATTTTTGAACAATTTCCTATAAAAATTTAAAATTTTTAAAAATTTCCTATAAAAATATCAAATTTATGTAAAATTTCCTTTAGAAATAGAAAATATTTGAAATTTTTCCTATAAAAATAAGAAATTTTTTACAACAAAAATGTAAAATTTTTGAAAAATGTCCTATTAAAATAGAAAATTTTTGAAAAATTTTCTATCAAAATAGAAAATTTTTGAAAAATTCCTATAACAAGAGAAAAATTTTTAAAAATTTCCGTAAAAAATACAATTTTTTTTTTAATAATTTCCTATAAAAATAGAAAATTTTTGAAAAATTTCTTATTAAAATAAAAACATTTTTAAAAATCTCATACAAAAATAGAAAATTTTTTAAAAGTTTCCTATAAATGTAGAAATTGTTGAAAAATTTCCGATAAAAATAGAAAATTTTTGAAAATTTCCTATAAAATAGAAAATTTTTGAAAAATTTCCTATAAAAATAGAAAATTTTTGAAAAATTTTCGATAAATATAGAAAATTTTTAAAAATTTTTATATAAAAATATACAATTTTTGAAAATTTTCCTATAAAAGTAGATAATTTTTGACAAATTTCCTATCAAAATAGAAAATTTTTGAAAAATTTCCTATAAAAATAGAAAATTTTTGAAAAATTTCCTATAAAAATAGAAAATTTTTGGAAAATTTCATATAAAAATAGAAAATTTTTGAAAAATTTTCTATAAAAATATAAATTTTTTGAAAAATTTCCTATAAAAATAGAAAATTTTTGAAAAATTTCTTATAAAAATAGAAAATTTTTGAAAAATTTCCTATAAAAATAGAAAATTTTTGAAAAATTTGCTATAAAAATAGAATATTTTTGAAAAATTTGCTATAAAAATAGAAAATTTTTTAAAAATTTTAATAATAATAATAATAAAAAGAAATTTCTGAGAAATTTGCTATGAAATAAAAATAATAATCAAAAATTTTCCATTTTCATAGGAAATTTTTCAAAAACTTTCTTTTTTTGAGAAAAATTTTTAAAAATTTTCTATATTAAAATAAAATGATTCTTTTATAATCTGTCGAGAAATTATATAAATAAGATATAATTTGGAAATCTACAAAACAAATTAAACATATATTTCATTTTAAGATTTTGATTCGGTCATTCATTCTGTCATTTGTTTCGAATTAGGATTAATATCTTCCAGAGAAAATGTATTGCATAATTTTAGGATTTTCGAAAAAACGCTATGAGTTTTGTGACTAAAAGCTCATGGTTTAATAAATTCATTGAACTTTCTTAACTAAAAATCAAAATATATTTAAAGCATAATTTATATTGCACATCTTTAAAATCCACGTTACCAATTTCTTCGAAAGTTCTATTAAAAATTTTAATTTCAAATCATATACCAGAATTCAACTTCTAATTTGATGTCCTTTGAATATCCTCTGCAATCAACCTCCACAAACTAAAACCAATTTGTAACCCCTTTGGAATAAATTGAACCAAATATATACGTACTTTTGCATTAAATCACTTTAATTAAACTGGAAGTCAATCAACAAATACATGTAATTTAAAAAAATGATATTTATCGTTATCAGTTTTAAATTATTTTGTATATATAGAATATGACCTTATTTTTTTAACATTTTACACTTTAATTAAACTGAAATATTTCCAAAGTTACGAGGGCAAAATTGTATTATGTAATAAAATTTTTGGGTTTTATACTCAATTAAATTGTTAAGTCAAAACAAATTTAAATAAATGAAGTAATAAGTTTAAAAGTTATCTCATAATTTTGTCAGTAATCCTCGTTTATTTTCAGGGAAATTTATAAAAGCGAAAGTAAACATTTTTTTTATTAAACAAAATGAATGTATCTGCATGTAAAAATTTAAATAAATGCATACATTTATTGTGTACATGTGAGAATGTGTATGTATCATATACAAATGTAATTTAATTTATTTGATTAATATTTTGTTTGTTCAGTTTTTGTTTCGTCTCCTGCTCCGCTTCATCCTTTAAAGGATTCAACCAATTCCTCAACAGTTCCAGTTGTGTATATGTATGTATGTATGTATGTGTTGTAGTAGGAATGTATTTTATGTTGATTTCTTTCATTTATTTGTTGTTTGGTTTTTATTGTAGATTGAACTTTGGAATCGCTTATTTAATGGTGAAAATATTTCTCGTTCAACCTTTCGGTAAGTAATTTGTGTATGTGTGTGAGTGAGTGTGTGTGTTTAATGATATTGATTTTGGAAATGGCTGTATAAAATATGTCTGTATTTGTACAGGAAAGAAAAATTAAGATGGAATAACACACAAGAGGAAAAGAAATATTTAACGCTTGATTTAAGTGCGGCATACTGCCTCGTTGTAACATAAGACACCATCAACCAGGAGCTTTCTTTCAGCCGCGAACTTCATTAAAGAAGAATTTCAGGGAAATATATTTTTCTTAATATTTATCTTTGAGAATTAATTTATATGTGCTGGTAGAGTAGGTCAGGAATGAAATTGTTTATCGATAAATAAATATAATGGTATAAAGGTGTATCTGAAGGAAGGGACTGATAAGAAATTTCTTTAGCATATAAAATTCTTTATTCTGGTAGTATTTATATACAATACAGTGGTGGCAAAAAAGGCATAAGTTACACTGTGCCACACGTATGAATTTTGAGTATAAACAGAAGCTTAGAACAGTAATTTTCACTTTTTGACTTTGCTTTTACTCGTGGTAGTAAAATAAATTATGTCAATGTGTAGTCAGTACACGTGCACTATAAATCTTACTCGAATTAAAAGAATATCAAAATATTTTATCAATAACAAATACATACCTCGTTGCAAATGAAACATTTACACATTGGTATAGCAAATTCTACGATGCTAAATATTCAATGGACTGTAAACTGGGCTTATATTTTTACTTCACACACAATCTGGGATCAATTCCTCGCATTAGAAACATTTGTGTAACATACTTTTAGGATAATCAAAATATGGACCATTTTGTTCATAAAAATTATTTGGTTCATAAAATGGTTAATCCTTATAATATTTTGGTGCGCTTCAAATCTAGGGTAAAGCTTTATCAAAGAACAGTTTTAAGACTGATCAATTTTGAGCTAAATTCGCGATGTGATTCATTGAAATGTTTTTAGATTAAACCTTCGCGTTCTCAGTTAATAAAGAAATATTTGACAAACTTTTGATGCAAATCGGTTATGACATCGCTTTCATGTTTTTTATTCATGTTTTATGTGATTTTGTCTCAGTTTGCATTCTAAAACCATTTAAACCAATATGCACTTTTTTGCACGATTTTCAAAATCTTCACAAAATTTTAGCAAAGAATGATTTTTTGGTGCGCTTTTGCTTTTAGGTGCTAAATGGCAAAAAACGCGGTAGTTTGGAAATTTTCATTCATATTTGCGAGTGTGCTCCACGAAAAACCGGTATTTTGAAAAATTTACGCTCAAAAACTCCTCATTTATACCTGTCGTATATTATAACTGTATAGAGCACAAACGATGCGTAATTGAAAGATCTACAAATCGTTATCTATTTTTTATTTTTTTTGAGGCGGCCAAAAAATATGCGAAAAAAATAAAAAGAGGGAAAACGAGCTTCAAATTTTGGCAGTCATTAAGTAGTATTAGAAGCAATAAAATTAAAATTTAGAGGGAAGTGGATTTATCCCCTAAGTGTGGTGTCTATTTCAAAGAACAACGAATTGGGTCCAAATGTTAAAACAAATGCAGAAGAAGATGAAATATGAAGAAAAATTTGAATGCTTCAATCGATTTTTTAACATTTTTTTTTCAATTTTCATGCCAATTACGCTTTAAAGCGCAAATTTGCGCAACTAAAGTATTGTGTTCAGTATACAGTAGTTTTTGCGAGGTTAAGATCTGTAATTAGATTTTCCGAACTCCTAAGGATACAAAAATTATTCGAGTTGAAAGTCGGTTTCAAAGGAATAAAAACTGTTTGATTTTTGCCCATATATATTTTACTATAAGAATTGTTTAAAAATTTACTTATATTCTATAGCAAATTTTTTAATAATTTATTATCTTTCTATAAAACATTTTTCAAAAATGCACTAACTTTTTTTAATTTCCTATTTTTATAGGTAACATACTTTAAGGATGACCAAAATGCATTGAAACTTACACTAAAGCACATTTTGATAGTCTGGGGTTAAAAAATCCTATGCCAAATTAAAGCACTAGACTTGTTTATTGAAACTCCAAAAGTGTTTGGAGCTGGTAGTTGGAACTTTGGGGTCATCGCCTTTTAAAATAAAAAAATTTCAAAAAAGTTCTAAACCACACCATCTCCGATTTCAATGAGATTTTGTATATACGTTCTCCTACCTCATACAGCTTAAAAAAAATAATAGAATTTTTGTAAGACAACTCATACTTATTCAGTACAAATTTTTATATATAATTTTTTTTTTCATGAATAGTTTTAAATTTTAAAACACAAAAATTTCAAACGATTCATGAAAAAATTTCAAAATTTGTTCTGAAACAATATGAGTTTCCTTACAAACGCCTAATATTTCGCGATCTCCATGGAACCACTGGCGATAACTCTAAAGTTCCACCTGCTAGGTCCAAACACTTTGAGAGCTTGAATACACTGGTCTAGCACTTTTTATTCATATGGGAATTCTACAGAGTCGCGGTTGTCAAAAGTTCCCTTATGGTAAAAGAATTAATTTAAACTAAATGTTTAGACAAACAAACGGGTATGTTTAGATATCAAATTTTATTAAACTTTTTGCCAAATATATTACTTTTAAAATCCCTGAGATATGTTACACAATATTTGCCAAAAAGTCTCCGCTTTTCATCGATATGGCCCCTAATATAATAATTTCCGAAGTTCTACATAATTTTTAATTTTGTCAAAAGTATGATCGATCCAATTCTGAAAAAAAGAAACCAAATTGTTTTTCTGATTGAACACAATCACAAAATGTAAGTACGCACCACAGTTTTATACTAAAAAGGCGCAGTCACAACAAATAACTAAACTCCACTCTACGAAATTATTAAAGAAAACACTTATTTTCCTACAATTAACGAGCAATATCCCGCTCAATCCGAGCAGCTGTTGACAGGGTACTAGGCTACGACCGATTTATTAGAATACATCGATGAAAAAATATTCCGCATACCGAGTCTCACTATAGTCGATTTCCGCGTAAGAAAGGTCAAACGATTCCTATTTAGACAAAATGGAACAAGAACATCAAATTACGCCTCAATACAACAGATATGATACAAAATAAATAGAGCTACAACCTATAAGGTTTATAGTGGGAATCTAATTGCAGGCACACAAGTTAATTTCAGGTTATAGAGAGAGAAATTTCCCTAGCTTTAAGTTATCTTCCACAAATGGAGAGTTTCATCCGAAGTAATAATTAATAAAAGCCAAATTCTTCTATAACACCGGCCGACTTAGCGATAGCTATAAAACGGCTAAAGCATAAAAAGCATGTAAACTATTGGTATCAAATATAACAATAGTTTTTGAGTGATCGCAAATATATAAATAAGACATTGTTACATACATTGAATTGCTTTGATCTATCGCGGAATACTTAATATTTACCAGAATATAATAAGTGACTAAGTTCTGAACTAGCAGTTAATCGACTATAAGAAGTATTTATTTAATTAAAACTTTGCAATAGTTTGGAGTTCTCAATAAGTTTTAAGAATGTGGACCATAGCTTCTATAAAAAATCTAGATAAAAAAGCTCAAGGTACAACGGTACCCTGTTGGTTAAAAACATATGTATATGGGCAAAAATCAAACAGTTTTTATTCCTTTGAAACCGAATTTCAACTTGAATAATTTTTGTACCTTTAGGAGTTCGGAAAATCTAATTACAGATCTTGAACTCGCAAAAACTTCTGTATACTAAACACAATATCTTAGTTGCGCAAATTTGCGCTTCTAAGCGTAATTGGCATGCAAATTAAAAAAAAAGTTAAAAAATCGATTGAAGCATTCAAGTTTTTCTTCATATTTCGTCTTCTTCTGCATTTGTTTTAACATTTGGACTCAAGTCGTTGTTCTATGAAATAGACACCACACTCAGGGGATAAATCCACTTCCCTCTAAATTTTAATGTTGTCACTTCTAATACTATTTAATGGCTGCCAAAATTTGAAGCTCGTTTTGCCACTTTTTAATTTTTTTTGCATATTTTTTGGCCGCCCCAAAGAATTCCAAAAAAATAGATAACGATTTGTAGATCTTTCAATTTTGCATCGTTTGATATATGTCTTGTCTATATAGGTATAACATACGACAGGTGTAAATGAGGAGTTTTTGAGCGTAAATTTTTCAAAATACCGGTTTTTCGTGGAGCACACTCGCAAATATGAATGAAAATTTCCAAACTACCGCGTAAACCGAGTTTTTTGCCATTTAGCACCTAAAAGCAAAAACGCACCAAAAACTCATTGTTGGCTAAAATTTTATGAAGATTTTGAAAATCGTGCAAAAAAATGCATATTGGTTTAAATGGTTTTAGAATGCAAACTGAGACAAAATCATAAAAGGCATGAAAGCGATGTCATTTATAACCGATTTGCATCAAAAGTTTGTCAAAAATCTCTTTATTAACTGAGAACGCGAAGGTTTTATCTAAAAACATTTCAATGAAGCACATCGCGAATTTAGCTCAAAATTGATCAGGAATGGTCTTAAAACTATTCTTTATTAAAGCTTTACCTTAAATTTGAAGCGCACCAAAATATTATAAGGATTAACGATTTTATGGACCAAATAAGAATTTTATATCTCAGAAAAATATCAACCTATCAAAACTTATATTTAAATAAAAAATTATTTTAAATTAAATTTGTCCATAAGTCAAGGCAGCAGAATTTCACTAAAACTTACATTTTGTCAAATTTCGCGAAAATCGCGGTTAAAAAAATCAAAAACTATTGTTAAAAATTTCTTTTTTTTTTTCACTTGCATAATAGCATTATTTCTTCGTGTTAAGGCATATATAAGCTACCATAATACCAGGAAACGACAGAACACCTGAAAATATATAAGTTGTGTCAAAATCAACATAAAACTAATAAAAATATAATAGTTTTTATTTTTTTTTAGAAATTTTTGTTTTAACCGTCATAACTTCTGCGCGCTTCGCGTAAAATTATTAACGCGAACGGATTTTACATTCCCTAAGCTTCCTTAATAGAACCCCAAAAAAAAATTAGTGTGCGATCAAAATTTTTTTGAATTTTTTTATTTCCGAAAATTAAAACTATTTGATTTTTGTCCATATGTTTAAGTCTAACTGAAAATTAGAGAAAAAGACTCTTGGAAAGTGAAAATGTAAAAAATTTCGATTTTTGTCTAGGATATAAAAGAAATATGATCCCACTAAAAAAGGACAAGTGCATAAAATATGTTTTACACTTTCTCCGCATTACAGCTTCTATAAATGTTCAGTTTTGTCACAGTTATAAAAACATCGAGTTTTCATTGCCAATGCAATCTATTCTAAGCGTTTCATTTTTTGTATACATGCAGTCAACTTGCAAAATTTCGAGAAAATCGGTCTACGTTTGACCCTAGCTCTCATATAAGTCCAAATGACGGAAACAGCTTAAATATATAAGTTTTGACAAAATGTTTGTATGATGGCCAAATTTAGCAAATATTTGTCTTTATACACGAAAAAGAACACCTTTCACGTTAGTGGTGAAGTTTATCGTATGGTCGGTCTTGACCGACTATAGCACTTTCATAAGACACGGTCACAATGATTAAACATTTAATCGAAATTATCAAATGTTTGATCCTCATAGTCTGACCACAAAATATTTTTGAGGTTTAAACAAGAAACATGTTGATTTGAAGAAAACAAAATCATTTGCCAGCAAATAAAAATTTTCGTAATGTGATCACGCAAGAGCAAATATTTTTTTAAATTTTGATCAAACAATTATTTAATCTTACAAAATTTTTGTAACATCAAACAGGGGTAAATAAAAGCTGAGCATGTGTATTGTTGACTATTCAAACAGAAACAACAACATCAAATATGAGAAACAACAACAACAAATTTGAGAAACAACAACATCAAATTTGAGAAACAACAACATCAAATATGAGAAACAAATTTTGTTTTGCCAAAATTAGATCAAATATTTTTTGGGAAAATATTTTATCTTCAGTGTGACCATAAATAAAACTTGTTTTTTTTTTTTGTTTATACTTTGAACGTATTTTTTAATAAACATGTTTTCAATATATTAATTCATTAATTATTCTCAAAAGTCAATAAAGGTACGGTCAGACTCATTAAATATTTAAATCAAATATTTTGAGTAAAATATTGTCAAAACAATATAATAAAAAATTTGTGGTCACACTTGCACATTTATTTGACGATTTTTATTTGAAAAAATACAGAAAAAATACGTTCAAAGTATAAACAAAAAAACAGGTTTCATATATTTATAAATTTGAGAAACAACAACATCAAATTTGAGAAACAACAACATCAAATTTGAGAAACTACAACTCAAATATAAGAAAGAAATTGCTAGATACACAATTTTGTTTTGCCAAAATTAGATCAAATATTTTTTGGGAAGATATTTAGTCTTCAGTTTGACCATAAATAAAACTTGTTTTTTTTTTGTTTATACTTTGAACGTATTTTTTTCTATATTTTATCAAATAAAAATCGTCAAATAAATGTGCAAGTGTGACCACAAATTTTTTATTATATTGTTTTGACAATATTTTACTCAAAATATTTGATTTAAATGCTTAATGAGTCTGACCGTACCTTTACTTGTTTTTTAATAAACATGTTGTTAATATATTAATTCATTTATTATTCTCAAAAGTCAATAAGAAGAAAAATTACACAAAACTTATGACATCACAAAACTTCAATTTTCGACTTAAGCTACTCTTCCAAATTACCACAGATATTGCTGTTTGTCTATGTAAAATAAAATTCAAAATGATTGAAGTTTGACCGAAGTTGGTTATCATCGGCCTATTATTTTCAATATTTGACATATGCGAGTAACAAAAATTATTTTTCTCTGGGCATTGGAGGGGTTACGTATATATAAATATATCGAGCGGTAAGAGTTAAAAGCAATAATCCGATTATAAAATTGAAGCCTAAGTACAAAGCAAAAGTCAAGATGCTAAAGAATAAAGCATTCCAAATCAAAATGAAATAAACGCCTAAGGTTGATTTTAAATATCTATTTGAATGCAATTATGATTTGTATTAGAATAAGTAAAGTAGACTGAGTATCATTATTTATATAATTTAACTTTTCATTTCACAAATACATACATATGTGTATTATCCCAGTAAAACTTTTCATTACCAAATAATGAGTTAAACAGTTAAACTATTGAACACGAACTACTTACTCATTCGCTGTTTAAGTCATTACATTAACATGGGGATGTCATTGGAGGCAAGTACTTACCAATTGCAGAAAAGTAATGACTTGGGTAAGCAATTTGAAAGCAACAACAACAACAGCAACAACTGTTTTGTTGTTGTTTTATTAAAAACATATATTTTTAAACGAAATACAAAATTTTTAATTTTTTTATGATCCCATGGGGGCTCGAACCCAGACCCTCCGACTGCTAGGCAGAGACTCTTCCACTGAGCTACTTCATATGTTGAAAACTTAGCAGCTTATAATTAATATAAACAATTTTTATTTTTAGATCCAAAATCATGTGAAAATAACTTTGGTTTTCCCTGCTTTTTTTTGCTTTGTTGTAATTTTTGGAAAAATATTTTTATACGATTTTTTGTAATTATTTTAAAACTTTTTTAAAATTATTTTAAAACTTAAACAATTCAAATCTTCTTTTTTGTATAAGTTTTTACATAAGATTGACTCTTACTTACTTAAATGTTACAACCTGTTAAAGTCAAAGTCCGAGCATATTTTAGAATTCCATGGATTTCGATCTTGTGCGAATATTCTCCAATTTTATAGGCCAAGCTTTGAAAAATATTCCTCTACTTGGTCTTTCTATCGAAGTTTCGGACATCCTTCTCTAACATTAGGTAGTGGGACATTTCAATTCTAATTTTATACTCTTTATTGTATTTTTTTCAAGAGAGGGTTATTAGCCCTTAATCCTAACCCATTTTTTTGTCGATCTTATGGGACAACTCTCGGAACATATTAACTCACAATATTAATGGGTGTTAAACTAGCTCCCCGGGTGATACCATGAGGAGGTGTGTGTCCACAGTTGAGATGAAGGATGACCCAGATAAGTTGGGCTTACCAAGTTAAGACCAATTAGAATCGTGTTTGGTATTCAACATCCCCTACATAATCAAAATTGACTCATGATGGTATTTTTTCATTAACAAATTTTTTTTACAGAAGATAATATTTAAGTTCTTAAAATTCAAAAATCATTTAAAAAGACTCTTTTAATAAAAAAAAAAACTAAAAAAAATTGTTGCCCCTGGTGGGATCTGAACCGGGCCATTTAGTTTAAATTACCACCTTAATTACAAATAAGTACTTCTGTAATAACTTATTATTTATTCGGATGGTATGTTGTAGTCGTTACAAGGTAACCAGTTATCAGAGTACTTGCCATTACCAAAGTTTTGCTGGGATATGCAATCTTTAATATATTTTCATTATAATCATCCTTAACAAAATTGAACCCCATATTCTCATTTATCATTCATTAATAAATATTTCATAAAAAAATATTTTAGAGAATATCATAAAAAGTCGGTCACAAAACAATTGGAACATGAAAGGTTTGTATTTTATATAATTTATTTCAAATTAATATATATTTCATTCTAACTAAACCTTTCTTTTGAATTGCTAGTATTTTTTAACAAAATGGGCATGATGATGATGATTTCTATGTGATTTCTTTTATGTGTATGAGATTTTTTTACTGAAATTGTTTCAAATATTTTATGTAAAATACAAAACAACATTATAAATATTTTTATTTTTTATATTAAATTTTTCTTTTATTTCTTATACATTTGCCTTATATACATAAATATATTTTTTCATAAACCAAAGCTTTGTTGTTTTAGAAATCATATACCAAATAATAAAAAAAAGCATCTGTATGAAATAAAATTTATATTTCTTTTGCAACAAATCAACATTTTGATTATTATAAAATATTCAATATTTTTTTCTTTCCTTTTTTTTTCACCCAACAATATTTTTTTTTCTTCATACCCCTCCCCCCTTCAAAGCTTTTCTTTTTTATAGCACAGAAAAAAATCTTTTCATTGCTGTTTTTTTTTTATTTCTTTCTTTTTTTCGTTTGAAAATTTTCTTGTTTTCTTTTTCGCCCAATGCTCGACTGAATGAAATCTGGAAAAACCAACGAATGAACTTAAATCAAACCAATAAAAAAAACCTACAACCAAACAAATATATAGAGTCAACTTCATGAAGTATCAGAAACCTGAGAAAAAAATTGACTTGAATAGAAGTGAAGTTTACAAAGTAATACATCATTTGGACCGACAACCAGTGCGCGGCATTGAAGTACGACCACCCGTGGTGCCGGCAGAGGTCGATATAAGAAAATCCCTACATTCTTAAAAAAAAACAAAAAAAACATCTAAACAAAACTCAACTCTAACTCAATAAAATTTTTAATTCAACACCTTAAGATAAATATGTTTGCTTATAAAACCCAAATGCGAAAGTGTCTGCAATTACATATCAAATTGAATAACTTGTCTGCCAGTAGTTTCGGAGGAAGTATAAGTTTGTTGCAACCTGATTATATTTTGTTGGATTTTCCTTAACTTTTTTTCTACATACATATTTCAACTCGATGGCTTGCAAAACCAACATGAATGAATGTTGCAGAATTAAAGCTAACAAAAAAAACTAAAAAAACTTTAAACATACTGCTGGATTTGTGTCATCCTAGTTGTACATTAGTTCTTATATGCAAGTTTTATAACAAAAAATAAAAAATAAAATTATATAAAAAATCATCTAAAAACTTGTAGTTTTTGAGTCCTAAGTTCTTTCCCTTTTTTCATTTCTTTATACTTTAAAACTATTTCAATGTAAAATGTCAGAATATCCCAAGAACTTTAAATGTAACTTGATAAGAAATAAAATAACACAAAAAGAAACATCTTCTATACGTATAATATTCTTTTATTACACCACAATTGTTGCCAATAAAATGAGTATAAGTATAAGAGAATGTTGTAAAACGAAGCAACTGAACATTATGGTTTTCTTTTTTTTTGTTATTTGTACTCCCTTTGTTGGAATTTTAGCTGAAAAGGTTTTTTGTTTCTGTTGCCTTTTCTTAGCTGCCTACAACAAAGATTTTAATATTTCAAAATGTTAGCAGAGTTCAATTTGGTGCTTCCTTATTATTGGCTGTCATACAGGAGTGATGGGGAATCGACCTATAAAGAGGGGTACATTATAAAATTTTGACTATAGGGAAATTATTTTGAGTAAAGCGTTAATTAAAGTTGTAAGTTTTAGAGAGTAGCCTGCCAATTAATTAAAATAAATCCTTATGAAATTCTAAGACGATTGAGCGATGTCCGTCCGTCCGTCTGTCTGTAAAATAAATCCTTATGAAATTCTAAGACGATTGAGCGATGTCCGTCTGTCTGTCTGTCTGTCTGTCTGTCTGTCTGTCTGTCTGTCTTTCTGTCTGTCTGTCTGTCTGTCTGTCTGTCTGTCTGTCTGTCTGTCTGTCTGTCCGTCCGTCTGTCTGTCTGTCTGTCTGTCTGTCTGTCTGTCTGTCTGTCTGCCTGTCTGTCTGTCTGTCTGTCTGACTGTCCGTCTCTCTGTCTGTCTGTTGTTGACATGATAAAACCTTAACGAAAGGATATAGGTCACTGAAATTTGGCATAAATATTTTGCATTTCATGGAAAATTTCGGTATTGAAATCGGGAAAAATCCGTTCACATTTGACCATAGCTCACGTATAACCTCGTCTAGGCTAATAGCTTATTTGCTTATTAATGAAAAATTATAATAGCTATGATTACAAAATTTGTTATGAAGAAGTTCTACATAAGTGGTTCATATATAACCAAAGCTCGCATATAAAAAACTTACGGATTAATTCAAAAAGAAGTGTATTTTCTTACGGATTAATGATTAACTGTAACAGCTTTGGCCACTAAATTAAGCACAAGGAAGCCTTATGTCAATGCCAACCAGTGTGTAAAATTTTGTCACAATTGGTCACCATTTGACAATAGCTCCCACATCAAAAACTTACGGAAACACAAAAAAACAAAAAGAAAAGAGTCTTATGTCCGCCTGTCCGTCAGATAAAAGCGCGATAGCGCCTTAAGGAAAATTGCTACAGCAACAAAATTTCACAAAAAGAAGTCTTATGTGAATGCTAGCCAGTGCGCTAAATTTTGTTACAATCGGTTACTATTTGACCATAGCTCCCATATAAAGAACTTACGGAAACACAAAAATACAGAAAGAAAAGACGGTTTATGTCCGTCTTTACGTCAGAGAAAAACGCGATAGCTCCTTAACTACAAGAGCTGGAGAGACAAAATTTAGCAAAAGTATTTTCAATATCTTATAGAAATTGTGTGGTGAAAATGGGTAAAATCGGTTTACATTTAGTAAGAGCTCCCATATAAACCTGTCCCGGGAATAACATTTATGCTGATAAATTGAATAAAATTGTAAAATCTATGACTACTAAATTAAGAACAGAAAAGTTCAATGCAACTTTCAGTCAGTATGTCAAATTTTATAGGAATCGGTCCATTTTTGACCATAGCTTTCATATAAAAACCACTCCCGGTAACCACTAAAATGCCACAAACGCAAGTTAAAAGCTATTAAATTATAAACTATGTCAGCTATGGCCACTAAATTTTTTACAAATAAACTTTATATTAATACCAGCCAGTATATAAAATTTTGTAACAATCGTTCAACATTTGGCTATATATAACATCATATACATAACATATATATAACATCATAAAATTTTAGCAAACAATGATTTTTTGGTGCGCTTTTAGGTGCTAAATGGCAAAAAACTTGGTTTACGCGGTAGTTTGGAAATTTTCATTCATATTTGCGAGTGTGCTCCACGAAAAACCGGTATTTTGAAAAATTTACGCTCAAAAACTCCTCATTTACACCTGTCGTATATTATACCTATACAGAGCACATTAACGATATATATATCAAACGATGCTAAATTAAAAGTTCTACAAATCGTTATCTATTTTTTTAAAGCGAAAAAAATTAAAAAGTGGCGAAAACGAGCTTCAAATTTTGGCAGCCATTAAGTAGTATTAGAAGTGACAAAATTAAAATTTAGAGGGAAGTGGATTTATCCGCTGGTGCTGGTGTGGTGTCTATTTCGTAGAACAACGACTTGGGTCCAAATGTTAAAACAAATGCAAAAAAATACGAAATATGAAGGAAAACTTGAATGCTTCAATCGATTTTTTAATGTTTTTTTTTTTTCATTTGCATGTCAATTACGCTTAGAAGCGCAAATTTGCGCAACTAAGATATTGTGTTTAATATACAGAAGTTTTTGCGAGTTCAAGATCTGTAAGTAGGTTTTCCGAACTCCTAAGGGTACAAAAATTATTCGAGTTGAAATTCGGTTTCAAAGGAATAAAAACTGTTTGATTTTTGCCCATATATTTTTTTTTTTTTTTTTTTGAAAAAGAAGGTACGACTAATATTCATATAACTGAAAAATATATTGTCCTATTTAATAATAAAAAAAACAAAATTCGGCTACAGGATTGTCTTTTAGTTGTAGTAACAACATTTTTAATCTACTTAGTAATTTCAGACATATTGTACAATAGAGCGGTTCGCCTTCCATACAAGAAAAAGTTGTTTCAGTCACCCCTAGGATTAAAGATAATGTAAAAACAATTCTTAAAAAAAAATTTATATTTTTGCCACGCCTACAATTACCGCCCTTTTAGTATTTTGTTCATTGTGTCGCCATTTTTAGTTCGATCATAACGTTTTATATATCGGCTTTTTCTCTATAGGTGCTACATTTCTCTCTTTGATCGTTTTTTACTGCCACGTCTATTTCTAGTTATAACCTTTTAAAACTGGATTTGTGCAATCCCAAATCGAATCGAGTACGAATCGACCTTAAGTTCTGTTTTAATAAAAGTATATATTTTATTGTTTTATGTAAATATAAGTTGTTTGAAAATAATGACTTTTTTTTTCGATCTTAAGTGAAGTTAAGCGATACCGTTATATGATGAAAGAAAAATCTGAATATGTTCACTAGGGTGACAATTTTTTGAATGAAAGAAAATATTTTTTCGAATTTTATAACTTTTTCGACGGTATATTGTAACAATAGGTTTTGAAAATTTGAGCCAAATCGAACAACATTCTAGGGGTGCGCATCGGGTCCAAAGTTTAAGAGCCCATTTGTATGGGAAAAAATGGGTTTTTTTTAATTTTGAGAAATTTCAACCAAAATTAAACAATTGTTACAAGAAAAAATAATGGAATATTAATAAGAGCTAACACAGATTTATTTCAAATAGTCAAAAACAAAATTTAATACAAGCATATAATAGAATTTGTCCCAACAATTTTCATTATCGTTTTCTCTTATTTATCTGTTTTAACACACGGGTGAGTAAATTCTAAATTTATAAAATTTGATGAACAAAATTTTCGAAAAATTAAAAAATGATTTCTGAAACCGACCTGAGAAAAATGTAATATTTTCCAAAATTAAAAAAAAAACTAAGTAAATTCGATTATATTTAAGCAAAACTGAACTATTCAATACTAATGAGTCATTTATTGATAAATTATGGCAAATTTTTAAATTTCTTCATTTAAAACATACAATTTTTGGTGCATATCCTTAGGCGCGTTTTCAGGGACATACATTTTTAAGGGAAAAATGGAATAACTCCAAAACTACTTCATGGATTTCTATTTTTGGATTTTATGATTTAATGTGAAATTCTCTATTTATAGTGATATCCGAAATTATCGTCATACACATGACAAAAACGCCTATTAGCTTTTAGGTTGTATAAAACTTATTATATATAAATCAACTTTATCTAAAAACGTTTCTTTTTTATCAAAACACCATTTCCATCGAAATTTTCAAAGAAAATTTTTTGTATAAAAATTTCTGTAGAAAATTTTTATAGAAAAATTTTCTATGGAAATTTTTACAAAAAAAATTTTCTATAGAAATTTTTATAGAAAAATTTTCTATAGAAATTTTTATAGAAAAATTTTCTATAGAAATTTTTATAGACAAATTTTCTACAGAAATTTTTATAGAAAAATTTTCTATAGAAATTTTTATAGAAAAATTTTCCATAAAAATTTTTATAGAATAATTTCTATAGAAATCTTTATAGAAAAATTTTCTATAGAAATTTTTATAAAAAAATTTTCTATAGAAATTTTTATAGAAAAATTTACTTAAGAAATTTTTACAAAAAAATTTTCTATAGAAATTTTTATAGAAAAATTTTCTATAGAAATTTTTTTGGAAAAATTTTTATGTGGAAAAATTTTTTAGAAAATTTTTCTATAAAAATTTCTATAGAAAACTTTTCTAGAAAAATTTTCTAAAGAAATTTTTATTTCTATTTGAAATAAAGTAAGACACGTGTTAATATTTTAAGACTTCTAAGTACCATATAGTAAAATTTTATTAAAATATAATCAAACTTATATACGTTTATGTGCCGCAAAATTGTATTTCTTTGAAGGACACAATTTTAAGTTTTAGAAAATTTTGTTAAACAAACATTTAAAATTTAAATATTTTTCATAGGCCTGTTAAAACAGCAGGGTATCAAGCCCAACTTCAATACTAAGATCAAATTGGGACCGACAATTTAACATGTTTTCTGGCTAAGGGCCTGATATGGGAGGTACCCAAAATAGTAATCCGATTTTGACCCAAAAGTACAGAAATTGTCCAGGAAATAAAATATGAGCCTGTGCCAAATTTCATTAAATGATCTTTAAAGCTACGACCTGCAGAATAATAACAACCTAACATGGATAACCGGCCAGCCAGACGGACATCGTTAGAACAACTCAGGGAGTGATTAAGTCGATTGGTATACCAAAAGGTGAGTCTCAGACCAATATTTCCACCTTTCCACCTATGGCGGTGAAGGGTATATAAAATCCTAAACGAATAAGTTATTAAACATTTAAACCCATGGCAACCTTTGCCCTACCCTATAGGAGAATATAGGGTTACCAAAGTGTATGGCCCTCTTTCGGGGCCCATGTCTGAGCTTATGGTTTCTACGGGTCTTATCATACCCATCGATACGTATTGGTGTACTGATGTTTCACCAATTTCATATTGCGGGTATCATTCAAGGTAGTTGAACTCTTGTAATCGAAAGCACATGTTAAAGAATTTTCTAATAGGAGCTTGTCAAATGAAAAAAGATCTGACCGAACAAATGATAAGCAAATGAATATTATTAAATAGTTTTGGTAACAGTCTAAATTTATACTTTGAATATAAGATAAGAACAGGATCTCTCAGATCTATTCTAGGATAATTTAATTTTTATGGTCATAGTTTGAATAGAAAATATTATGTGTTAAGGATGAAACAATAACTTTCATGACAAGTCTACTCAAGCACATGTTGCAATACTGAAGGTAAATTTGTCGAAATTAGTTAAAACGTCTTTCCAGCATATCTAAACGCACTATATAACTATATAAAGCTTTGTAGAAATTGGTCCATATTTGACTACATATCCTAATCAAGAAATACTTTAGAAAGTTGCTAAAGTTATAAGTACCGAAAACTTCAAAAGTCTTATTGAAATAATTCCATGTAAAAAATGTAATCCAAATACAGGTCACAATTCTAAAGATAAATTGATGAAATTTATCACAGATCATTTTTTTGATAGTGGGACCATGGCTGTTAATATTCGTCAATTGGTTCATTATTTATGGTACCTCCCATAGGTCTTACATTCCGGAATTGATATTTTGGCCACAAATATCAATATTTTTATATGAATTTCAACATAAATACTGCCTATGTAAACCAAAATCACTGTACGAAATTTCTTTGAAATCGGTCCACATTTGACCATAGCTCCCATACAAACTCTTCTGTCAAAACTCATAACTGGGACAAAAATCACTAAAACGCTCATAAATCATAAGATAATGAGAGTTTTGTGCTTATTTCTTGTATACATAATTATTGTAGAAACTTCAATCAATTTGTCAAATTTTGAGATAATCGGTCCACATTTGACCCTAGCTCTCATATAAGTCCAAATGACAGAAACAGCTGAAATATATAAGTTTTGAGAAAATGTTTGTATGATGGCAAAATTTAGTAAATATATCTTTATAAAGGAAAAAAAATACATTTGACCTTAGTGGTGAAGTGTATCGTATGATCAGGCTTGACCGACTATATCGCTT